>JAFIDM010000002.1:34795169-34809291 GCA_023159025.1 Thereuonema tuberculata
GAAGTTGTTTTAATTTGAAAGTGTTATTGAAGCAAGGTAGGCTAAATTGAAAAGATGAATTTCGTCTTGTTTGGCGTTAACTTCTAGTAGAATTAGATGTAAGTATTCAAGGTTAGTTTCAGCGTTAGTGGTTAGGTAGAGAAAACTTGATTTAAGACTGCGGATGTTTAGAAATAAGATCATTTGTATTTTTTTTAGGATTTCATGAAATTGTATGATCTATTATATTTTGTTGACCTAGTTCAATTTGATTATGATTTTCTTTCTTTTGTGGTTTCAGACACAAGGAATTTGTTCTAGAGTTACATTTTCACAATGAATGATTTTGGACTATTAATATTTTTTTCTTGTTAATATGTTGTTATTTTTTATCCACACAAATTTATACGGTTTTTTTTTATTTTGCTTCCATATTTGATTTGCAAACTTTTTTTTAAAAAAATTTGGGTTACATTTGCATTTATATAAATTTTTCTATCAATATCGTTCTTGGCAATTGCTATGTTTTTGTGTAGTTATAGTTAGAGAGCGAAGTTTTTATATTTGTTTGATTAAATCTAAGTCATCCTCTGCAATAGAGAAACGATCCACTATTGAGGTGTTTAGTCCTATGAGAGCCCTGTTAAATCAATACAATAAGCAATTTCAATAGGAATGGATTTAAGACTGTTATTACTTCAATATAATTCTTGTAGTTTAGCAAATTTAATGAACATTGATGACTCAATATTTTGAATTCCATTTTTCACTTTATTCTAATTCTATAAATAAAGAATACAGCTTTTCAAAGTAATCCTCAGATATATTAATATTTGAAAAACCAAATAATTTCAGAACGGTTTTTTGCATTCTTTCATTTATGTAATCAATGCAAGGTATGTTCAAAAGTGTTCGAAAGATACCTGGTTTTCTCTTCAAATCGTAAGAATTCATTCAATAGATATTTAAAAATTCAATCGGCACAGCTTCTTCGATTTTTACTGGAAACTTTCTGCTATTAGGATTCATAAAAGATTCGTTTGTAATGCATTTAGTGCTGCATGTAATTCAGGAGATATCACCATTTACATTCTGTAGACATAAAAAGTTAAGTTCATACATCAATACTAATTTGTTTCTACTAGACTCTATTTTAACAGAAATTGCTTAAAAGACATCACAGAAGTAAAATCTGCAAAGTTCAGATATAAACGTGAAATTTGAGGCTTTACTACATCTGTCGGGTTTGAATGATCGATGGTGAATGCAAATTTTTAAATCTTTCTACGAATGAAATGTCTGAGACCCGAAGGATACTATGAAATTAAACATTCTTTTAATTGTCATTGTGGGAATATGTTTGAATATCATACAACGCTTAATATTCATCAATCAATTAGTTTAGATGCTTCAATGAATGTTGACAGTAGTTCCAAAAGTGAAATCACTCATTAATTTTTTAATTTCTGCACAGAAATCCTCGGATTCAGTAACATTTTCAACCATCAATTCTATGGTCGTGAATAATATTGTTACCTGGTGATTTTTCCCCATTTGTTTCCCCCCGTAGGTGGACTCTTCCTTGCCCAGTGCTCGGTTTCCCCATCACCTCTGAGGTGAGTAGACCGTTCCAGAGCTGATGGCGAGGCCGGACGCCGGGATATAATGGAGCGTTCCACCTTGGAAAGGCAGTTCGTTTCCGCGGCTCGAAGCCGCAAAGTCGTCTCCAGTCTGGAGAACAGCAGAAACAGTGAGTTCGTTTCTGGGCAGAGGCCCAAAGGTAGCAGAGTTAGTGTGTGGCGGCAAGCCAGCCGCAGGAGAGGCTCTCAGTCTTCGTCCGAAGGCACCGAGAGATCAGTTAGTTTTGGCCACGACTGGCCAAGGGGGTAAGGATACTCCTCAGTTAAGGACGTCCAAAGTATGTGCCTGGGCCGAGGCCCAAAAGTATGCTAGAAATACTAAGTATCGTTGTTACGGAGACGTGAGAAGATGAGGCCACCTCCAACGCGGACAGCAGAACTGCCCTCCCCGCGTGGAAGCCGAGAAGCCCGGCGTACGAAAGCCACGTCGCCGGCAGCAGACGAAAGGTATTGCCGTTCAGTTCAGCGGGGATTGTCAGACCACTCTCCCCGCTAAACATCGCTCAGAGCCGGCCAACGCAGGAGACGTTGCCGGCAAGCAGGAGATCGAAGCTATCGGAAGTCCGGAGTTCCAGACGGGTTCCCCGCAGTCCAGGCGACCAAAGGACCGCCAGCTTCATCGAGCTTTCCCGGAGTCGACACCGAAGAGGATTTGCGAAGCCCGCAAGCCCCCCCCCCCCTTCCAGTCGACGAATAATTGAAGTACGTCAGACGCATGCAGAGAAGTCGACGCCGATCCCTCATCAGATCCCCACCCACCCCGTTGCTTACGATTTTGGCGGATGGCGAAATAAACAGGCAGCAATGTTACTTACCAATTGATATAAAAGGTTACTGTCTTATTCATTATAAATATCTGAAACAAGATATGTCAAAAGAAAAAAAAACAAATTTTACAGAAGTATGAAGAAATATTCATTATCTTAACAAATTTAATCTATTACTTGAAATACTTAGCAATCTTTCTTAATAAACTATAGTTTATTATTATAGTTTATTTATTATATTATAGAATATAGTTCTACTTATGTTAACTCCTAATTTATAAGAAATTTATAAGAAATAATTATGGTCATCTACAATCATTACAAAAAGTTTAAAGTAAAATTCTATTAAGAATACAGCAAAGTTTAAAATACTATTAAGTCTTTAGTTATAAGTTAGTTGTTCATGATAATTTAATTGTTGTCTGTTTATATTTATTATCATAATGTAAAATTATAATATATAACATAAAATTCTGATAATATAACAAATTTTATTTTTATTGACACAAATTTCTTGGAGGTTAAAACTGCTTTGGGCACCGGATTATAACAAATTTTTCTTCGTAAAAAGCTGTTATATTTGTACGATTATTTTTTTTCAGTTGCACCGGAAATACAACTCGAGGGTCTCAAGCCAAAAGGTTCTATGTGCGTTTCGCCTAATTTTGCAGGAAAGCATTTTGAATTTTTTGTTTGAAATAATGCTGTAATACCAGAAAATGAGATTTAGTATTGAAATCATTAAAGCCCAAGATAAACTAGCATAACAACCCAAACAAAATGAAAAATGATAACAACTAACTCCTATGTTGCATAAGGCAGAAAGGCGCATAGAACCTTTTGGCACAATATAGCAACAGATTAATGAAGTAGTACAACCTCTTCCATGTGCAGGATTCAGAAAACATGCACACAAAGAATGGTTCTGTGGACTGCAACTTACTATTAGTATTGTGAAAAACACTTATTTTATTATTTTTCCTTGACTTAGAGGACCTTAATGATAGGCCTAATTAAAAAAATTCGAGTAACTTTTAAAATTAAAGCATCTGGCTTCTACAATTTAATTTTAAAAAGTAAACCATAAAAATATTGTTTGTCTGACAGTTCCAAAGTACACAATTCAAGGTTGCATGGAATATACAGTACTTACTGCAGGTCAAAAGTGGTGGAATAGTGGCTGTTGTAAACTTTGGCATCCTCTTTATCGTTCAACTTTTCCTTTTGTGCTAACTCTTTATTTGTGATATGTGCATCGTCTTGGGACGAAAGGCCTCCTTATCCTCACCAGTTAGGAAGTTAAACTTAGTGCACTTATAACACAGTTCTTTTTTGGCTTTATGAAAACCCAAGTTGAAGTTTGTGCAAAACACACTACGGTGGGTATTTTCCCTTTACAGGTATTTTCCCTGCTGCGATACTTTTTTCTTTGTACAAACTGTACATTTTCTTAAGGTTCATATCTGGGCCTAGGTAATGTCGCACCGAATGTTTTCGTACATAATGAGGCTCCATTCTAGGAAAAGATCGAATATGATCGCAAATAAGCTGTATGTCTTCTGCGCTTGTTTGCTGGCGGATGCCTTCCTCTTTGATCTTATTGTATAAAATTTCCTGCCTTCTTCTTCATTGCACCTTGAACCGTTTTCTGTGAAAAATGAAGAGTCGACAAAAAAAACTTTTTGCATACACGTTGACGCACCCCATCAGTCGTTAAAAAATACTTGAATGTATTTTGTTTTCTTGAATTTGCTGTGGATGTCCGTTGTGGATCGGATTGCTCTACATGACTAATAATAAAATGTTTTTGACGTTCATAGTCACCCGTGTTCCAGTTATTCGCAAATATAGCTTGTAGGTCCTGTGGAGAAAATTTCATACAACATTTGAATTTGCACTTCGTGCAGTCAACCTGCTTTTTTTTTCTAGCTGGACACTCTACCCCTTTGTAGTTTTTGTAAGCTTTACCTTCAGCCTTGCATTTTTTCCGTATTGATTTTTTTCCATTTTCCTCTTCGTTGTAATTATTGTCATGGCCACCTTCTTGTTGCTTTTCATTATTGTTGACATTGATTTCACCATTGTTGTCGCTTTGTTCACGTGATGCACAGTTCTCTTCACACCTAGTAGGCCCGTTTCCTTCTTCATTCTCCAATTCTGATCTGGCAGTTTTAAAATTTCCCAGCAGACGTTCTTTCGGCTTAGAAGTCTGACAAGGTTCAAAATTAACCCACATCAACTTATTTGGGCTGACTTACGGCTCAAAGAAATTATTTAAAAAATATCCCTGATAAGTCAGCGAAGTGGCAAGGATGGCTGGCAAGTCTAACTTATTTAGAAAGTTTCTATCATGAGGTAACTTAAAACAGTTGCAAATTATGTACAACTCGGCTGTTGCCTTTTTACCCCTTTCCTTCATACGATTGTCAAAATGATTTTTTGTAAATAATTAAAGATTTACCTGCTGGCTCACACATTGAGATATGAGAATCGAAATGAGAAGATTCTGATTCATTGTCATCGCTTTACTGTAGCAATATATCTTCAGCTGTTGATGTTATAGGCTCACTAGATGGATCCTGGCGTTTCATTTGACCAGAACGTGCAGCAAGGGCTAGAGCAACCAGCCGTTTCCCACGTGGCTCCATTACGGTAGATTAGGCTTAACATTAAGGGTAACAAAACGACATTAATAGCATTAACATTAACCAAATTTTTTGCTTATTGATAGATTCGCAACAGTAATCAGTATAAAATAGCACTCTTTTCAACTATTATAGGAAACATACAATTGATTTAGAAGTGGTGAATTTCTTGAACTTTTAGTGCTCTGCTTGTTGATCTTGGTGGTCTGGAGGCTGGAGGCAACTTAAGTATGCAAAGTGGACACCTAGAGAGAGTTTCTGTCGTGTTGTTTTTCGAGTGCCATCTCGTGGTCTTTCAAGCAAGTCCGGATACTTTTGCTCTCATAGAACCATTTGGCCAGCTAAAGTTGAAGACTTTTTTGCGCCAAAAGGTTCTATTTGCACATAGAACTTTCTGGCACAGAGAAAGTTGTAAGAATTGAAAATAGAACTTTTTGGAACAATCAGCTGACAGGCTAAAAATAGTTTTTGAAACAGAACCTACTGGCACACGACAGAAGTCACCAAAATAAATCGTTTAACACAAAAAAATGAAATTTAGCAAAATGTGCACATAGAATCTTTTGGCATGGAACCCTCGAACTAAAGATAGTATAATGTACAGAAATGTCTATAAATCAGCCTTAAGAAACTTATAACTATATTATTATTAAATATGATCTTGATGAAACTTCTTTTAGTAACGATTCTTCGTGCTATTATCTTACATACACTGTCTTCATTAATTATTCAAAGTAGCTGCTCCCCCGCCAAAAGAATAAAAAAAAGGATAGGAATAAATGGTATTTAATATTATCAACTCTTTAGCAAAAAACTTGAGACTTATCAAAGCATAATTGCTTACATTCTAACAATTTCAAACAATATTTATATCAGATTCTATAACTTGGTTTCTGGAAAGAATATGAAACCCACAATTTGAGCTAAATTTTCAGAACATGCATATTGATTTGATATGGACACACTCAAAATTCAAAATTTTATCTCTTATGAATTTTGTTTTCCGCAAGGCTCAGATATAATAAATTAAAAAACAACAAATAAATATCAATACATAAATTTTTTTTGCAAAACGAATGGAATACAATAGAACCACGGTAATCGGAAATTTCGGTTAATCCGAACAGAATCTGTGATACAGGGCAAAACTTAAATCTCACTTGCAATATACAGAAAGTACAGTATTAAATCATAGCACTATATATATTATTAAAATAACAGTTTTTAACCTAGTATTTAGCGGAATGCAACATCACTACAGTATTTTAATTTACATACCTGTACTGTTTAATAATACGTTCTTTTTAATTATCTAGCGCTCACGTTTATATGAAAACACAGTACCTTTCACTTAACTAGAAAAATCAGTAATATTCTTGAGAACTTCCAGTTTTTCGTGTAATGCACACGACCTATGTTTCCGTTTGCTTGTCATTTTACTTTACGATGCTACAACAACAAAACACTAGATTTGTATTCACTTAATTTAAAATTAAAAATGATAAATAAGCAACCATAACTCATTCCGATCACACTGTGTTGTAGGCTATTGGTAACAAAAGCCATCCGAAAAGTATGCAACACTCAGGCATACCGCAGATACTGCTACTATTCACGTGATCGGTTACTGTCTTTTCACAGTGCAGTCCTTTCCTCATCCCCACAAGGCCAAACAACCCTCATTCTTCTGTCTCACCGTTATGCTATGTTGCCAAGTGAGAGGTAATATCATAGCTGTAACTGAGTACTATATAGGCCTACCATGCAGAGTACAAATATGTTTTTTACGAATGATCCGAAAATTTCCGAATCCGAACAGACCAAAGCCTTAAGTAGTCCAGATTTTCGGGGTTCTACTTTAATTACATTAATTGTAATTGCTATTAATGCTGTTATAAAAGTATAAAATATCTAATTTTCATAAAGAACTGTGAGCCACTCTTGCTTTAAATCCAATTTCTTGGCAATTTATTTTTTAAAAAAATCTCATCAACCTGAAGTACTGTACAAATGAAAACTTCAAATTATGACAAAAGGGATCTTTTATTCATTAAATTCTTTCCAAAAAGAAATTTTACACATTATCTTCAATGAGCTTGTTTTGTTCAAAATGTAAAATGATAACCCTATTTCCGTATTAATTATATTTAGAAAGCACCTAAGACGAAATATAATTTGTTCTTTTAACGGAAACTAGAAATATTATCAATTTCTTTTACTTTTTGGAAAGTCGACAATGTAAAAAATATTCGAATGTAGTAGAGACGGACCTCCACCTAACGGAAATCCGACTTACTTAAATCAGTACTAACGCGTGCATAACACCCTTACGAAAATTTTTTTTAGAATTCTAAAAAAAACCTATAGAATATCGTTTATAGAGCCGTATAGAATTATGGCCCATTTTCTATAAGCATGTTCTATAGAATTTTCTATAGCAATGTCTATAGAATCTCAATAGAAATTTCTATCGAATATTCTTTCTATAGCCTCATAGAATTATGGCTCATTTTCTATAAGCATGCTCCATAGAATTTTCTGTAGAAATGTCTATAGAATCTCAATAGAAATTTCTATAGAATATTCTTTCTATAGCCCTATAGAATTATGGCCCATTTTCTATAAGCATGTCCTATAGAATTTTCTATAGAAATGTCCATAGAACCTCAATAGAAATTTCTATAGAATATTCCTTTCTATAAACTTATAGAACTATGGCCCATTTTCTATAAGCATATCTTATAGAATTTTCTATAGAAATGTCTATAGAATATTGGTGGAAATTTCTACAGAATCTCTCTACAGATTTCTATATATATTCCATGGAAATTTCTATGGAAAATATAGATACATTTCTTTACAACTTCTATAGTAAATACAACATGTTCTATAAAGAAACATGCTGGGTGTTATTGATTTAGAAAACAATAAATTATTTGACAAAAATTATACATTCCAAAAATCACTTTATGTATTTCTTATAATATTAAAATAATTAAAACAAAACCCAAAAAAAAATCTGAACACATAATAGTATTATTATTTATTATATAAATTCACATACGAAAATCTACAGTTGTTCCATATATACAGAACAAATAAATGCAAACTTTCCAAATCAACATTCACATCCATCGAAATCCTTCATCATTATTATAAAAGGGAAAAACTGTACTGAATAAAATTGCAATTAAAAAAACCATTTAAATATAACTGACGAATAATATCAAATAATGGAATAAAAAAATTAAAAAAAACAAAACAAAACAAACATCCTTTAAGAAAGTAAAGACAATTGCAATTTTACATATCAATTTCATATAATATTATATTTCGTAATATATATTTAGAAGTTAATATTAAAGGAAATGAAAAAAAAAATCTTTCAAATAATCAACTTCAAATCAACTTTCAAATTTCCTATCATAAGTAAATTAAGAAACAATAATAAAGGAGGTGGAACAATAATGTATTATAGAAAAAAAAAACTTATTAACTGAAATCCTAATCGAAAGCAAACATTAAGAAAATTGCATATTTATAGTTAAAAGTTAAACTTCAAATGCTTCTGAAACAAAGCATCTCGTCTTTTTAAACCAATCTACATAAATGTGCGAAAAAGACCAAAATTGATAACTATTCACCAATCTCATTAGTTTCAAACCTATCTAAAAGAATTATGGATTTAGAAACATAAACAGGGTGTCTACTGAATCTCAAACAAAAAATTTATGGCCAATTCTCGTACATTTAAGGACATTTTCACAAAAATTTACATACATTAAAACTTGTATCGTACCGTAAAATATTTAAAATAACTCAATCCTATTTTAACAACCAAAAAAAAAAACAAACCTGTAAACGTATCTATTCATAAAAAAAAAAAAAAAAAAAAAAAGAAAACCCTGATATCATGCTTAAAATTTAAGGACATAGTCCGATTTTCCCGTACTTCCCGTATTTCATGTCAAACCAAATTTCCCGTACCTGGTTTTCCCGGTTGGTAGATCGACACCCTGATAAATAGAATTACCAGTATTAACATAATTTTTAATGAAATTCCCAAAAATATCCTCATAACAAAAAGTTACAAAGAATTAAAAATACTAATAACATTATAGATGGTAAGATTAAGTTGTTAAATAAATATAGAAAAAAAAATTAAAATAAAATGATGAAAAGTGCATTCTTTCTTGACTAAAGAAATTCACAATTTAAAAATCTACAGAATCTTTAATGTTAATTACATCCCAACGTTCTTCGTCCACCCATATGATTAGAACAAATGTTGTGAAATAATCAGACATTGTAATGTACTGTAGTTGGTTAAAATCAGCTTCCAAAGCAAAAAACAAAATAGATAGTACTTCAATCGTCTCGGGCTGTTTGTAATGATGGCGTTATACGTTGAACGGTTCCCGCCTAGCTATCCCACAGAATAACGGTGTAGCCTACTTCAAAATTAGTTTTCTTTTTAGCTTCAAGAAATTATTTTAAACAAACTTAATGCTCTCTATTTTTTAATAATGTTGTATATTTTTTAACAAATACGAAACTATCTATATTTTGAAATTATAAATGTCTTTGTTGTCCATCTGCGCATGCCCACAGCGAAATTAAACGTGATTTCCGATATGGCAGATCAGATTGAAATAGCGACGAGTTTGTCAAATTTATAGGGAATATTAAAAAAAATTAATTTTTTTTAAATAATTACAAATTATTTAGTCAAATAAATTGGGAAAAATATAATTTAGAAAAATTCAAAAATATAAAAACTTAGTTATCTTATCTTAGTTATCTGATGTAACTAATGATAAAAAAATAACCCTTAATTTTAATTTAACTTAATTACACTAAATTTTCAGTATTGATATTAAACTAGATAATTATAAGAATTATTATACCTAAACCTATTTATACTTATTAACTACCTTCGTCAATTTTTTTGAACTGCGAATGGTAACCATTTGTGCTGGCTTCGCACGGCGCCGAATACAAATTTGACATGTCCTTAACACCTTCGATACTGTTCGTCTAGCAGAAGGTATCCAAAAACGTTCACGAAGTTCTATAATTGTATCGGAAACGCCACCATGAAGTACTCTTGTATGAGCTTCCAGAATAATGAGTCTCGTTGTCCATGCATGACTACTCAAAATAATTGGATGCTTGGTTTCGAATTCTAACATGGAGAAATGAAGTCTTCCGCCCAGACGTATTAATCCATCCTTCGCTAATTGAGGATCAAATCTGTATATTCGTGGTGTTCTATCCACTGATCGGCCTTCATTTTTTAAGTGCGTGTTCGTCTTTTTGATAATGATGGGGTGAAAAGTATAGAAGTTGTTCTACGTGAGTCTGATTCTGTATGCTCAACATACTCTCTTGTTCCAATGCGTGTTCGTCTTCAAATGAACAGGAGATATTGTTTGTGCAATACCACGAAATAAGGACCGTTATCAAACATAATAAAAAAAAATAACTATAAGTTTTAACAAATTAATACATAATTGATATTAAACAATTTATCTGCATGTTTATTTATTAATTAGTATTATTTTTAATTTATATTAACTGTTAAAAAAATTAAAAATATCAGAAGTATCCATCATATAAAAATTTTTATGATATCCATTATAGAGTTCTACAGAATATTTCTCTATAAAAATGCATATACTTATTCCTTTCTATAGAAATATGTATAGAATTTCTTTTGGATTACTTTTCTATAGAGGGTTGATCTGGAAATTCTTTATAGAGTTCTATATATTATTCTCTATAAAAATGCATATACTTGTTTTCTATAGAAATAACTATAGCATTTCAATTGGATTACTTTTCTATAGAGGGCTGATATGGGGATTCTATATAGAGTTCTATAGAATATTTCTCTATAGAAATGCATATACTTGTTTTCTGTAGAAACAGCTATAGAATTCCTATAGAATGACTTTTCTATAGAGGGCTGACCTGAGGATTCTATAGAGTAGTCTATAGAAACCTATAGAGCTCTATATGATTCTACCAACCATTTTCGTAAGGGCCCTTAAGAAAATTTTTTATAGAATTCTAAAGAAAACCTATAGAATATCATTTATAGAGCCGTATAGAATTATGGCCCATTTTCTATAAACATGTTCTATAGAATTTTCTATAGAAATGTCTATAGAATCTCAATAGAAATGTCTATAGAATCTCAATAGAAATGTCTATAGAATATTCTTTCTATAGCTCTATAGAATTATGGCGCATTTTCTATAAGCATGTCCTATAGAATTTTCTATAGAAATGTCCATAGAACCGCAATAGAAATTTCTATACAATATTCTTTCTATAGCCCTATAGAATTATGCCCCATTTTCTATAAGCATGTCCTATAGAATTTTCTATAGAAATGTCCATAGCATCTCAATAGAAATTTCTATAGAATATTCTTTCTATAGCCCTATAGAATTATGGCGCATTTTCTTTAAGCATGTCCTATAGAATTTTCTATAGAAATGTCCATAGAACCTCAATGAAATTTCTATAGTATTTTCTTTCTATAGCCCTATAGAATTATGCCCCATTTTCTATAAGCATGTCTTATAGAATTTTCTATAGAAATGTCCATAGCATCTCAATAGAAATTTCTATAGAATATTCTTTCTATAACCTTATAGAATTATGGGCCATTTCCTATAAGCATGTCTTATAGAATTTTCTGTAGAAATGTCCAAAGAATATTGGTGGAAATTTCTACAGAATCTCTCTACAGATTTCTATATATATTCCATGGAAATTTCTATGGAAAACACATATACATTTCGATACAACTTCTATAGTAAATACAACATGTTCTATATAGAAACATGCTGGCCGTTATTGATTTAGAAAACAATAAATTATTTGACAAAAATTATACATTCCAAAAATCCCTTTATTTATTTCTTATAATATTAAAATAATTAAAACAAAACCAAAAAAAAAAATCTGAATACAAAATAGTATTATTATTTATTATATAAATTCACACACGAAAATCTACAGTTGTTCTATATATACAGAACAAATAAACGCAAAATTTCCAAATCAACATTCACATCTATCGAAATCCTTCATCATTATTATAAAAGAGAAAAACTGTACTGAATAAAATTGCAATTAAAAAAACCATTTAAATATAACTGACGAATAATATCAAATAATGGAATAAAAAAATTTAAAAAAAAAACAAAACAAAACAAACATCCTTTAAGAAAGTAAAGACAATTGCAATTTTACATATCAATTTCATAGAATATTATATTTCGTAATATATATTAGAAGTTAATACTAAAGCAAATAAAAAAAAAATCTTTCAAATAATCAACTTCAAATCAACTTTCAAATTTCCTATCATAAGTAAATTAAGAAACAATAATAAAGGAGGTGGAACAATAACGTATTGTAGAAAAAAAAAACTTATTAACTGAAATCCTAATCGAAAGCAAACATTATGAAAACTGCATATTTATAGTTAAAAGTTTAACTTCAAAAGCTTCTGAAACAAAGCATGTCGTCTTTTTAAACCAATCTATATAAATCTGCGAAAAAGACCGAAATTGATAACTATTCATCAATCTCATTAGTTTCAAACCTATCTAAAACAATTATGGATTTAGAAACAGGGTGTCTACTGAATCTCAAACAAAACATTTAAGGACAATTCTCGTACATTTAAGGACGTTTTCACAAAAATTTAACGACATTAAAACTTGTATCGTATCGTAAAATATTTAAAATACCTCAATCCTATTTTAACAACCAAAAAAAACAAACCTGTAAAGGTATCTATTCAACAAAAAAAAAAAAAACAAAAAAAAAAACCTGATATCATGCTCAAAATTTAAGGACATTGTCCGATTTTTCCGTACTTCCCGTATTTCATGTCAAACCAAATTTCCCGTACCCGGTTTTCCCGGTTGGTAGATCGACACCCTGAGAAATAGAATTACCGGTATTAATATTATTTTTAATCAAATTCTCAAAAATATCCTCAAAATAAAAAGTTACAAAGAATTAAAAATACGAATAACATTATAGATGGTAAGATTAAGTTGTTAAATAAATATACAAAAAAAAAATTAAAATGATTAAATATATAATACATATAAATGTAATAATTAAAATGATGAAAAGTGCATCCTTTCTTGACTAAAGAAATTCACAATTTAAAAATCTACAGAATCTTTAATGTTAATTACATCCCAACGTTCTTCGTCCACCCATATGATTAGGACAAATGTTGTGAAATAATCAGACATTGTAATGTACTGTAGTTGGTTAAAATCAGCTTCCAAAGCAAAAAACAAAATAGATAGTACTTCACTCGTCTTGGGCTGTTTGTAATGATGGCGTTATACGTTGAACGGTTCCGCCTAGCTATCCCGCAGAATAACGGTGTAGCCTACTTCAAAATTAGTTTTCTTTTTAGCTTTAAGAAATTAGTTTAAACAAACTTAATGCTCTCTATTTTTTTATAATGTTGTATATTTTTTAACAAAGCCGAAACTATCTATATTTTGAAATTATAAATGTCTTTGTTGTCCATCTGCGCATGCGCACAGCGAAATTAAACGTGATTTCCGATATGGCAGATCAGATTGAAATAGCGACGAGTTTGTCAAATTTCTAGGGAATATTAAAAAAATTAATTTTTTTTAAATAATTACAAATTATTTAGTCGAATAACTAATGATAAAAAAATAACTCTTAATTTTAATTTAACTTAATTACACTTTATTTTAAGTATTGATATTAAACTAGATAATTATAAGAATTATTTTATCTAAATAAATAAGGACCGTTATCAAACATAATAAAAAAAAATTACTATAAGTTTTAATAAATTAATACATAATTGATATTAAACAATTTATCTGCATGTTTATTTATTAATTAGTATTTTTTTTTAATTTATATTAACTGTTAAAAAAATTAAAAATATCAGATATATCCATCATATAAAAATTTTTGTGATATCCATTAGTATTTCTCTATAAAAATGCATATACTTATTCCTTTATATAGAAATAGATATAGAATTTCTTTTGGATTACTTTTCTAT
>JAFIDM010000002.1:34815083-34827475 GCA_023159025.1 Thereuonema tuberculata
ACAGACGTGATGAAAAACAAAGGAGTACTATCAACACGCTGAAAGATGAAACTCCCAGAATGCAAAGTAGATTGTAGATTGTCCTTTCCTGGCCGACAGCTAACATTGAAAGAGAAGAGGTCGCTTCTCTTCTGATTCAATGTTAGCGGTCATCCAGGAAAGTACAATCTATAATCTGCTTTGCAATATGGGAGTTTCATCTTCAGCGTGTTGATAATAGTTTATAGTTTAAAATGTATTATCAATTACTGACAATACATAGGTCATATGTCCTTCAAAAACGACTAGAGGAACACAAAAGAGTAGTTAAACAAGCAGATATTGAGCATTACAATACAGCTAACATGTCATCAATTGGATTTCAAAAAACATCACCGTTTTGGACAGTCTGTTAACCCATTTATCCGCCCTGCCTGGAATCATTGTCATGTGACACGAATGGTCGGTAACGCGAACAGATCCTAGCCTCGTGGAGACAGGTTTCGACTTATATTGATTGCGTATTAAATGCACATTTGTATTACTGATTTGTTTATTAATAATATTTATCTAATCTTATATTACCTTATTTTCTATTGTTCTGTGTGAGTTAACTAAGTTTAAATTTGCGAGGAGGCCAACACCTCATCAGTGTGGAAAACCACGCCTTCATTTCTCTCCTCGGTAAAGAAAAGTTTCAGTTTCGGAGAAGTCCATTGAATTTTCATCTTAAGTGTTCTCTATTATCGACGATCGGTAGAGTATGGATGCTAAAAAAGGCACAACTATCGTTATCTGGCGAAGAAAAGCCAACACACCTAATTTCATGGCATTTACTCTTCCTTCTTAGTTTCAATGAACGGTTTTTATGCTAGTGTCTGCAAGTGAAAATAAGAGTGACGTCTTCCTTTTCATCGGCGAAATAACAACACATCCGCGGTGCGTGCGGCTTAGTCTTTCCACTGTTCGGGGACATACAGATTGGCCGGAGGTGAGCGGCAGGCACCGTCCGCGATCCCGTAGTTGGCAGAACGGACTCTATGGCTGGCATCTTCGCTTGGTTACTGGGGGCGTCTCATCTGACGACTCTTTATTTGTTTGGAATGAAAATAAAAAGATTTCTATATTTTCTTCTTCTTTTTAATATAAATAAAATATAAAAAGAAGAAAAATTCTTTTTTGATGTTATTTCGAAGAATATATATAAATTTAAAAATATCAGAGAAAAATAGTCTTCTAAAAACAAATCAAGAATTGGTTGGTTAAATATTTTCAACATTCATATTATAAATAATAAGTTTGGATTTAGAGTAAACGAATACATTTACAAAAATATTCAGACGATAAATTCGAAAAATTATAATTGTAATAATTTAAAACCAATTAACATATGATAATGTAAATAAAACAGTAAAAAAATTTTAACCTGTACTCTTCGAAAGAAAGAAAAAAAAACTAATTAACGTTAAAGACACAGATTAAATTTTCCAGCACCATAAAACACGAGTAATTTTGTAATTATACTAATAGACATTAAAAAAAATTAAAAAAATATTTTCATGAATAATAATATTGATAGAGTAGTGAAAACTGTAAGATTAAGCATTTTTCAGTATAGATTTGATATCAGTTAATTCTTAATCATTTATTAATTCTTAAATTAGCAACATCGTTTTAGATATTTTTATGCGTACTTTTGTAAGTATACAAAAAAGAAATGTTGATAAACAAGCTGGAGTTTTGCGTGGTAAGAGTTTTGGTCAATCGTTTGACCTAAATATTCAGAAAAGAAAAATTTAAAAACAATCTTTATAATGTACTAAACAGAATCTCAATATTATATCTTTGTTATATTAATATTTAATTGCCAAACAATTAAATTATAATATAGAGAAGTGACGCAATTGTTTAACAAATTCTTATTCAATTTTACTTAGAATAGCGTTACTGGAGGGAGTATAGTGCTATTGAGTACTGTTCAGAAATTACGAAGGTATTAAAATTGTGATCAACCCCCCCCCAGTCTGTTTAGAAAAGTATCTTTACAACAAAGTAATTGTTGTAAAGTAAAACTTCCTGTGTTATCTCTGTTCTATTAATGTGTTAATTCAAACAACGTTGATCGTCTATTGATATATCTCATACCATTGCAATTTCCATGGCTGCTAATGTATAGGAGTTCATAAATGTTCTACATCTCATAAATAGCACGTTTCTATTATTATAAAGTAAATTTTTAGACATGTATCTCTATTTATATTTTGATCGATCCAGCTGATCCTGACTGTCAAACAGGAATCTCTTAGTATTTGACGGAAAATTTCATTCGCTTGCTTGCGAAATATAACAGAGATACAATTCGTTTGCTTTAGAAAAATAGAAACGTGCTATTTAGGAGATGTAGAATTGTTGAGCTGAATTATCAACTCCTATACAACCACAGCCATGGAAATTGCATACATATGAAGTATATCAACAGTCGATCAACAGATAAGAAAAGTAGTATATTTAAGTTGTGGCATCTATTTATAATATTACATGTAGTACAGAGAATAAACCAAAAAGAATAAATCAAAGTAAAATAAATCAATACAATTCAAAATTTAATTTAAAATTAAAGATGAAAAATTAAAAATTAAAATTAAATTTAAAAATTTAAAAATTTAAAAATTTATAGTCTTTAATCATATATCCAATTTTTAAAATTTTAAAGTTCTTATAACAAATTTTTATTTCGTAATATCCATTAAGTTCATAATCCAAATCATCTAAGAACTTCTGAATTCTTTTATGACTTCAAAAGTTTTTAGAAGAAAATTGGATTATTTGATTTATAAAAGAATTTTGCAAAAGAATTCTTTAAATTTAAAAATTTGATATATAGTGATGGACTTTAAGAATTTTGCAAGAAGAATTCAGGAATTATGACTTCAAAAATTCTTTAAGGATTCTATATTTTCAGTAGTTCTAAGATGATTTGGATTATGGACTTAATGGATTTTAAGAAATAAAAATTTGTTATATGAACTTTAAAATTTAAGAACTTGATATATGGTTATGGATTTAAATTTTAAAATTTTAAAATTCTTAAATTTAATTTTTAATTTTAATTTTAATTTTTAATTTTTAAATATTGAGCGTTGTAATTGTAATTTAGCATTTTAAAAGATGGAGCGTTGTGATGGAGTTTTGTTGTAATCGAATACTGCTAGAACAGAAAGTGTCTGGTGGAGTTGTAGCATGTTATGTTTTTTATTTTCATGTTTGGTGTGAACTGGAATTTATTTTTCTGTTTGGAGTTGGTAAGAAAGAAGGCGTTGGGTGTCTTTTCCCTGTCAGTTTTATTTTATTTTATTTTACTTGGTGCTTGAAAAAGATAGCTGGTAAAGCTGTCGAAATATTGTCTTGAGAATTTTTATTTTGGAAGAATTTATGGTTAGTAAAAATTTGATTCACTTCTGACTTACTTGCTTCTAAATCTTGTTTGTAATACAACATTGATCCCTTTCCAATAGTGTTTCTATTATTCTGTCTATTCCCTGTTCTTTTGCATTTAAAAGTTATTCTTGAGTATTTTAAATAGGTTGTATTTGATTAATGTTTTGAGATTTGTATTTTTTAAGATATTTATCTCTTTGTATATATTATATTATAGAATTAATTACCCATCTTCTGAGTTAAAGAAAAATCTGAATATTAAATTTTCTTTAGTATTTCTGATTTTTTTCTTTATAATAATGTCAGGATAATGTTGCTTATTAATCCAAATTTAATTGGAATTTTTATTAGCTTGAAATGGGTTAGGATTAGTTTCTTACTGTTTAGTAATTTATTACCAAAATAATCGTTCTTTTAATACTTTTAATACTGTATATTCACAGTATTGTCTAATCGAATTGGGAATGTGGCCTTACTTATATCGATTACCTGATTACTTAATTACGATAACTGAAATATATTTCATTACAATTGAAATGGGAGATAAGGTTTAATCGTGATGGTTAGAATATCTGTTTTAATTGCTGCTTACAAAGAGATCTCAAATTCCCTTTTCACCCTTGATTGCAGAAGGCGATGGCAGCTCCTAGTTCAGTTTCAGTTTTGGCTCAATCTACAACGTTTGGAAAGCTGGCGTTTTTTTATTCGACTTCTGAACTCAAAACATGCGAACACTAATGCCTATTAATGATTTTCAGGAAAATTGCCAAAAAAAAAATAATAAGATCATTAAAGTTTATCATTAATGGCTAATTTTCTTGTGAACAGAAGAAAACGAAAGGGCTTTATTAGCTTTTCAAATGTTCCTAAGCAAACACTCAGTTACTGTTAACTGAAAAAAAAAAATTATGACTTAAGTTTTCAATAAAATGTATTAAAAAATTAAGATAAATCCCCCCTAAATGTTTTCAAAAACTGTCATATTGTGAAGTTTCAGTTATTTCATAAAACTTGTGGCCTGTTTGTAATTAACCCTAACAAAATATATCATTACAATGTAATAATGTCTTACTTATTTAAGCTATCATTTTATAAGATCTGTTATGGAGTAAATTTAATGAATTATAAGTGTTGCGATTACATTCAGTTCTTTTTTTTTTTTTTTTACTACAGTAAAGCCTCGTTAAGTCGTCACCCGGATAAATCGTCACTCCGCTTAAGTCGTCGTTTTCCGTTGGTCCCGACAAGGTCTCATACACAATAATGTAAAATAACCCTCTTTTACTCGTCACCAAATTTAATTCTACTCCGGATAACTCGTCACCCTCAAAAATGGCCAAAAGTATCTTTCTTCTCCATTTTGCATACCATCGTGTTGTCTTTTCAGCTCCGCCCCTTCACTTTAAGAAAGCCAAGCCTTTACGGGGAATTTTCGACTACGCCTGTCACTTCATTCCTTTTCTACCCCTTCGGAGGATTTGGGTTCTTGGAATCTCGCTGCTAATCATTCAAAGCACTCTTCCCGCTGCGACTATGTCGAGTGCAGACGTTTTTTTTGACCGCTCCTGAGTGTGACTTCAGTTCATAACGAGTAAGCTCCGCCATAAGGGCTATTTTTTCTCTTGCAATTTCGTGGTTCGATTACGTTTTTAACATGCCAAGGAAACGAAAACTTACCTCATTATCTTTTAAAGAAAAAAAAAAGACTTAATTGCACTTTTTGAAAAATCAAATGTTTCGAAAACAGCTTTTGCCAAAGAACACCATATTCCAGGACTATGTTAAACGATATTCTCATCGAAACAAATAATTGAAGAAGCTGACTGCAAAGACAAACGAAAGAGAATGAGGAAATCGAAGTTTGACGAGATCGAGGAGGTTTTAGTTCAATGGCTAAAACATGCCAGATCGCAAAATGTGCCGATTTCTGCCGTGATTCTCAAAGAAAAAGCCATGGAAATTGCTAAGGAGTTGAACATTGAAGATTTCGGCGGCAGCAATGGTTGGCTGGAAACGTTTCAAAACCAGACATTGACTTTCTTTTAAAACGATTAAAATGTGGTAACTATAAAAATCGTTTTTTTTTATTATTTTATTTTCCAATCATTCATTTGCATGCATTGATTTCTGAAAATCTTGTTTTTCTCACCGAATCCTACAGCAATTCATGAAAATACTAATGGTAAAAAACAGTGTTTTTTTGGGGTTTTTTTTTTCGAAAATGCTCATTCCGCCTAAGTCGTCACTCCGCTTAAGTCGTCAAAAATGTTTGGTGCCATGAGTGCGAATTAACGAGGTTTTACTGTATTTACTTCTTTTTTGTCATTTTTTCTTCCTTTTACTTCTACATCATTTGCTGAACTATTATAATGTAAATGTGATAGACTACTGCGCTGTATTTTTTTTTGGTATTATATCTTTTGTTTTCTATAACATATTGTTATTATTATTCTCTAACATAATGCTTATTGAAATTATTTGTGTGGGTTTCAATTCAAAGTCATCATCATCATCATGATGTGCGATCTTCATAGATACGAAGTTACGCGGTCTACGGAACCTAGTGACCCCCGAAGGGCGAACCCCTAGGAGAAGCCGTAGATATACTAGGGAACAGATACTGGGGGTGGTTTCCCGTTGCCTTCCGCCAGGACGCCATTAAGGATTGACGTCAGACCGAAGGGAAAGTGAAGAAGAGGCTGGACAACACAGGAAAGGAAATTGAAACAGCCATGCCCCTGCCGGGATTCGAACCCAGGAACTGGCGCACTGGACGCCACGGCTGGCCGCCGCCGAGACCGCACGACCACGCCAGCACGGCCAATTCAAAGTACACACCTTTTTATTCTTTCTCTAAGCCCATTTTTGTGTAATTGTCTTTTCATTTAAAAAAAAAATTGAATTGAACCTTCTCTGTACAACAAATCTAATCTTTTCACTATTTATGCTATCCCATCACCCACATTTTTCAAATTTCATTTTTTTTCAAATTGAAAAGTAAAAAATAAAAAAGAATATAACCATTCCTTTTTTTATAATGTATTGTATTCTGATGATGTATTGAAATATATTTCACAATATTTGTCGTACCATTGTCTGTTCCGCCATTTTTCACTTGTATTATTTTCATTCAGTAGTAGCATTTCCTTTATTTAAGACCAAGATTGAGACAACCTTTTATTTCTTTTATATATTTCTTTTTCCAATGCACCTGAAATTTTGAAAATTTAAAGATGAACTTCTGAAGCATCTGGGATTTCTATTTTCTTGTTTTTTAATTTTCAAAATATTCTGCAATTAATTAAATTAAAATTCAAAAACAGTTATTTTTTTGGGTGTTTTCAAGTTATTACTCGATATTTTCAACTCAAAAAAACTTTGGAAAAAAACCTTAACTCATTAAATATTCGTAAAATAATGTTTTGTATTTAAAATATTTATTAGTAATGTAATAGTATTTAAAAAAAAAAGTAATTTTATATCACACAATTTTAAAAAACACATTCTTTTTTTAAAAAAAAATTAACTATTGCACTAATAATAAATGTTTTGCCTTATGTAAAAGAAACAAAAGGTTTGCAGTCGCCTGCGAACTTGAGTCATGATCTTAATATCAAAAATTATATTTCAAAAGGATGTATATTTTATTTCAACAATTTTTTCATGATAACTTATTTCCTTGTTTCTTTTAAAGAAAACAAGAGTAGTTGGCGTATTAATAAATAAACGTATTAATAAATTTGGAAAGCATTCCCAGGACAATCGACAGCTGCCTGTATTATCAAATGAATTCTTAAGTAGACAATTAACTCATATCTTCAATATTTAAATCAATTGTGCAGTTGTAAATTTGGATATAAAACGGTACAATTTGTTCATGAATTTCGAAATGATTTAGAAGATGTATGTTCATTAACATACAAAACTTTAAATTGTTAGTTGTCGCTTGGAGAAACCTTTTATTATTTTAACATATGATTAAGATGATTACCATGATTAAGATTATGATAGTTTTATTATTTTTACTATTTTTTTTTTAATTTTCCGTTAAAATCTATGAATTTCTGGATGGCAGGTTTAAATAGGTGGTAGTTTCTGTATTTTTTGTCATAATCTTTGTCTTAAATATAGGAAATGTTACTACTGAATGATAATAAGGTATGTCAAAAATGACATGACAGACAATGTTATTATAAATATTGTGAAATATATTTCAATACATCATTGGAATACAATACATTACAAATAAAGAATGGTTATCTTCTTTTTTTTTTAATTTGAAATATAACATTTCAAACATGTGGGTGATGGGATAGCAACAAATGCTTAACAACACAATTTCAGCATAAATAGTGAAAGAAAGATCAAATTTTTTGTACAGGGTAGGTTCTATTCATTTTTTTTTTCAATAAAAAGACTCAGAAAATACCGACAATTACACAAAAATGGGCTTAGAGAAAGAATAAAAACGCGTGTACTTTTAATTGAAACGCACACAAATAATTCCAATAAGCATTATATAAGAGAATAATAATAACAACAATTATGTAAGAGAATATAATAATAATCTATAGAATAAAATGTAATACAAAAATTACAGCACAGTTGTTTGTCACATTTATATTACAATAAT
Organism: Thereuonema tuberculata; assembly: GCA_023159025.1. Lineage (NCBI taxonomy): Eukaryota > Metazoa > Arthropoda > Chilopoda > Scutigeromorpha > Scutigeridae > Thereuonema > Thereuonema tuberculata. The sequence goes on from JAFIDM010000002.1 coordinate 34,823,134, forward strand.
TCAGCAAATAATGGAGAAGGAAAAGGAAGAAAGAATAGGAAAAAAAGTAGTTAGTAAAAAAAAAAACTGAATGTGATCACAACACTTGTATTTCAATAATATTCACTTAGTTACAGATATTATAAAATGATAGAATTAACGAGTAAGACATCATTACATTGTAATGATATATTTTTTTTAGATTTAATTACAAACAGGCCACAAGTCTGATGAAATAATAACTGAAACTTCACAATATGAGTTTTTTAAAACATTTAATGATTTATCCTAATTTTTTAATACATTTCATCGAAAACTTTAATCTTGAAATTTTTTTCTCTTAATTTGCTTATTATCGTCGCGGCCAAAGTTGGACCAGCGAACACATTATCATTGACTAATTTCTCCAGTATCGATGCCGTAAGCTCCGCAGAAAATATCAATCTCAATTATCAAAAATAGAAAATATCAAAAATCTCACATACATCTTCATGAAATCGACGAGCAACATTAAGAATAATTTCCCTACTTGATTTTTGAGACCTTTTCCTCGTCGAAATATTGAATGTTAATCAACGACCGCCATTTTCTCTTATATTTGAATGTGACCGACAGGCCAGGAAAGGAAAATCTATCATCTGCGTTGCATTCTGGGAGGTTCAAAACTAGTCACATCTACTATAGGAAAATTTGAAAAGACAATCAAGCCCTTTCGTTTTGTTCTGTTCTCAATAAAATTATCCATCAAAGATAAACCTTAAATGATCTTATTATTTTTTTTTGGAAGTTTCCTGGAATCATTAATAGGCATTACTTTTGAGCTCAGAATGAGGGCCGAATAAAATAACGCCAGCTATCCAAACGTTGTAGATTGAACAAAAACTGAAACTGAACTAGGAGCTGCCATTTCCAAGAGTGAATCAATCAAGAGTGAAAAGGGAATTTGAAGACTTTTTGGATGCAACAATTAAAACAGATATTCCTAACCACCGCGATTAAACCTTATCTCCCATTTCAATTGTAATGAAATAAATTTCAGTTATCATAATTAAGTATTCAGGTAATGGATATAAGTGAAACCATATCCCCAATTCGATTTGACAATACTGTTAATATATCAACATTATTTTGGTAATAAATTACGAAACAGTAAGAAACTAATTCTAATCCATTTAAAGCTAATAAATCCTTATTAAATTTGGATTAATAATCAAAATCAACATAATAATCCTGACATTATTATAAAAAAAATTAGAACTACTAAACAAAACCAATTTTTTTTAGTTCACAAGAAATGTAATTAATTCTGTAATATAATACATATGAAGAAATAAATATCAGAAATCTTACAAAAAATTCCTGATGTAGAATCAATAACCATAGAAAATATCCCTCTAAATTCCAAATCAAAAAAAATATCAAAATTAAAAATTAGACATCAAATTCCAAAAAATTTAAAAATACAAATCTCAAAACATTAAAAAAAAATTGTACCTATTTAAAATACTCACGAATAACCAATTATACTTATATTTAGCAATACATCTATAGTACTTCTGCAAAAATTTAAATTAATCATTTCATATCTGTTAATAAAATCGCAACTCCTAATTCTAAACTCCCTTCTGAAGCACAAGATGTTTCACAGTCATTCTGTTTTATTAAAAACTCAAAAAATCATTGAAGAAATGAAACTAAGTAATCAATAATATTCTAAATGCTTCAAAGGTATTTTTTTTTCTCAATTAGTGTAGTTGAAATTTTGAAATTAAGTGATATACTCTTCAAAATAATTTAATTTTTCAGTATTTTTTTTCTTGGAGTAAAGAAAACAAAGTAAAGAAAGAAAGAAGCACACTTTTTATGAGGTGGAATACTGAAAAATCACTATTTATAATTCACAAACCATCAATATTTGGAAGTCCAAAGCCACTGTAAAGTAACAATTACAATAAAAATGAGAGTCAAAAAAGAAAGAAGCAATACTTCTATTAGCTAGAATACTGAAAAAACACTATTGTAACTCAGAAACCACAGAAAAAGTATCAATTGGAATAAAAAAAGCGAGTCAACAAAGACAGAAGCAGTATTTCTATTAGATAGAATACTGAAAAAAATCACTATTTGCAACTCAAAAACTACTCAAAAGTATCATTTGGAATAAAGAGTTACGAAAAAAAGAAGCCGTATTTCTATTAGGTAGATTACTGAAAAACACTATTTGTAGCTCAAATACAAGGAATCACGTCAAAGTCAAGAACTTACCATATTATGCGGCTCATCAACCAAGATGACTAGAATCAGAGAAATTTTGCCGAACATTTGCTCAGAATCGGAGACAATCGAGAACCACATAAAGAAGGAATGATAACATTGCCTGATAATCTTTGCAGCAAAATAGAACAATTCAATCAGCTCATAGAAAAATATCTTAAATGAAATCAATGAATGGACAATTCTAACTCCAAAGAACGAGATTGTCGATAACATCAATCGAGTGATAAGTCAAAGAATACAAGGTGAGACTAGAGAGAATTGAAGTGAAAATAAAATTGATACTTCTGATAATCCTCAACACGAACATCTCTATTCGCCTGAATATCTGAACTCATTGAATCTCAGCGGTATTCCTCAACATCGTTTGTCATTGAAGACTGGATCGCCAATAATGTTGTTGCAAAACATCAATCCCAGGTTTGGACACTACAACGGAACTAAATTTAAATGCCGCTCATTCGATTATGATCTCATAGAAGCCGAAATTATAACAGGAACTCACAAAGGAGATTTTGTTTTCATCCATAGGATGTCTATGAAACCAAACGATAATCTACTTTTATTCACTTTCACAAGAAAGCAATTTCGGATCAGGTCTTCTTACACAATGTTTATCAATAAAGCTCAAAGACAGACTCTAAATAAAGTTACCATCTATTTGGAGAACGTTGTCTTCACTCACGCACAACTTTGTGTCTTTGAGTCACAAGTCATCAGAATTTGGTTATCTTCACTCGAAAGAATAGTCACAATCAATTCGTCGCCAAGAATTTCGTATACAAGCTACGATCTTCATTCATCATCTATATCAACAAACATCCATCTCAACATATCTCTTCTTAAAATATCTATATCAATCAATTTGCACACGGGTAATGTTGTTGTAATTTTTGAAAAGAGACATAATTTCTACAAGTTGGCTATGGAATAGAACATGCAACCTTCTGCTCTGAAGTTAGACGTCTTAGCCATTAGACCACGAGTACTACATATAATCTCTATAAAAAATAAAAATACATCACAGATATATGATTCACACGCTGGTTCTAAAAACAGTCGTCAATTGAGAGAGTATAGATATCAAAAATTAAATTAAAAAAAGAAAAACTATCAAAAAAATTTAGTTTTAGTTTAGTTGATGTAATTTGTGTGTGTGTGGTTTTTATAATTAATAAAAAGTTGTTTTCCGTTATATAAGCGAGGCTTCCAGAGCGAAGCGACGGGTAGCCGACTAGTATGTGATGAAGAAGGAATTTCCTTCCTAATACACTGCCGATCAAAAAAATCGACTCAACGTTGCATTCGCTGTCAATTATGTCAGAGAGGAATATATTTGTAGCGGATAATTATACAACATTTGAAATCTCGGCAATTCAACATGAGCCAGTCTACCCTATCGCCAGTATATCGGAGGTATCGTGCTTTCGATCGGAAATCAGATTAAAGTAGTGGCGGACTAGGGGTGGGGGGAGGCGTCGGGGGCGATCCGCTCTGAGCCCCAGTGACAATGGAGCCCCATGTTGGTTTCAATAACAATATTTCAATCATATATAAGTAAATAAATAGAGCTGTATAATTTTTATCATTTCCTTAAATCAAAGAACGAGAATCGATCTGTTTGCGTAGAGATTTATTCTCTAATAAAACAAGACATCGGACTAAGAAATACCAGTTGGAAAGTTTAGTAATTTACAATGAAAATGAATTTGTTTAATTTAAAAATCTAACAGAATTATGAAATTTGTGAAATTAGATATTAATTATTAAGTTTGAGGTTTTAGTAATTGTATTTGTTAACATTGTCAAAATTAATGAATCATTTGTTTGTATGTTAGATATTGTTAACCAAATTTCATGTTCTCGTATTCCTATTTTATTTACGATTGCGGCTAAAAAGAGGAAAGACGCAAAATCCTTTCTGAAAATTCGCGTGCATTAAATATGAGTGATATGTTTATTGCAACTTGCTTTTTACTTCACTTATTATTTTTTTATTTCGTATGATATGTTCACATTCTAGCAATTCATCTATGTCAATATTTGATAGGGATATAATGAAATATCGATTTGTACTGATATCAGAATT
>JAFIDM010000002.1:34846608-34861150 GCA_023159025.1 Thereuonema tuberculata
TCATTCCCCGCGAAACCCCCATAGTCCTATATGTAATTCACTTATACGCAATATTCACTTATACGAATAAGTTTTGGTTCCCCCTCATATTCGTATAAGTGAAACTTCACTGTATATGGTTAATGTTATACACAATTTTATTTATTTATATGTATGTATATCAAGGTAGAAAATGATATATTTAATGAATGTTAAGCACTATATTTAATACATGCATTGTGGACATTTTCCACATGTTAATAATGATTACAAATGTAGGCTACAGCATTGACTTTTCAACTACAAAATCGCCTTCCGGCTAAGGGGCAAGCAAACGTCTCCTTTCAGAGCTCGACTCACATAATTTGTTTATTATAGCTTCACTGTCAATGTTCATAAGAATGTCTTTTTCATTTTGCATAATGATAAGCGATTCAAGATTTTCGTTTGACATAAGACCTTAGACGTGTTTTGATTAACTTCAATTTAGAAAAAAAACTGGTTTCACAGGTTACGTGAGTTAGAGGAATGGTCAATAAATATTATAATCTTTTAAAAGTTCCGTGTACTCAAGGCAGTACATGTTATATTCTACAATTACTCTAAATGCACATTTCACACAAGAGCTTCATTCTTTGACTGCTATGCATTTCATCAGAGAGATTCAAGGTCTTCTTCACCAACTTCAAGTTCAAAGTCATGTTCGGAATCAAATGCCTCCTCAAACATCTAAATCATTCTTTTCAAAATAATCTTGATCAATATGTCGTTTTGAAATTTGGGGCCATAGTTCAATGAAAGACGCTAACTCCTGTTATAGCGTTCCTTTATCCAGGGAAGGTATTACTTGGCATAGCTTTTCTAGTGCATTATAGGGTAAGGGTTGGTGATTTTTAAACTGGTTAGGGTCGAACCAGGAAAGATCAAGTGTTTTATGATATACAAACCGGCTTTCCGTAGTTTGAATGACAGTATCCATAACAATATTGAATACAGAACATTTGAATATTTCCTCTGTGGTTGTTCCAACGCTTTTATCTTTAGCAACCTCGCCTGGCATCTTTTTGGCTATTTTGGTACTTTCTTTTTCAACTCAGTTTCGATTGTCATATTGCCGAGTGATTGGTCTATTTCAGTCTTTTCTTGGACTTCTTCAGTCATTTTTTGCGAAAATTTGTTAGCAGCGCTCAAAGTTTCATGAAATTGATGTCTTAAGCGTTTGAGTCTTGACAGTGAGGAATATACCAGTTTCCAGGCTTGCGGATAATCAATGTTCTTTGTTTGTAAGTAATCAGATAATGGAGTGGTAATTTTAAAAATTTGAAGGAAAGTCATTGCCATTAAAATTGTGTCAAAACTTTACAACTTTTGCAATATGGATGCTGCGTCATTTCTAATTTTTGGATTGAATTCAGTATCGTTGGAAATCTTGAATAATGCCACTGATAGTTGTACGTAGACAAGCTTAGCTGACTTGGATTGATTTGTCTCGTCTTGTTCACTCCATGTCCAGTCCTCGATTCTTTCAAATATTTTGGTTGTTGTATCCCTTCGACTTCTCTATCTAGTTGCTCCAATAGCTTCCAGTTTGAAAGCAGGATTTTCGGCAATATACTTTTGAAGTCTCTTAACAGATTTCTTCTTAAATTCCTGAGCTTCTTGAAGCAGGCCGAAAAAGGATATGCGGCATCCGACAGTACAAGATTAAGGACGTAGCACCACGTGTTAACTTGATTGCGAATAACGTTGGATAATTGCGCTGCTAACACGATATACTGCCCACTCATGTTTGCAGCTTCGTCAAATGCGTTTGCAACACAGTCCTGAAGGGGAATTCTGGCTAAGTGTTTTGTAATGTGTTAAATAATCCCTCACTAGCGGTTGATGAAACACATTTTAGTGCTATTAGTCTTTCAAACTCCACTTGACCCTTACACAACAAATGCACATTGATCGTTGCTTGATACATCTACTGATGTATGCATCATGATTGAGAACTTAACTGCTTGTTTGATATCTTGTGATATTTTTGCCTTTATTTCGTCTGTTATTATTTTCATTATCTTTAACAGAGTAGTTTTAAGAAAGCCACAAAACTTCCTCTCCCTTCTTATTTATTCTTCTTAGTTGTATCTTTCCTCTTTTTTTCTCTTGACTTCTAGACAAGACTTACCTTAATATCTTAATATAATAACCATCTGCGCTCATTAGAAGCCGAAGTAACGAATAATTTGGCAACTTGTAATTCAAAACACAATGATATACACTTGACTCGCCCGAACCGAAACAGAAACTGTACTGAACAAAACGGGTACAGGCGGCGGGCAGTGAGCAGTCATCAGTTAAGCATCGCAGCGACCGTGGGAGCGTAGAGCGCTTGGACTGTCACAGCCAAGTCAATCCACGCTGCAAATCTCCGTACGACGAAGTGCACCATTTGCATCATGCTCACGCGTAATATTTTATATCATAATATCTAATAATATAGCATTATTATATTATGAAGGGAGGTTCTTTGGTATTATATTTTAAAGTCGAATACTTTTGATGGACTTTTAATATTTCTAATTTTTGGTATTATTAATTTTTTTCCTCGAAGGCGGTAGGGCGCCAGACAAAGCCAAAGGAGAGGGGCCTGTCACCTGTCGGGCATTCTTTAAAGCTTCGGTAACACTCCTGCCAACTCATAGAATGATGGCGCGAATTTTCGATTTTTAATTACATTTTAAAGGTTTTCATATGACTCACCCCTCATATATTATTTCTCAAAGGGGTTTATGTGTCGGAACGCCATAACTCCCTTAATACTTCATCAAAATCAATGATTGAGACATCATTTTGAAGACTACGTTCATCTCTAATCACGAAAAGTAAACAAATTGCAAAAATTAATGTTTCGTTAAAAAACTTTATATTAAAAACCTTTTTATAAAAATGTAAATACGCTTTAACAGAAGCCGACTTATCTTTCAAAAGCGAAAACATTTCAGATAATGTTATAGCGTCGTAAACTTCAAATATATCCTTTTTTGAATAAAAATGCACTTTAAAATGACATTTCATTGTTTATTTAGCAAAAACAGATAAAAAACAAACAAAGATTTACATTTTAATAAAATTAAACGATTTATTACAAAAAAAAAACCCAACATAAAAATGTGTCAACTTCTCATACGTTATTTTTCAAAGGTGTTTTTTTATTTCTCTTAATACTTCTTCAAAATCAATGATTGACATATCATTTTGAAGAATACGTTCGCCGCTAATAACGAAAAATAAACAAATTGTTTAAAATTAATGCTTTCGTTAAAAATCTTGTTATAAAAATGAAGAAGGCGACATATATTGACAATGTGTTTAACTAACCTGCACGACAGCTGTTGGATTTCTTTATTATTTCACAAAGGTGTTTTTTTGTTGCGAATTATTAGACCGGATCAATTATTTATTAAATAAAATTTATAAAATATAACACAAATTTAAAATAGTATTTAGGCATAAGAGATAAACCAGTGAATAATTACATATTCAGACATCTGATAATATAATATTATTAATCCTAATTATTACGAGTATTAAGGTATATATAATACATATATAATATTGTTGGCATGATGTGCCCTTTCAATAGATATCAAACACCATATCTTATAACAAAAACTGAAATTTGTTCATTCTGTGACTGTTTATGATCCGGATATGACACAACATTATCAGACATCTATTTCACATATAAGTTAGGATGTACAAGTATATTCTTCTTTCAATATTTACCGAAAACCGTATACAAAATTAGTAACTTTCAGTGACTCTCCTGTGACCCAATTCTCGCCAATTCTAAAAGTGGCAACAAGTATAATCGCAATCTATATGATCCAATCAACAACTTGCAATTGAAAAATCGCTTTGGCAAAATGTGCATGCTGTTTTACAACTAATCCCTTACTATCAGATATTCTGTCGAAAACCCTGTTTGTAATTTCATTTGTCTTTTCTTGGCATGGCATTTGCGAGTATATTAAGTATTTTAGTTATTATAAGCAACAATTTAAATTATAATTAAAGAACAAATTTTTGTATTGTCATATTGATTTTTCGCGACTCATTCGGGAGCGATTACGATAGCGACCAAAATCGGTAGCTATTGCATTTGTCCTGTCAGTCCGTCCTTGTCTGTCCACCCATAACAACTCCCGAACGGAAGTTCGAATCGGCAACAGGATTTCATCATCGTGTTCAGAAGTCCAAACACCGTAGGAATGGTGTATTTTAGGTGCCAACGCCCACCCCTATGTTCGAGATATTTGGCATTGTTGTCATTTTACCCACCTAACAACTCCCGAATGGAAGATCGGATTGACAAAGGAACTTCATCAGGTGTTCAGAGGCCCGAACAACCTAGCGATAGGGCATTTCAGGGGCCAATGCCCCAATCAAACACCAAGTTTGAGATATTTGGCATTGTTTTCATTGGATTTCCGATGTTATCTTGAATGTTAGAAATGGAACCTTTTCATTTCAGTTGTCAACTATAGGTTGTCAGCTGTAGTTCGTTGGTAAAGTCTCGATCTCTTTGTGGTGAAGGTAGTCGGTTCGAATCCATATATGTACTGTTTCTTATTTTGTTTTCGATGTCCGCATGTATTTTTTTTACTTTCTTATTTTTCTACCTTTTTTTTAATTTTTTCTTACGTTTATATACTTTCTTTTTTTATTATTATTTTTAAACTTTATTAAGTGTTGCCTTAGATGTATGCTTTAGCACAAAATTATATTCACTAGTTTAATGTTGAAGGCTGGCATTTGGTCGCTTTTGTAAGAAATTTCATTACATTAGCAACAGAGAAACAAATTTATTCAGAAATTTACCAAATAACAAATCAATCCTCCCATACATTAGATTGAACAACATTCAGCCATCAGTTATGGTTTCACTTGTTATTTTTTGCTATTCCTTTTGTTTTTTGTGAACATCTTTGTGATTTAATACAATGATAAAATACTCAGCACGCATTAGGCCTACCGAAAATTCTTTGATGACATTTTATTTTTCAAAGTGCTTTTATCATACGATTCGTCAAATGTAGTTGAAGTAAAGTCTATACAAATAATGTGAATACTATTCAATAGGCAGGTATAATGAGATTAAACAGGTAAAAACTACTAGTTTCAATCTCCTTACGAAGGTCTTACTTAGATCTCCGTTTTAATCACTGTCGGGCACGTTGAATCTTTCTTGAAGTCTACAGAAGTTTCGGCAAGTGCAGCTTGCTAATGTAATGTTACTTTTTTGTTTGTTTTAAGTATAATATGTAAATGAAACCTTAATATTAATCTTTGAATATAATTACCTTTGACTTCATTGTAGATTGCAGGAATATTCTGCTATTACGGCTATTACATCTGAGATCGAATCCCGAGTCAGGATTGAACAACTCCCTTATATCGTCTTGAAGATTCAATTATAAAGGAAGCTGTTGTCTTATCCCTGAAAAGAATATTTCCAAAGAATATAAGTAATTCCAATAATTCTAATGTAATAAATTACAATTTTTATATTTATATGATTATCATTTACGTTAATTTTGTTATTTTTCTCAATATCAAACATTATTCAACTTCTTAGGTTAGATTAAATTTTAAAATTGCATTTTTAGAATAAACTAAAATACATAGAAATGGAAACAAAATGGAAATAGTTTTAAAAGTGTTTCCATTCATTTTTATAATTCATTGCCTGTTATGAATTAACCGAAATTTGAAATGTTATAATATTAGACAAAAATGCTTTGGTAACGTCATAAATGGAATGAAGAAATATTATTTTTGTATTTCGTTCCTTCATATCATTTCGAATTGGTGAAAAATAAAATAAATTTTTAATAATTCATTTTCTTAAAAGACTTTCGAAAGTAAATATCATTTCTTTCTCCTCCATTGACATGCTACCTTTAAATCAATAAAAGATATATCCAATTGTAAATTTAATGTTTCAAATATTCAGGATTGTTTTTACTTTCTAAAATGGTATAAAGGAAACCAAATTGCTTTCCTTAAATGTAGGTAAATTTAACTGAAGGAAAATAATGAACGTGCATGGTGAATAAAATTTTAGAAATGCTCAAAAAATATAAAAAAAAAGTTCTCGCATCCTGAACAAACATGTCGGAAATCTGGAACAGCTGCTTCAGTCTTATTAGTCTTTATCAGTTGGATTTACCCTTGATGATATCTCAGAGTGCATGACAAAGTAGAGGTCACCTTTTCAGTTACCTGAAGTGTCCCCAACAATATCAACATCACAATGAAAAAATATCTTGCACCGGACGGTCTCAAATTCTTTATCCCGGCAACTTCCGGGCTGAAAAGAATTTAAGCAGGGATAGGGAACGCAAAAAAACATTAATATGAAGAAAATAAATTACCATGCTTGTTAATAATTGTGAAAAAATTAAAAATGCAGTAAAATATACAAAAGATCAAGCATCCTGAGTTGCAGTTGCCGGAAGAAAGTATTTGAGATCGATGTTTTTTTCATTTTATATTGTTATTGTTAGGGACAACTTCATGGAGCTGAAGTGACAATTTCAACTTTGTCACACTTTCTGAGCTATAATCGACAGTAAATCTGGCTGATACACCCTAATAAGACTGAAACAGCTATTCCAGAATCCTGACTTGATAGCTCAGGATGCTGGAACCTTGGGATATTTTATGTGAATCTCTTTAGTTATCCTTTGTTTTTATAAATTTAAATTTACGACAAATAATTCATTTCAGTAACATAACATATAAATTAGATTGAAATTAATTAATTTCAATGACTAACTAGTTTTGTATTTTTAATAGAAATTATGCTAATCACAAAAATTAATAGTATCATTGCGAAGAGAAAGATTATATTCGGAAAAGTAAACATAATTTTATTTAATGCAGAACAATATTGGGAAGGTAAAAAATGAATGTAAAAGAAGTAATAAATAAAAATAATTGCAGAAAAATTATAACAAAAATTTATAAAATGTATTTACAGCTCTTAGAATTTTGTTTCGTAATTGAAAGGAAAATTTTGACAAATAACTATTCCAAGCAAATTAATGTAAGTAACACTTGACAGCTTGAACTGTCGAAAAAAGGATTTCCCTCATTTATATAACTAGCTGAATAACAGTAAAATAAGAAAGACCAATTGAGAAAAAAAAAAGAAAACAGGGGCGATAATTTACAACATTGCTATAAAATCATGTATCGTAATCTAGCTAAACGTCTCAACTAACTTATAATTTATATACCTAATACTTTGAATGAGCTTCCACAAAAATCGGTAAATTAATTTCAATTATTATCGGGAAAATTACATAAATATTAATTAAAATTTGACCAATATTCATGTCTAAGATTTTTTACACTGTTTTACCAAATTATTATCGATAATGTTGCTTTCTACTGTGACATAATTTCTATTAGAATGTGTTTTAGCATATAAAAAAATATTTTCGTCTTTTTTTGCGAAGACTATCTGAAAATTTCATATTGATCTAAAAAAGGCTTTTAACACTTGGACCCTTTCATTATATCTGCAACCATGATATTAATAATAGAGAACCAGAACGATGAAAACGTCGTGAATTTAAACTAAAATCAATTTTTATCGATTTTTATCTATTTTGTATTTGATATATAGACAGCTATGTCAATAAAACGAAATAATAATAATAATTAGTAACTATAGAAGTTACACAAGAAGGAAAAATTGCAATTTCCTTTGATACCATTTATTATATTTGATTTGTAATTTGTGGACTTTTGGAGCTATGAAACAAAATTTTTAAGATATATTGAAAATTGGGAGATGTCATTGTCCTTTTTATTAATGAAAATTCCTATTGAAGTGCTCAGCAAATCAGTCAGTCTATTGATATTTACGTTACGTATATTGGTATATGTCTATTTCTGTGGTTATGTATGTGATTCATTCAACGTCGAATTTAATCTTAATAAAATGACGAATAATTGGTCCTATAATTATGTCACTTATTTTGATTTATTTCTATAATGAAGATGACTTAATTATCTAAATATTTTAGAAAACTTAAAGAGGCAACAACTATTTTATTTCCAACCAATCCTTGGATTTCTGAGTATAAATTATTAGCAGGGAGCCGACTACATTGGCACTAAAAAATTCCCAAATTGTTAAAAATTAAAAACGTATATACGACGCACATTTCCGAACCCCTATGAATGGGGTTCCATTTTCAAGCATTAAAAATCCTCTAACTTGATAAAAAATATTCCCCCCTTTTTTATCGAGAGTCGTCGTTCATGAGAGAAGGCATAATCATTTGCTGGGATCTTGTAAATACCAATTTTCCCTGGTGGTCGGTCATTCAAACACAACAGAAACAGCTGTCTACTTATCGAGCTGTTTCCGGCGCTTCTAATCTTCTGAGTCCTCTAATTATCAGTAATTCATAATCTATATTCCAAGGTATTTTGATTGACAGATCCTGATTATAACTACCTTTATTTCTGATCATTCCCGACGCGTAAAACTCGCGCAAATATCTGTTTGTTTGTTTTTTATTTCCTTGTACCACTGCTAAAAATGGAACCCGATTCATAGGGGTTCGGAAACGTGCGTCGCGTATGTTATTTTAATTTTTATATATTTGGGAATTTTTTAGTGCCAATGCAGTCGGCTCTCATGTAGTATTGTAAAAGGCACGTTAAACACTTTTAATATTAGCAAAGTCGTTGCGTTTAATACTAATAAATAGTACTTTTATATCACGATAATAAACATTAATATGATTCCAATATTGAAACAAAAATACTTACCATTAGAAAAAAATAGTACATTCAAAAAACGGGTAGATTCTCTTACGAATTTGATCTTTAGAATTTTAGTAATATTAGAAAATTATCCTTTAATATTATAAATTTGATTCCTCAAAAAGGACAGATGTGCCTAAAAAACTTACAATCTTACTTAGCTGCGTCAAATTACTGTTTATCTGGGAAGGAAATGTTTCTTTGTCAGTAACTTGATATTACTTTATGAAGTTTTGATTTCATGATATTGATAAAATTCCACACCAAATAAATGTCAATAATGTTTGAGCCAAAGTTCTTCTATCATCATTAAAAGGGAGCCCTTTCTTTTCAATTCTACGATAATGTGATTATTATTGACTGAATCAATAGAAAAATATTTTGTTGGAAAAACGTCATAACAAAATTGCAAAGATTACCCTTTTTACCATCTTTGAATGTATCAATATCAATTAACTAATCTCACTAGAAACTAGAGATAGTAATTCCACCTCAATGTTAACGGATGATATTTAAGTTAATGGATTGATAGGAACTCCAGTTGTTGCTGAAAGTTAAGATAATTCAAATAATGCCGTGTATCAGGTAAGAGCCCATCTGCATTTGAAGTATCTTATTGCATTTTTCTTTCCTTGTCTTCAATTTCAATACTTTCTCTTAATTATTTGCTGAAAAAAAATTTAATAGCAGAATAAAAATTTACTTTTGTTTTTATATTTAAAGTTCCCAAATTTTTTTAGTAGATCTCTTCTCCTAAATCATCTACTATTAAATATTTCTAACATCACACCAAATTTAAATGTAAAGACTACATTTAATATGAAAAAGCAAAGTTTTGAAAAGATTACACGTCTTTTCTTTTTCAAGCCTAAAATAACAATAAGTTGAAGAACAATACTACAAATTACATTAAACTCCTCAAGAAAATATTAACAATATTTGAAACCATTACCATTTACTTACATGTTTTCTTTAACATAATATATCATACGCCTTAACAACTTAGTTCTTTGATTGTAACCTTATTATTATATTTTGTGCACATTTTATCTACAAAACTTTTAGCTAATCTTATGAAATATTTCTCTATTTCAAAACCATCATTCCTATTCATATTTTTTCTTTTTGTGTTCCGGATACACATAGTTTCTATTATCTTTCTTATTATTGTAATAATTAATGGATGGTAGATGGTTATTTTATGTAGGAGAATTATGAGTCATATATAAGGAAATTGTTCTCATTGTGCAACTTAAGGTGAATCTAATCAAGATCCTTTTTTTTTGGAACAAAGAAAGTCAGTCAACTGAAAAAGTTGAATTTTTTTTTTTTGATACAGGACAACAGAAGATTTAGGACGTTTTTCAATCTAGGTTTCGATCCCATTGTAACTTCCATATTCTTCTCTATAAGTAATCAGAGCTTTGTTAATGTTGAAATATGTATTTTACTATATTTTACATCTATATTTTTACACATTATTAAATGCTCACTCACTAAATATTATCACTGCGGAGTGACAACTGTGCGATAATTTTTCCCTATCAGATGCTTGTAAGAAACAAGTTTCAACAAACATCACCAAAATTATATTCTTTACTGAAAATTGAATGCATTGTTTTAGTTGTATGTGATTGATTTTTAGTCAATGATTGAAGTAACACTTAACAACTTAAAACAGTGATGATTTTGATGCTACGTAAATGAGAGAGTAAATTTTTAAAACAAACCAAATGTAAGATAAAACATAGTTTGTGCTATTGAATCCAGTGTGTTCTGATTAAAGAATGGAATCCGTGAAAAGGGAAAACAATCGAGTGAAGTCAAAATTCCATGTTCCTTTTTAGAATGGAAATTGAAGACAGCGTTTCATCGAATTAATTGTCCAGTAATCGTCACCTACTCAGATATAATTCAGATGCAGTAAAGAAGAGAAAGATTCACCGTCTGTTTTTGAACATAAAGACTGTTGCTGAATCAATTTTATACAAGTAAGCCACATCACGATTAAGAAGAGTAAATTTTTGTATTGAATTTGTTTAAACTAAATCATTTGGTTATAAATCAGCGAGTTGAGTTCTTCATTTCTAATTCAACTTTACAACCTAAAGACTTTTATTCTGCTATACAAATTATTCTCTATGTTCTTTATTCTACATTAAAATGGTACTTTCTCATTTATATGTTTATGATTATTATATCAATAATAATATAGTTTTTTAAAAGATCAGAAGTGGAGCAGAATAAAAGTGTGATGTATCTGTGATCAATATCAAAGCTGAAATTGTAATAATTAATTTTTTATTAACTTTGTAAACAATTATGGTGAAATTTCATTTGTAAAAAAATGATATTGACTCTTTTGCCTTTAAAATCTCATTTCACCAAATGTTAGAGAAAGAAGTAAACTATGAAAATAAGATCCTCATAGGAGTTATGCTTCAAAGGACGCCAGCTTTCGAAGTAGTTCAGACTCTAGTTCAAGTACCATTTTCTTGGGAAAACCTTAGACAACACAGTCAGACCTCGATATAAGGTCACCCACATATAAGGTCATCCCGCATATAAGGTCACTTTTCTAAATTCCCGGCTCATTGAATAGGAATTCTATAATATGAAATATCGGATATATGGTCAGGTCTTAAATACCGTAATCGCATATAAGGTCACTTTTGTCTGTGATTTCAGTGCCACACTGATTCAATTCCAAGAATTTTTCCGTGGGTACGATCTTTTACCGGCGTCATTTCTCCTTCTGACGGAAGGGACAGTTTTCGTACGCCTGGTACGTGTGGGAAGGATATTTCGCTGTTCCCATCGCGTCACGTGTCCATCGTTGGTCACCAGGAAGTCGAAGGAAAAGATCTCATTCCAACCGTTCCTGTGCTTGTGTTATGATGTCGACAAAAAGAAAAACATTGTCTCTATCAGAGAAAAATAAAGTCTTCGAAGATTTTGAAAACTTTAATGTATCGAAAGCATGTTTTGCCAAAGAGCGTGTGATACCACGAACGACTCTCAACAATATTCAGTCCTCGCATACTGTTGCAGAAACATGTCATGGAAAGAGAAAAAGGAAGCGTTTATCACAGTATGAGAAAGTTGAAGAAGGCCTTCTCCAATGGATAAAATTTGCTACAGCACATAATGTGGCTATATTGTGCTTAGTACTAAAAGAAAAAGCTCTACAAATAGCCGCCGAATTAGAAGAGAACGATATTATGGCGAGCAATGGATGGATACAGAGATTTAAATTAAGACATGACTTAAATTTTAAAACAGTGTGCGGTGAAGCCGGTGATGTAAATGATGCGTTTTAAGTAATTGGAAGAAATCCGTGTTAGATGACATTTTGAAGCGGTATGAACATTGCGATATATTCAATGTTGCTGAATGTGGGCTTTTTTTCGGGTCTTTACTGACAAAACTCTTACTTTCAAGAAAGAAAAATGTACAGGGGGGAAAAAAAGTAAACAAAGACTGACAATTTTTTTAGGAGCTAATATGGATGGCTCTGAAAAACTGAGACCGCTTGCTATCGGAAAATTTCAAAAGCCACGTTGCTTTAAAAATGTCAAGTCTTTACCTTTGGATAATGATGAAAACAAAAAAGCATGGATGAATGCTAACATATTTGAGTAAACTATACGACGTTTCGATAGATACTTTTTGAAAAATAAAATAAAAGTTATTTTTATCGCAGACAATTGCCCTGCTCATATCAACATACCTCAGTTGCAATCAATTGAGCTTGTTTTCTTACCCCCAAATGTTACCAGTGTTTTGCAACCTTTGGATCTGGGAATCATTCAAAATCTGAAATTGAACTACAGAAAGCTCCTTATGAAAGATTTGATTTCAGCAATTGATGAGATAAATTTTTTTCACATGTCTGTGTGAGATGCAATTTTTTAAATTCATAAAAGTTGGTGCTTGGTGTCAAACACAAGCATTTCAAATTGCTTTCGACATGCTGGTTTTCAATTTCCTTCAAATAGTGTGGATGAAATCACATAGTTTCTAACGCACGTAAAATTTCTTGTCTAGTGTGGATGAAATAACAGATGAAGATGATGAAGACGATATTCCTTTAGCTGTGTTAATACAAGATCTCAGAAATCGCCGCTGTGCTATAGAAGAGAAAAGTGAATACCTGAAAATTGATGATGAAATTGCTACCACTTCTCAAGCTTCGATTTCCGAAATTGTTTCGCAAGTTTTAGATTCCAATGCAGCAGAAAGTGAAGATAACGACAGTGATATTGAAAGTGAAGCGGTGACACAAGCAGAAGCGCTCAGAGCATTAAATGTCGTAAGATATTTTTTTTACGAGTCATGAGGGAGCTGAAGAACATTTTCAGAAATTACAAAACTTAGAAAACATTGTACAAAAGATGAAACCAAAATCACGACAGTCCTATATTATGGATTATTTTAAGTAAGGTCAGTTGTACATCAGTACTTTGCTTAAGCATACTAGTACTACTTCTAAAAATTTTATTACGAATTAAATTTTTTTTAAATAATTTCTTTCTGATTCCTAATTGTAAATGGTTCAACTAAATTAAAAAATTATAACGTAATAAAGTGATATTTTTGTACGTATTAAATTTTACAAAGAATTATACTGCATTTATATAAGGCTTATTTATTGACAAATGCGTATGAATCGGTTTTAAGGTCATTCCGCTTATAAGGTACTTTCGCGAGGTCCCAAGGGGTGACCTTATATCGAGGTCTGACTGTATATATTATTTTTTCTGCTAAATTACATTTGGTATTGTGTTACTTGCGAATCGTTCTATTGAGCTTTATGCTACTTACACAAGAATAACTTATACTCTCTTACAGTTTCCACACTTGTAATTGTTAACAACAAATACACTTTAAAAGTGTAAATTTAAGAAAATACGAAAACACAAATTAAAAACAAACTGCCATGTTATCATCCAAAGTTTAATTTTAATTGTAATCGGAAGCTTAAAATTTCAAGGGATATTTGTAATATTTTGAAAGAAAAAATAAACTTAAGTATTAAAAACTAATTTTATAAAATTTTATTTTTTTAAACATATCATATAAAAATATGTTGCTTTACAACATTATATTTTCAACAAACACTACTAATATGTAATAATTCTAATATTTTTTAAAATATTATCAATTACGATCAATCCCGCACAATACATATAAAACATATATTAAAAAAAAATGACTTGTTTCGAGAGCCAGAAGTTAACGGCTTTCTTCCTCAGACTACAGAAACAACAAAGGAACGGAAAGAATTAAACATAAAAGAATTAACAAGACATCCAATCAGCGTGTGGACGATTCCAGTTGCTGAGAACCCTAAGGTTTTTATTTATTTACTTATTCATTCACCTATTTACTTATTTATTTATGTTTTATTCATTTTCAACTTCATGTTTTATGTTTTTATTTTCATTTATATTTTATATTTCTCTTCATTTTTAGTAACTGTTTTAGCATCATTACTCTTCCCATTATTTGAAACTCCATAAGTCCCTCCGGGCCAATGGAATCGTCCACGCACTGATTGGCTGTCTTGTGAATTCTTTTATGTTTAAATTGTTTTCTTTACGTTCCTTTGTTGTTTCTGTAGTCTGAGGAAGAGAGCAGTTAACTTCGGGCTCTCGAAACATGTCTTTTTTTTTTTTAATTATTTGTTTTATATGTATTGTCCGGTATTGATAGCAGTGCAACTGTT
>JAFIDM010000002.1:34883309-34907101 GCA_023159025.1 Thereuonema tuberculata
CAATATTGGTTCAAGACAAACTCTGTGTTCGCGCTTGATAAAGTTGTACGCAATCAAATTGGGCCAACTTGTCCCAATCATACTGCCATAAAATCGCTCCGTGTTCGCCTAGCTTTAATGCTGCAAGGATAAATTGGTCGTATCCTTACAGAGAGAGAGATCTGTTCTTTGTAGTGGCGTTTTCTTTAACAAATTTCTGTCCGGCTTTATAAATGTATTTGAAATATTCATAAATGAAAATACATTGATGCAAAATAGAAAAAAAGTAAATAATAAACAGTCAAGACGAGTTGCGAGAACGACTAACCAATGCTTTCTGGAAATATAGCTAATTCCCGGGATTTGTGAAAGATTTCATTTTTTAATACGAGGGCGAGCGGAAACATCCTTGCAAATTGTTGCAAATTGTTGCAGGGCGAGCGGAAACCAACGGAAATTTTGAAATTTATTCTGTGGAGATAAAAGTCATTTCCGCAAGAGTCGTTTTGACAATTATAACATGCATAATGACATCTACGTTTTTCGAGAAATTATTCATTTCCGGACCTATGTTTAATTAAACCTTTTTATTTGTTTTAATAAGTAGAACCAAATTTTTGACACATCTTTTAGAATTGTCCTGTATATTTTTATGGTATCCCAAGAAGAAAGGTCAATATTTTGGGTGGTTGTAATGTCGGTAAGAAAAAAAAAAGTTATTCCGAATGGTTGCCGAAATACAGCTGTTTGAATGAACAGTGTTTACAGTTTGGGGTTCAATTGTGTCTTCGCTTCTGTCTGCATCGTGATTGATTGATTGCAAAGAGGGTCAGCTTAGATATTAAGTGACATTAGAAAAATATTTTGAGAAATTCAGAGAAAATGGAAAGCAGAGAAGTAAGTTATTTTCTTTTTGGGACCAGTTAGTCTATATTTCCACCTCTTCTTCGAAACTGTCACATTGCAGAATTAGCAACTCGACACTAGTGAAATGTTGGTCATTAAGGAATATATTTGTTTTAATGATTCTTATTATAATTATGTATCTGGGTTTTCTTGGTGACTGAGCAGGTATTAAATGTTAGTGTTTTATTGTATCTCATTGTCAAATATTATTTTAAGGATTGAAGTAAATTTAGAAAATAATTTGTGAGAGAGAACAAACTGTGAAAAACGAATCTGTGCTTACTGTATTGAATGATCACGTGTTTCGTTTTCCCATGGGAAGAGTTTAAGAAAATGGAATACACACTGGCGGGGAAGTTCGGGTCAGGTGGTGAATTATAGTGCACCCATTGGCTAATTAAAAAGTTAAACTGATGCTTTTGGCGCGAAAGCAAAAAGGAGGTTTGACGAGAACTGGTAAGAAGACAGAAAAGCAGGAAAGAGCTTCGGATGCGGACGTGGTCGGGTCGTCTCCCGCAAGGGACATGGCCGGAAGAAAGAAGCGAGAAGGTAGCAGTCGTGTGTGGACGTTAGCCCGACTCATCCACAGGGGCACAGCCAGAGAGAGTGAAACACTCAGCAGCTGAGGGTAGGCGTAAATCATCCCGAGTCCGAAAGCCATGGCCGGGAGAAAACGACAATCTACCCAAGGATCAAGAAGGTAAAACACGATGGGAAAAGAGAGAATGCTGAGACGAAGTTATTTGTAAGTAGAAAACTTTTGTATACTGAAAAAGAACTTCTCGGCGAGAAAAAACAGAAGGCTATGTCAAGTGTGTTTTACGACGTTCTTCCCAGTGACTAATAGAAATACGACTGATAAGACACTGCCATTGAGTGTGTTCACGAAATCTGATCCGACAATTTAAAGACAAAGTTCTTGCCTGAAACAGAACACGAAACGTTCGAAAACTATTCTCACACCAGTGAAAAGCCTAACATTCTTGACATAAATTATTTCTGATGTTTTATAACATCTCAGTGAGCATTTGAATATAAAGAACATTTGAATTTTGGTCGTGTAATCATCGTAATCACTTGAACTATCTTAATTCTAAAGTTATTTGTGTTATCACACAAATTAGCCGACACACCTGCGTACTGGTATTAAAAAAGAGAGATCCTTTAATAACGACTATAGTTTCGTGTACATAAATGGAATACACATTCTCAAGTAATGAGATAAAAACAAAACAATGAATATAAAGGCAAAAGGCTACCATGATGCCTTGGAAAGTGGAAAATCCCCAGCATACAATTAACCCCGCTAACAACTCCACATGTTGGGAAACATGCTTAACAAAATGTAAACAAATACATGTGCTTAATGGAAATTAATTTTTTTTCCCTTTTTTGAATAATCACAATTTTTTTACACTGAAAGTAATTTAATAGTTACACAAAAAAATAATCTATATCTAAATTTACATGTATTCTCACTGAAATTAAATTATGAAAAATTATAAAAATTATTTTTTTGTTTAAAAATTAAAAAATTAAAAATAAAAAAATTAAAAATTAAAAAATTAAAAAAATTAAAAAAAATAAAAAAAATTAGAAAAACTGCAGCCCGCAGCTAAAAAAGATTGAGAAAGAACAACAGAATGTTATTCCGTTTTTGGACATATTGATCACACGATCCTCTAATTGCTTTCAGACGGCTGTTTACAGAAAAAGAACTTTCACTCTTACACACCGTTATCTTTTAAAGTGAATTTAGTTTCTGTGTTCGTACATAGGGCTATGAAATCCTCATCTTCAATTAAGGATCTCGATGCTGAATTAGGTATTACACAACGATTGCTAATGAATAATGCGTTCCCAGAAGTCTTCATTCAAAGACACAAAAAAGAGCAATGTTGAAGTATTACAATAACTTTATCCCAGAAAAAAGAAAAAGAAAAAAGGTGTTTTGTCTCTATACAATTTCATACTGACATATTTGCTTAATTGCAGAAGGTGTGCAAGCCGTTTGGTATCACTGTGACGTCACCAGCATCTTCAACTGTGGCCAAGTGTTTAGATAAAAAATATATTAAAGAGTTCAAGGTCATTACTGGCGCGGTTTATGCTCTTCAGTGCTTCAATAACAACTGCCTGTACATTGGAGAAACCGGAAGAAGCATTGTTGAAAGGGTTTCTGAGCACCGTAGAGCTATTAAGGATAGAAATAATGACTATCTTAAATATAGACATCATACCGAATTTGGACATGACCTTGACTTGAGCTCGCTCATTATCTTGGACACATGTGATGATGAATATAAAAGAAAATGCATTGAAACTATATTCATGTTGACTTTACCATGCACATACAATGTTAATCTTACTGTTCCAGCTATAGACAAGTATTGTATAAAAAAAAATTTAATGAAGTATTAACATTAGGAAATTGATGATTATATAGGACTACTAGAACAATAGCAATAGATATTTAAATGAACTAATTTAAAAATCAAAACAGCAAATTGTCATACAATCGTTGTAAATATTGCAATTTCAAACAGTAAGTAGTCAATGTAGCTTATAGTGAAAACGTATATTGGACTATTTGGGCATTGTTTTATATCAAATTTATTTGATTACTGCAACAAATGTAACAGACATTTAATAAAATTTAAAAAATTTCTTAAAGTAAAGATAAAAAAAATTTTTTTTGATGAAATTTGCTGTATTATTTTGTAAAAAATTCTTTTACATGTATGATCATTAATTATATTAGACTACTGGGACAATTTCAACAGATACTCTTAGGAAATTTATATTATTGACGTAAACATTCAAATAAATGAAAAATCCCAAATTTTTGATAGTCAACAGCCTAAATTTGAATATTCATTACCGGGCCATTCCATGCCAAATCATACAGCTAAAACTTGATTTTAAACCCAAGGTACTCAGATTTTAATGAAAATTTGTATACATTCTGTGACTATAAAAATAAGAAAAAATGCAAAGTTTCACTCAATTATTACAAGTAGTTTCTGAGTTATAACCGTTTGAAGTTTTAATTTCCGAGGACGATTCGGGTCGAAAACAAGCTTGTATGTATTTACGTTTTTTGTCACCAAATTTATATTTATGAAGGTAGAGGTTTCAAACTTGACTCATTTGTTCTAGATTGTACAGAATCAGATGACACTATGAGCATTAAAACTATAACTTTCCATCATAGTTAAAAAAATTCTGAAATGTAAGAAAAAAATATTTTATGGATATGTGTACCTCACTTAGAAAAAACAATGTAGCAAAAATCTGTCTCCAGATAGCCCTACACAACCATATATCACTGAAAAGAGGATAAAATTGTCTTTCAAAAGGTAAAAAAAAATTGGTGGGGTTTTGAGTTATAAGAGATTTATTACAATATAAAATTAATAAATTATTTTTAACGCTGCAAAATTTTATGCTCCATAAAATTTTATTTTTATTTTTTTTATGTATATCATATATTTTCCATCAGGTATGCTTATATAAACTGCATACCTGTGTTATGTGAATGAGAGTTTGCTATATTAGTAAAAAATTAAATCTAATAGTTATCGTTTTTTAATATAATTTTTCCATCCACCACGTCAGAGATTAATTTGTGTTTTATTTCTTTAAATGTAATATTGTCTTTGTATTCTATGTTTAATTGTTTGAAAATTTTGTATTTAACATAATTATTTAATCTATATCCAAAGTTTTACTTATTTTATCTACTATAAAGATTTTATTCCAATCATGTCTGAACATGAACCCCCTCACATCTCCAACAGCCTATTCTACTATCAGTGTTTAGCTAGCTCTGCTCCAGTGAACATCAATTAGTTGCTGTGCTTTTTTTTTTAAGAGTTCAATTTGCTGTGATTAATCACAATTTAAAATCACTTTAAAGCCACTATTATCTATGTGAAGTGATTTACGTAAATTGTGAAGTGATTTAAGTTAAGTGTTTTTTTTTTTTGTTTTTTTGTTTTTTGCCTTTTGTTTTAAATTATGGAAGAATGGCTTACAGTAGTGACTTTAGACCTAGTTTGATATATACTATTGGCATTTTATTAACCTTTTGCTGTAAAAACACTATTTATGTAATTTTTGAGAAAATGTCCAAACAAGAAAAAGATCTTTTGATGTGGCGCACAAGTAATCAGTATAGTGAGAAAGAACTGATTTTTTCTCATCACTTGTGTTATTTTTTAAAATATTATGAAAAGAACCTAAAAACTTGTAGTGATCCGTTTAAGAGTCACTCTGTCCCCTTATCAAAGAAAAAAGACTTGAGGGTAATAACTTTAGAAAAAGCGAAAGAGGTTAAGGTAAATAGAAACATTACTTTAGTGCCAGGAAAGATGTTGTGCAGTAGCTCTCGAAAATCATTATTAAAAGCAAAACCTGATCCACAGCCAGATAATGAAGAAATGGTTACAAGTCATGAAAGTGATGATGAAATTGAAGATGAATGAAAAACGGCAAAAAGAGCGTTTGAAAAAGATAAACTCAACGAGACTCTTTTAGGATTAGATGTAACTCCATTGAAACTTAAATCATTATCCGCTTGCTCAAAGGGAAAATATGCAAAAAAAAAAGTTTAAAAGGCTAAAACCCAAGTTAAAAAAAAGCTATCATATGTCTTACAAATAAAGGACTCTCACAGTGAATCACCAAGTGAAGCTGAAGGTACAAAAAAAGAAAATGATTTAAAGAAACAATCTGCTGATCTTGATTATTTAGTTAATGTTAGGAAAGAGAAAGTTAAAGACAGACTTGAGTAGGCGTGAAAAAAATAGAGGTTTTAATAATCGCTCCAAAGTCTTGGTCTCGCCGGAAAGTAGCGGAGGAATTTAATGTATCAGAATATTTGGTGCAAAAAGCAAGAACTCTGTCGAATGAAAAAGGCATTTTGGCGTTGCCAGAACTTAAAAAAGGCAGAACGGTCCCTGAAGAGACAATAAATATTGTAAAAGAGTTTTACCATGATGATGAATTTTCTTACATGATGCCAGGTGATAAAGATCGTCTTAGTATTGAAAAAAATATGTACATGCAGAAAAGACTTCTTTTATGCTACCTATATGAACTATTTGTTGCTTTTAAGAATAGGTATTCACAGCTGAAACTAGGATTTTCTAAATTTTGCTCTCTAAAACCAAAATGGTGTGTGTTGGCTGGTTCACCAGGCACTCATTGTGTATGTGTGAGCTTATACCACCAAAATGTGGAGCTTTCAGCTAATGCAATGAATCAGCATGACAAAGAATCTGTCCATAATATGTTAGTTTGTAACCGACAGAATAGAGATTGCGTGCTGCGCCGCTGTGATAAATGTCCTAAAACATCTCAGCCACTGAAGCTTTATTTGGAAGACATCTTAGAAGATTTTGATGATGAAGATGAAATCAAATTTTCAGTGGGTAAGTGACGGCCGAATGATGCTACAGACAATGCTACTTCCTCGTCAAGAATTCATTGAATGTACTATTCGGAAAATTGAATCTCTTATCCCTCACTCTTTTATAACAACCTCAAAACTTCATTTGAGAAAGACTTTCAATAACTTACACTACTAAGAGACAAATTTGTTGGGTAAAAAATGGAAACTTTGTTAACCTGTAGGGTAAGTAAAAATAAATTAAAGTCCTGTGGTTACATTTTACGTGACA
Source organism: Thereuonema tuberculata (assembly GCA_023159025.1). Taxonomy (NCBI): domain Eukaryota; kingdom Metazoa; phylum Arthropoda; class Chilopoda; order Scutigeromorpha; family Scutigeridae; genus Thereuonema; species Thereuonema tuberculata. Next base: position 34,889,879 of record JAFIDM010000002.1, read on the forward strand.
ATATGCATTCGCTAATCTAGACCCAACTGCAGACAGAGTTTCAAAAAAATTGTTAAAAAATTTTATAAATTCTTAATTTTGTAAAATTCTTTATTGAAGCTATGCTCCATATTGTATTTTTCTTTTCAAAAATAAAAAATTTAAATTCCAACCGTCTCAAATTTGTTTTACAGCTGATTTTGTTTAATCCAGACTTTCGGTGACTAGGAAAAATCTAGTCCTACTAACCGTAGACTGGCATGACCATAGGCTTATTTATGTTCACTTTTACCCTGTATTGTTCCATCTATAGGCTAAGTAGACTTTTTAGAATCTTGTACTTTTTTCATTAAGACCATAAAACCATATTTTACTCCCAACATTGGTGGGTATAACAATTCCTAGCGTAAATACTATTTGTTACTTTACATTGCTATAAAACTCTTAAAACTCAAAACCCCAATAAACTTATTTCACCATTTGAAAGATAATTTTATACTCTTTCCAGTGATATATGGTTGTGTTAGGGTATCTGGAGAGAGATTTTAGCTGTAAGTTCTTTTCTTTACGCATGTCACAGTTTCCGGAAAAAATATACTTTTTTATTTGTAGTATATGTTTTCACTATGATGGAAGGTTTTAATTTCAATGTTGATAGTGTCATCATATTCTGTATGAAATTAAGAACAAATGAATGAAGTTTCAAACCTCTAGCTTTATAAACATTGATTTTATCCAGGAAAACGCAAATACATACAAGCTCGTTCGGTGCCCAAATTGTCCTCGGAAGTTCAATTCAACTAAAACTTTAAAAGGCTATAACTCTGAAACTAATTGTTAGAATTGGATAAAATTTTGTCTTTTTTCTTAACTTAGTGTGTACATTGAACATACAAATTTTCAAAGAAACCTGTGGTAAGTGGGTGTCAGCAATGGATGACTTGGTATGGAATGGCCCTACCAGGATAATTACAATACTTATAAAATGTTTCAAAGTGAAAGAAACTTGTGATATATGTATAATTTCTGTAAAAATTTTATTTTTTAGCTGCGGGCTGCAGTTTTTTGAATTTTTTGAATTTTTAATTTTTTAGAAAAAAAAATATTTTTATAATTTTTCATAATTTAATTTCAGTGAGAATACATGTAAATTTAGATATAGATTATTTTTTTGGATAACTATTAAATTACTTTCAGAGTAAAAAAATTGTGATTATTCAAAAAAGGGAAAAAAAAATAATTTCCATTAAGCCCATGTATTTGTTTATATTTTGTTGAGCATGTTTCCTAACAGGTGGAGTTGTTAGAGAGGTTAATTGTATGCTGGGGATTTTCCACTTTGCAAGGCATCACGGTAGCCTTTTGCCTTTATATTCATTGTTTTGTTTTTATCTCATTACTTGAGAATGTGTATTCCATTTACGTACACGAAACTATTGTCGTTCTTAAAGGATCTCTCTTATTTAATACCAGTACGCATGTGTGTCGGCTAACTTGTATGATTTAAGATATGTTCAACACACGTAAATTTGCAATCTTGAATCTAAAGTTATTTGTACTTACTGGCATTTTTATTATATTTCGGTAGAAGATTGTCATTAATATGTTTCTAAGAGTTGATGTTTGATTTATGTTTTATTAATATAATATATATGTATAATATTGTTTCAAATATTAATGGGTACGTCCCTAGTCTTTATGTGTAGTCGGGGTTAATAATGATCATTATCTAGCAAAGTCTGCAGACATATATACACTCATTAACAAAAAAAAACGACGACCTAGAAGGAGTTGTCCGATTGTAATGAAATTTCGTATGCAAAGACTTTGGGACAGCCCATGCAAATGATTAAACTTTGGTGTCCAATGAATGAATAGCAAGAGCTACAGGGCATCGGAACTGCGCACTCAGCAGGTGTATAGAAGAAGCGATTCTCAATCTGATGGTCAAAATTTCTGTTGCATTGCGAGTTAGGATACCTTTCAACGACTGAAAAAATGCCTCGCCGCAGGATTCGAGCTCATTACGCAACTGTCAGAGTTTGAAAGAGGTCGTATCATTGGATTGAAAGAGGCAGGTTGGGCAAATCGGAGAATCGCTCGTCATATGGGTCGAAGTGATGCAGCGATTACAAGATGCTGGCAGGAAGGGGTGGACAACGGCAGATTTCAGCATCATGAAGGTAGTGGTAGACCTAGGGCCACAGCAGAGCGGGAGGATAGAGTGATTGTCAGATCAGCTGTCACAGCGCCTGAATCATCGTTATCAACCATCAGACGTGCGACCCGCACACGAGTGTCCACCATAACCATTCACAGACGGCTGAGAGAGCGACATCTACGCTCGTATCGACCGCTACGCCACCGGCCACTCACGTCTGCACACCGTCGGGCCAGATTACAATGGTGCTTGGCTCGATCCGGTTGGAATGATGCTGACTGGGGACGTATAGTGTTTACGACGAATCCCGCTTCCAACTGTGTCCTGACGATCGTCGCAGACGTGTCTGGAGACTCTCAGGGCAGCGTGCCGATCCTGCTTACACTATTGCACGCCCCACAGGCCCTCAACCAGGAGTTATGGTCTGGGGTGCCATTTCCTTTGATAGCCGGACCCCTTTGGTCGTTATCAGCGGCACACTTACAGCACAGCGGTACGTCGACGACATTGGGGGCCTGTTTTGTTACCCTTCGTTTTGCAGAACACGGCCTTATTTTTCAGCAAGATAATGCCAGACCACATACGGCACGTGTTGCTATGACCTGTCTTGCAGCTTGTGAAACACTTCCTTGGCCCGCCAGATCTCCAATCGAGCATGTCTGGGATATGATGGGAAGGCGACTGCATCCACCAGGGAATGTGGATGATGATGATGTGGAATGTGGATGACGTAGCCCGACAATTGGAGCAAAGGCAAGAAATACCGCAGGAGACCATCAGGGAGCTCTATCACTCTATGCCACGTCGTGTGGCAGCTTGCATTCAGGGTAGAGGTGGGTCAACACCTTATTGAGCTCGTTACTTTGTAACTCTGTAACTCTGAAATAAATCATTAAATTTGTCTGAAATTTTAATCATTTTCTATTTTGTACATAATCTTCCTCTCCACCAATTTTTGTCTCCATCGGACAACTCCCTCTAGGTGCGTCGTTTTTTTTTGTTAATGAGTGTATATAAAGGATTAGTAAACTTCATTCTATTCTTGTTTTTTATTGTAATATATAACGATGTTGTGTTGAGAAAAAAAAATCTCAAAGTTACTTTGAAAATACAATTGGGTTATATGATTGACCTTCATTTCACAAGTTTGATATCATTAAAAAAAGGGAGGCATTAAAGTTAAAATGACACGGGATTAAGATTTCAATTCTAAAGAGTGAAGTTAGATATACAATTTTAGAGCTAATTTACTTAAAAATAAAGGAAAAAGAAAGATCACTCTGTCGCTGAAGATCTAAATATTCTTCGTATCTACATTACATTTATTTGTTGGATTTAAAACAAGATTGGTCGTGGAATCTAGTTGTCGGGGAAATTTTGGTGGAAAACCTTGGGCCCAGCAGATCGCCATTATTGACCCATAAGGCAAATAGGTAACGTTTACTAAACATTTTATTACTGATTTTCTGTGTGTTTCGACCGAGAAGCAGTAGGCAACGCTCTGCTAAATTAGGCCCCGCTTATGTCATCAAGAAATACGTATCCGGAAGGTCGGTTACAGAAAGTCTTCTTGAGATCGTTCTAATTATTATTATTATTATATTTGTTGCGAGAGGCAGTACCCACAAGACAAAGCCTAATTCGAGCTGACCGTGAAAATAACTGGGACCTGCATGTATGCAGCTGTAAGTGACACTTTTTCGCCTTTGATAGAACAAATTAGGGCTGATGATGCACTCTATACTACAAAGATTGCTTGAAGCTGGAAGAAGAGCGCCCAATGACTCATAATATTTTCAAGAATGCTCATTTCACGATTCTACTTTCTAGCAATATCTTCAATATGGTTGTCTTGGACCAAGCTCTAGAGCAGGAGTTCTCAACCGGGGTCCATGTAATATTCTTCGGGATCTCAGGGATCTCATTGAATCACACTTATTTTAAAATGGTTTATTAGGAATTATTTACCAGTGTGTAGAATAGGTATTATTTACCACTGTAGAATAATTTATTTGCATTCAATTAGTTTTCATTCAAAATAAAGCATAATCATTTACTATTTCGTTGATTATTAATATAATCCCTTTACTTTTTAGCTCACCAAAAAAAAGAAAAAAGAAGGGAAAAGGGACACATGGATAAAAAAAGGTTGAGAAACCCTGCTCTAGAGCAACACAACAATAAGTTAGCAAAGAGATCTGGAGGCATGATCGGCAAAGAGAAGCCATGGCAAAGCACCATATTAAAATGAAAAAGAAAGCCTTACACATTTTTTAAGAATAGTCTAACGAAGACAATGAATCGGCTTCATACCACGAATCTGCCAAGTCTGTAATAAGTCAAGACCAAAACAGTATTTCAAAGTTATGAACTTTTGTGCTTTATCGAGGAATCCATTCTCGAAACCTGACAGTTGTGGGATACCAAACCTCATAACTCGAATGAAAACTGATCCACTAGTTATAAAAAAAATGTTAAATAAAAGCCTTACTAAAAAATCCAAAGTTATCCTAAACACCATACATCAGGAATTTTCAAAAAAAGAAGGAAGATAATCTGCTACTGAAGCTGCACTCCAAGAAACGAGTGATTGATCTAGCACGTTCCATAGGTTCAGATATAAAATCATTACTGAAACGTCAACGTGAACTTACGTCAACGTCTTTCTACTTAATGTGTAATGGATCTCTGAAGAAGTTAGGAACTACGCAACGAACTTGATAGCAAGCTTTTAAATAAAGATGATATAGTTACTCAGCTACAAACATCACAGGAGAGAACAACTGTGGCGATTCATTTTAAGGCAAACGCACGAAAAGTATAGGTCAAACGGTTCATGTGTAAGACATTTGGAGACTACTACGGTTACTTGTGGAAAAATTCTTTAAGCTTTAAGAAGGCTGCTTACGCACTGATATTTTATTCGATTTGTATAAAGAAGAATGTATTGAGAACGACTCGGGGAACAAAAATTGAACCTATTGTTTTAAGTCCCAACAACCTTCCAACTTGATACCTTCCTGTCAACTTGATACCTTCTGGAGTTCAAGCCAGAACAAAACCTTTTTTCAGAAATAATTCATTGACTGGATTATAAATCAGGGAAATAGCGGGAAAAAGGGGATGAGGTCACTAACATAACCCGAAAATATGCTTGTAATTGGTGGAAGGTTAAGTAAGTGATGGTGGAAGGTAGTGGGATGGTTGGTGCACGTTATTGTGAATATGAGAAAGCTGATGATAGGATCATAAAACACATTGAAAATATTGTTGAAACAGGCTCTGTTGAAAGGTTTATGATTGCCTCACTTGACACAGATTCATGCTCGTCCTTTCCACTACGTCACTTTAAAGAGATTTTTCAAAAAGGTGATCCAAAGAAAATGAGGATACCTAAAGATATAGGAGCATTTGTATCTACCAGATACATGCCCTGTATCTTCAATTCAATCTTGATTCAATCACTAAATGATTAAAAATATGGTGTACATTTTTTTTATCCGTTGTAACTGCCGTACACAATTTAACTGGTTTTGATACAACAAGCAAGATATAGACAAAACTTGTGGACTTAAAACAGTTATTTTATCAGGAAAATTTTGACAAAGTTTGGAGTTGCACCTCTTGGTAAATAAATGATAGAAAATGCTGAACAGTTTTTTGCAGAAGTTCTTGTTCGTCAAACTGTGATGGGATATGATTTGAGCAGTAGCGCAAAGCAAAGATGACAAATTTTTCTCAACTGTGTTCGTCATCCTCGACAATGCTCTTTCCTATTAAGCTTAACTTCAATGATCAATGTGCTGAAGAGAAACCCATCACTGGACACAATATGGATAACTGTTCACAGAAGAACACGAGCTTTCCATCGTATTCCACGAACGATGGAATACTTAAGACCTCCTGTGTTGGCATTTTCCTGCTCCTGTCAGATAAGTGCAAGAGCTAATATTTGCCCTTATGAGTTGAAAAGATACTTTGCTGTTCGTTTTGTAAGAATCTATATTTAAATGTTTAAAGGAAAGAGAGATTAAAAGAATGTATTATGTTGTGTTTTATTTTTCGTTTTCATGTAAATTGAATAGCAACTTGTTTATTTGAGAATCTATATTACTAAAATCTTTTATTTCTCTGTCTGTGCGTCTGTCTGAATTTTCTGTGAGAATGGAAACTAGAAATAATTTTTACAATGAAACATCCGCGACAGGAATCGAACCTGCAACCTTCTGATCCGAAGTCAGATGTCTTATCCATTAGGCCATAGGGACTACAACTCTCTTCATATTGTTTTTTCACTTATATCTCCTTTCCTTTCCCCCATCAATAAGGAATGTATTCATTCATTTTTTTGAATCTCAAGATTGTTTATTAATTTCCCATCTGTAAGTTTATTTGTAATTCGAAACTGACAATTAGAACTATAATTGCCCCAATGTTGCATTATTTGAAGTATTCTTCCTTAACCAAATTCTATGTTATATTGAAAAATAAGGGCGTGTACATGGCAAATGTTGGAGTAAAGAAAACAGAGTCAAGAAAGAAAGAAGTACCCTTTTTTTTGAGATAGATTACTGAAAAACACTATTTGTAACTCAAATACCTGGAATCACGTCAAAGTTAAGAACTTTCCCAAGAACGAGATTGTCGATAACATCAATAGAGTGATAAGTCAAAGAATACAAGGTAAACTAGAGAGTATTTAAGTGAGAATAAAATTGATACTTCTGATAATCTACAACACGAACATCTCTATCTACCTAAATATCTGAACTCATTGAATCTCAGCGGCATTCCTCAACATCGTTTGTCATTGAAGATTGGATCTCCAATAAAGTTGTTGCAAAAAATCAATCCCAAGTTTGGACACTGCAACGGAACTCAACTTAAATGCCGTTCATTCGATAATGATCTCATAGAAGCCGAAATTATAACAGGAACTCACAAAGGAGATTTTGTTTTCATCCATAGGACGTCTATGCAAGCAAGAGATAATCTACTTCTATTCACTTTCACAAGAAAGCAATTTCCGATCAGGCCTTCTTACACGATGTTTATCAAGGACAGACTCTCAATAAAATTGCCATCTATTTAGAGAACGTTGTCTTCACTCACGCACAACTTAATGCCTTTGAGTCACAAGTCATCAGAATTTGGTTATGTTCACTCGAAAGAAGTCACAACCAATTCGTCGCGAAGAATTTCATATACAAGCTACGATCTTCTTTAATCATCTATATTAACAAACATCTATCTCAACATATCTATTCTTCAAATATGTATATCAATCAATTTGCACACGGGTAATGGTTGTAATTAAGAAAAGAGATTCAAGAAAGAAAGAAGCACTATTTCTATAAGATAGAATACTGAAAAATCACTATTTGTAACTTAAAAACCAATGGTCTTTGTAACTCAAAAACCACTGAAAAGTATATCTATATTACTAAAAGCTTTTATTTCTCTGTCTGTTTGGTGCAATTGTTATAATTTGTGAAAATAGAAATAATTTCTACAAATTCACTACGGTAATCGAACATGCTCCGAAGTTAGACGTCTTAGCCATTAGACCACGAGATCTATATTCTAATCTCCATAAAAAATAAAAATATATCATAGATATATGATTCACACGCTGGTTCTAAAAGCAGTCGTGGATTGACAGAATATAAACATCAGAAATTAAATTAAAAAATACTTTAAAAAAATGTTAGTTTTAGTTTACTTGATGTAATTGGTGTGTGTGTGTTTTTTTAATAAATAAAAACTTGTTTTCCGATACATATGCGGAGGCTTCCGGAGCGAAGCGACGGGTAGCCGACTAGTTTCATATAATATGGTTTAAATATGATTTAGTACTATATTTGAAGCATATTCATTGCTATTTTTGAACTTAGCATGCCTGATAACAGAAATTGATATAAACCAGTCCTAAACTGTGCATCTTATGTATTTTTTAAATCGTGTTTTATTCAAGATGGCGGACATGTCTACAATAATAACTATCATTCAGAACGAGTGAGCAATATTTTTTTATTTACTGTACTCTACTAATTGAATCCGTAGAAATAGCCAATGCAAACAAAGCTTCTGGCCTTTAAGTTTCAATAGAAGTTTTCTAGCTCTTCGACTATTAGAATTCTCTATTGCTGACAGACATTTTTTTTTGTATAGTATATATATTTTATCGCATTCATGAACCAGTTCGAGAAAAAGTAATTAGGCAGGATTTGATAGGCACAAATCAATATATTTAACATGGAGGTAGTTTAATATATTCACTATGTGCAAATTCTCCCTTTATTAATTCATTCAAACTACCAAAACAATTGCCTTTTTTTTATATATATACTGCGAGGGTATCTCGGAGACCTCATGTTTGATCGTAAGTCACGTTACATCTGGTTGACCTACGTAGATAACAACGAAAATGTGAGCATCTGAGAAACCATCTCGGAGACCCGGGAAAAATGAAAATGTGAGCATCTCAATACTATATCCAAATTTTGCCGCCTTATTTGCATTTTTGTGTCTTACGGTTTTGGATTAGAGAAGGTTAGTCAATACAACTTTTCTTTTATCTTTTCTTTTTATATATGGTAGATAGATATTTTCGCTTTGTTATGCTAGTATTCACTTTTCCAATAATAATAATCAATTCTTTATTTTGATTTATCTATTAGGAAGATTAGCAGTTCATTTCAAAAATAGTTTTTTTTTTATGTTTGTGATGTAACAAAATTTTATTTTTTAATACCATTGCATTTTTTTTATTTCTATAATTAGGTCATTACCCGTAAACAGATTGATTGATATAGATATTTGAAGAAGACATATGTTTAGATGAATGTTTATTGATATATATGATAAATTTAAATCTTAGCTTGTATATGATAGATATTCTTGGCGATGAATTGATTGTGACTATACTTTCAAGTGAAGATAACCAAATTCTGATAACTTGTGACTCTAGACATACAGTTGTGCTTGAGTGAAGACAACGCTCTTCAAATTGATGGCAACTTTATTTAGAGTCTGTCCTTGAGCTTTATTGATAAACATCGCATAAGAAGATCTGATCGGAAATTGCCTTCTTGTGAAAGTGAATGGAAGAAGATTATCACTTGGTTGCGTAGACATCCTATGGATGAAAGCAAAAATCTCCTTTGGGAGTTCCTGTTATAATTTTCGGCTTCTATGAGATGATTATCGAATGAACGACAGTTAAGTTGAGTTCCGTTGCAGTGTCCAAACTTGGGATTGATGTTTCGCAGCAACATTATTGGAGATACAATCTTCAATGACCAACCATGTTGAGATTCAAAGAGTTCAGATACTCAGGCCAATAGAGATGTTCGTGTTGTGGATTATTAGAAGATAATTTTATTCGCACTTAAATACTCTATAGTCTCTCCTTGTATTCTTTGACTTATCATTCGATTGATGTTATCGACACTCTCGTTCTTCATAAATAGAATTGTTCATTGAATGATTTCAGGTGAGAAATTTTTTCTATGAATTGGTTGAATTGTTCTATTTCGTAGCAAAGATTATCAGGAAATATTATCGTTCCTTCTTTAGGTGGCTCTCGATTGTCTCCGATTCTGGGTAAATATTCGGCAACATTTCTCTGATTCTGGTCATCTTGGTTGATGAGCAGCATATTTATCTTGAGTTTCTTGACTCGGAAGTGATTCAGGTTTTAGAGTTACAAATAGTTATTTTTCAGTAATCTATCTAACAGAAATAGTGCTTCTTTCTTTCTTGACTCCTTTTTTTATTCCAATTGATACTTCTGAGTGGTTCTTGAGTTACAAATAATAATAGTTTTTGAGATCTTTGAGTTACAAATAGTGATTTTCCAGTAATCTACCTAATAGAAATAGTGCTTCTTTCTTTCTTGACTCTTTTTTTTTATTCCAATTGATACATTTCAGTCGTTTTTGAATTAAAATTGGGATTTTTCAGTATTGTACTTAATAGAAATACTGCTTCTTTCTTTCTTGACTATCTTTTTTTTATTCCAATTGATACTGTTCAGTTGTTTTTGAGTTATAAACAGTGATTTTTCAGTAATCTATCTAATAGAAATAGTGCTGCTTTCATTCTTGACTTTCTTTTTTTATTCCAATTGATACTTTTCAGTTGTTTTTGAGTTACAATATATTAATGGTTTTTAAGTTACAAAAAGTGATTTTTCAGTCTTCTATCTAATAAAATAGCGCTTCTTTCTTTCTTGACTCGTTTGTTTATGCTGACATCTCTCCTCTGCACGTACTTCTTTTTCAATAATACATAGAATTTGCTTACGTAAGAATATTTAAAATAATGCAACGTTTCGGCAATTATAGTTCTAATTGTAATTTTTGAATTACAAATAAACAGACGGATGGGAAATAAATAAACAATCTTGAGATTCAAAAAAAAAAGGTTGAATACATTCCTTATTGATGGGGGGAAGGGAAAGGACACATAAGTCAAAAAACAATTCAAGGAGATTTGTAGTCCCCAAGGCCTAATGGATAAGACGTCTGACTTCGGATCAGAAGGTTGCAGGTTACATTCCTGTCGCGAATGTTTCATTGTACAAATTATTTCTATTTTTCAGTCTCACAGAAAAATGCGCCGGACAGACAGAAAGACAGACAGACAGAGAAATAAAAGATTTTAGTAATATAGATTGATACTTTTCAGTGGTTTTTGAGTTACAAATAGTGATTTTTTCAGTATTCTATCTAATAGAATTAATGCATCTTTCTTTCTTGATTCTTTTTTTTATTCCAATTGATTCTTTTCAATGGTTTTTGGATTACAAATAGTGATTATTCATTATTGTACCTAATAGAAATACTGTTTCTTTCTTTCTGGACTATCTTTTATCCCTCTTAATAGTTTTCAGTCGTGTTTGAGTTATAGCGGTAAACAGTGATGGTTTTCAATAATCTATCTAATCAGTCTCACAGAAAAATGCGCCAGACAGACAGGGAAATAAAAGATTTTAGTAATATAGATTAAAAGACAATTTAAAATTTTTCCTACCTGAAAACCTCTCTTTCTATGAAAAACTTCAGGTTCCTCTTCACCATAATCATCATATTCAACCAAATTTTCATGTTCATAGAAGTGACTATTCCATTTGATAAAATAGCTAAGTTGGAAGGTAAAAAAAAATAAATGAAAAGATTATATTTGGAAAAAAAAAGTTTTAGAAAATATCGTTTGATTTAAATGAAAATGTGAGTTAGAATAAAGAGTTAAGACAGGTTTAACATTTTCTGACATGAATCCATAAATCTCTAGCTTTCTGTCTGTATTCACAAAAGTAATAATAAAAAAATTTTCAAATTGTCAATTTATGGAAGCAATTGAAGCAATCTGAGCAACTAACCTATCACTTATAGTAACTGATCTCATTGATGTTATTGATCTTATGAATATTCCGTTTTCGTAAAATTAGAATTTGACTCTTCACATAATTTTTCGAAATGAAAATATTTTCTAATTCCTTTCGATATTAGCTTTAAATAATAGAATAGTTATTTCAATATAAATTCGAGGCGCTATCACTGTAAGAGATGTTTCAGAGAATCAATAAATTTTAAATATTCCATAAACTCAATTAATTCTATAGGTATTAGATGACTGAAGAAAGCAATAGTCTCTTTTTACATAATAATATTATTATTAACTGTTTCTATTGTGAAATCAAGTAAAACATCAAGTTGTCCGGAATGAAATTTAGGAATGCTGATCGTGGCTTGTCAAGCTAGTGCAGCGTCACAATCAATCGAGAAACTCTCCTTCTTATTTCGGATTTCTGTGGATAATTGATCTGGAGTTTCGTTTTCGTTATTAAATAAACGCTTAACGTGTGTTAAAATTCCATTTAATTGAATAAGAAATCACTAAACACCAAAAATTGTTAAAAGTCTCTATAATAAAGTTTAAAAAATACATTAGAAAACCAAAAGAAGAGCTTTCGGAATCTTGTACGAGTCCCTTGTCAATTTCGTTTTCGTTATCTGATTATTTTTGGTTATAGCTTTGTTAGAAATTGTGGTTGCACTGTTGTAGGTGATATTGTTTGGATTTCTGTTTGCTTTTTCGAGTGAGTGTGGCATGTGATTCCTCTAGGAAAATTGGTTGTACGTTTTGTTTGGTTGTTGAGCTTTTCTTTTTCGGAGATCGAAGGATTTGAGGGATGGAAGATGAAAAAAAAAAAAAAAAAGAAAAGACGAGAAAAGAGGAGAAAAAGATTTGGCGTTGAAGCTGAGGTTTCTGGTTGGTTGGAGATTGTAGAAAAGAAGATGGAGGAAAGAAATTTGAATCGGAATAATGTTAACAAGTCAAAATATATAAGACGTCAGATCAGCAGATATTGATATGGTGGATTAGATAATTTTAGGAAGTCTTCAATCATCGTTTGAAATAATCGAGTTCAAAATATGCTCAGTTTGAGGAGAAGATAAGAGAATTCGTCTAGGAAAAGATAATTTGGCAGTCAAATAGGAGAGGCTCGTTTATTGTGCTGAATGTTTAAACCACTATTGCTTCATTAGAATCAGTAAACTTTTCTTCCGAATTCGAAAGATGAATACCAAAAATAAGTTTCTCTCTGAATGCAGTTATTCAGTATTAAGATGAATTGTTTTATTGTAAAAACATTAGAAAAATACAACCTTATTTTTGACAATATTGTAATAAAATTGGAATTTTGATTTAGTAAGGAGAAGTTAAGGCTTAATTTTGCTCAAGTTCATTTTTTTTATATAAAGGAAGATTTAATGTTTAGTGCGTAATAATTAATATACGACTTTAATTATACTTAATTTAGTTAAATTTGGTTTTCAATTAAATTTGTGTATTCATGAAATTTATTTGTATAAGATTGGAAATTTGTAAATACTAATTTATTTGACCAATGTCTTAGATATTAACTTGATTAAGAATAGTTATCTACTTTATTCAATACTTCTATATCTTTAACATCATACTAAGTACAAGAAATAATAATATACTCCAATCTTGCCGATATTTTGTCTTTATTTAACATCAAGACTTCCTCAGGGTTCGTATACCAAATACAAATAAAAATTCTAAATACAAATGATAATTCCAAATATAACAAAAAAGATTTTCAAACAATAAAGAGACATTAAACTAACTAACATCAAACCTTTGTCACAATAACACAATGAAAACAATTAGAGGCACCAATAAATTAAAATAGGAAAGATAATTGTTGCGACTATATTTCCACTGATTGTAAAAATATATTGTTTTAACTTTACAATTTCTTTAATTCTTTTATTTTTCAATAACGATCTTCTAAAGATCCTTAAAAATGCTCCACTAACTTTTAGGGATTTATCCCTATTAAAACAATAGCAACAATTTATCAAACATGATATTTTCATCCTGAACTTCATATACAATATTTACGATTGGGTCTGGATCGTGTCCAATTCTAAGAAAGTTTGTCCACTCTGAGACATGTTTCGTCAGAGTGGGCAAACCACTGTCTTAGATTTGGACACAATCCAGACCCAATCCTAAATATAGTACATGAAATTCAGGATGAAAATAAAAGATTCATCTTAGAATCATGTTTGATAAATTGTTGCTATCGTTTTAATAGGGATAAATCCCTAAAAGTTAGTAGAATATCATTAGGGGTGTTTAGAAGATCGTTATTGAAAATAAAAGAATTAAAGAAATTGTAAAGTTAAAATAATATAATTTTACAATCAGTAGAAATATAGTCGCAACAATTATCTTTCCGATTTCAATTTATTGATGCTTCTAATTGTTTTTATTGTGTTATTGTGACAAAGGTTTGATGGTAGTTAGTTTAATGTCTCTTTATTGTTTAAATCTCTTTTTGTTATATTTGGAATTTTCATTTGTATTTAGAATTTTTATTTGTACTTGGTATACGAACCTTGAGGAAGTCTTGATATTAAATAAAGACGAAATATCGGCAAGATTGGAGTACATTATTATTTCTTAAATGGAGAGAAATCGCCAACCGGACAATAAATATGCTTTCGCCCACAGAGCCACCATCAACAAGAATTCTGTACAATTGTTTCATCCTTATTGGGGAATCATCAGCAGAATCTACTCGTTGATGTTTGGCTCGCCGAGCGAAAGCTTTACCCAAAAGCATTCTCGGTCTCGGGAATGGGCCGCCGCACAGTGGGGCAGGATACCTAAAAAACTGGCAAAAAATAAAAAAATAAAAATGGGAATTTCCTTACCGCCATGTATTGTATCGAGAGTGCACTACTTGACGCGTCATAAAACAATGCTGTTCCCACCTGATTCCCGCGCATGCGCATCTGGTAACATTGAGTCGTAGCGGGATCATTGGCGCTAAATAAAAGAACAGAAAAATGGTCTGAAAAGGGGCCAATATGTTTAAATTGCGATAAAAATGAAGAGGAATCTCTAAAACATTTCATCTTAAGATGTCCATGCTTCGGAATAGAGAGAACTGAACTCTTAAAAAATATTAACATAAACCCAAATAACTGGGAAGAGGATGAATTACTGGATCACATATTAGGATTCAAGGGAAAATTAGATCTGAATAAAATTAAAAACTTCTTAAAACTTGCTTGGATTAAGAGAGAAACTCTAATAAATCCTTAGGGTATCCTGTCTGAACAGGAAGTGCGTTTTAAAGCATATCCCTATAAACATACATACATAGCGAGTTATTCAGGGAGACAACGCGTTCGGTTTGTTGGCGAAATTATGGCATTGTTTTGCATCATCACTGTTGAAATAAATCGTAATTACCGGGAGTGTTTGTGAAGGCAACTTCAAATTCAAGTATTTGGAAATATTTCAAGAATAGTTGACGAATAAAAAAAAGTATAATAATAATGCTAAACTCCGTTAACCATAACTACGGTAAAAGGTTTAGATATTTATAGAATGCTCAGAAGCATTGAGGCTTTTAGTTATGTTCCAAGGCTGTCCAAGCTTTGGTTTTTACAGTTTTACAAAGCTTGTTTATTGCTCAATGTAAATTTGATGCCCATATTTTGCCTTTTTGCAGTAAAAGAAGGTTGTACGAGGCTAGGTCAGAGCAAGCTTCTACTTAGTAATTTATTTATATTTTTGTTTTGCTTTAGGAACGAGTACTGACACGATGTTTTTTAAAAGAAAAAGAGCTCATTCGCATAATGAGAAGTTGTGGAAACAGTGAAATTGAAAAACAGTTCCAGTACTTGTACGAAGAAATTAAAAAGCATAGCAATTGTGATGCAATGCATCAGAAGGATATGCTAAAAAAACTTTCATATTTAAAGACAGAGTATAAGACACGCTACACCAAAACACGGTGAATGAAAGAACAATTTTAAAAAACCAATCAAGAATGGCTAGAAGGGTCAATTTCGTTTCTTAATAAAATGATCAATTGTAAGCGTGGTCGCCCCGAACTTAGCTTTCATGATAGTTCAGATAGAACAAAACTATTGAAAACTAAAGAACTGAAGAATACTACCCCGTGTCTGTGTTGACATACGCAACACGAATGAGTTTAAAATCAGAAGGGCAAGTGCAGGCGTCGAAACTTCTTCGTGAAATAACTGTCTTCAAATCGGACCACTAAATATAGAAGAGCGTAAAAAACTTCGCTGGACTCACAACCGAAAACTTTGTCTGGAGAAGACGCTTTAGCTGTCTTGGTAACAGCAAAGTTATCTCTACATCAGTATGAAGTCGTGAGGGATAGTGCTCCACAAACATTCCCCTCCTACGAAACCTCCTATAAGCGGCAAAGAAGCCCTGCTATTCAACAATATAAATGTTACAGAGACTTGTGCTAGTGTTCCCCTACAGGATTTACTTGACCACACAGCTCAACGTTTGATCTTGTCAATTGTTATTGTTAATTGAATCTGTTATTGAAACACTACAAGAATCAGAACTAAGCAACCTATGTCTATTCACATATGGGAGCTTTGACGGCTCCTTAGGTCATAGCTCGTATAAACATAGCTCCCAAAGCCGGGATTCGGGAATAATAATGATGGCAATACCGCAAGAAGATTTTTTTAAAAACGCAGAATTATCAGCGGATATTACAAAGCTTGATCATAAAAAAATTACATACAACATGATAGTTGTTGCTAGTGGATATGAAATTAATGTTGCTAAATTCAGAGTATTCGTTCATCATATCGCAAGGTATTTTGTGGAAAAATATCCATGGTGTAACATGCCACCAACTGTACACAAATACCTTATACATGGTCCAGAAATTATATAAGCTGCATTACTTCCTATCGGCCAATTAAGTGAGGAGGCGCAAGAGGCACGAAACAAATACTTTAAAAGGTATCGGAAACATAATTCCAGGAAGTGCAGCAGGATCAAGACTAACGAAGATGTTTTTCATTCATTCCTGATCAGTAGCGATCCAGTAATAACAAGTAAGCGCAAAATAACAAGGAAAAATCTTCAACGCCTTCCCACAGTAGTCGTATCTCTGTCAAAAACTCCAACCGTACAAAATGATGTAGACAAAGAAGAAGAGGTCGATACATTGACGTCGGATTTCAGTGATACTGATTGATCAGAATAAATATATTGCATAATTTTTAGTATTTACGATGGTACGATTAAAATTAAATACAACATTATGTATTTAAAAGATTTTTTAATATATATTTGTCAAAAAGGCCTAAAATTTATTTTATTTACACAAGACAATATATCAACTTACAAACATGAACCGTAGATATCTTAATAAACACTCAAATATTTAATGCCAGTTATGTATGTATCCTGCCCCACTGTGCGCCGGGATAAACAGCAATAAAATAAAAAATGATCCTGAAAGATCCAATATATTAACCCCTTCTCCTCTCACTGAAATTATTGAATTTTTCAATTCGCCTCTTTGTGATTAATTGCCTTAGTGCCTTTCAGTGAGAGGACAAGGGGTTAATATATTGGATCTTTCAGGATCATTTTTTATTTTATTGCTGTTTATCCCGGCAGCCCATTCCCGGGACCGAGAAAGCTTTTGGGTAAAGCTTTCGCTCGGCGAGCCAAACATCAACGAGTAG
>JAFIDM010000002.1:34928298-34938546 GCA_023159025.1 Thereuonema tuberculata
CTCTTTGGTTCTGCCTCGCCTTGAATCCATTAAGCCACATGCTAGACAACACAAAACACGGTTATAGGCTTATCTCAGGCACTCTGACACCATACAAAATCACACACTTACTCTACATGGATGATATTAAACTCTACGCCCAAACAACGCACAACTTACTAATTTACAAGTCACAACACAGTTCACCAAAGACATTGGGATGGAGTTTGGAATAGACAAATGCCGCAAGCTACATATAACACGTGGGAAGACTTCGAATTTGGAGGGTTTTGAACTGGACCATGGTAGAGAGAGAGAGACCTACAAGTACCTGGGCTTACAGCAAGCGCGCGTCATCGAGAACGCAAACATCAAAAACGCTCTCAAGAAAACATACTGTGCTCGTGTTCACAACATCCTCAAAACACAACTCAGTGCCAGAAATAAAATTAAAGCCATCAACACTTTTGCCGTCCCGACACTAAATATTCGTTCGGCATAATTTCATGGACAAACACTGAACTCGAAGCACTACAACGGACAACACGCACTATATTCACGAAACACAACATGCACCACCCCAAGTCCGCTACGGAAAGGACGACTCTTCCCCGCAAGGAGGGAGGCCGAGGACTCATCAATCTCATCACCCTACACGAAAAACAAGTACACACACACTTAGGGTACACTTCCACCAAAGAGCACAACACTCCTCACTCCACTCAGCCATTGTCAAGGCTGACACACACCTCACACCCCTGGACCTCGCAAACTTTCTGTAACACTCACTATCCCCGACACCCACACACAGCAGCTGCGTGAATCATGGGCTCGTAAGGAACTTCATGGCAGACATCGCCACAAACTCAGCCAGCCTCATGTCGACGTGGAAGCGTCGAACAGATGGCTGACGAGTGGTGAGCTGTTTGAGGAGACCGAAGGGTTCATGATCGCGATACAGGACCAAGTCATCCCCACACTCAACTACAAGAAACACATTCTACACGACGCAAACACACACGACGACAGATGCAGGAAATGCCACACTACACATGAGACGATCGACCACATAATATCAGGCTGTCCCCTTCTGTCCTAACAGACTACCTCCACCGACACAATCAGGTAGCGTCGATCGTTCATTAACAGTTAGCACACAAACACTCACTTATTAAGAACACGGTCCCATACTACATGTACATACCACAAAGCATATTAGAGTCAACCTCACATAAGCTGTACTGAGACCGTCCCATTCACACAGACAAAACTATACATCAAAACAGACCTGACATCACACTTGTTGATAAGGTCAACAAACAGACGTACCTCATTGATATTGCAGTGCCTATCAGCAAGAAAATGCAGAAAACTCATGCTGACAAGATAAGTAAAGACACAGACCTAGCTCACGAGCTTCAGAAACAGTGGAGACAGGACCAAATACGTATTGTACCCATCATCCTGTCCGCTACTGGTCTGGTGCCTCACACATTGCACCACAGCCTCAACACACTAGAACTTCATAAAAACACTTTTGCACAACTCCAGAAGGCTGTGGTACTCAACACAACACGCATAGTTCGGAAATTTATGGACACAAGCACACATCCCTAACTATTCTTCCAAACCTTTTTTTTTTTTTTTATTTACACTTGGCAATATGTGTTTTGGTCCTGACCCGCCATATTATCTTAGCTCGGGAAACCCATGGTTTGAAACTTTTTTCGATATAATAATACAGTAAAACCTCGTTAAGTCGTCACCCGGATAAGTCGTCACTCCATTTCAGTCGTCGTTATCCTCTGGTCCCGACAAGGTCTCATGCACAATAATGTAAAATAACCCTCTTTTACCCTTCACCAAATTTAATTCTATTCCGGATAACTCGTCACCCTCAAAAATGGCCAGAAGCTTCTTTCTTCTTCATTTTGCATGCCATCATGCTGTCTTTTCAGCCCCGCCCCTTCACTCTAAGAAAGCCAAGCCTTTACGGGGAATTTTCGACCACGCCTGTCACTTCATTCCTTTCCTAAGCAATCTTGGAATCTTGGAATCTCGCTGCTAATCCTTCAAAGCACACTTCTCGCTGCGACTCTGTCGAGTGTAGACGTTTCTCTTGACCTCTCCTGTGTGTGACTTCATTTTCATAGCAAGTAAACTCCGCTCTAAGGGCTATTTTTTCTCTTGCAATTTTGTGGTTCGATTCTGTTTTTATTATGCCAGGGAAACGAAAACTTACCTCATTATCTTTTAAAAAATACAAAGTCTTAATTGCACTTTTTGAAAAATCAAATGTTTCGAAAACAGCTTTTGCCAAAGAACACCATATTCCCAGGACTACATTAAACTATATTCTATCATCGAAACAAGTAATTGAAGAAGCTTATTGCAAGACAAAAGAAAGAGAATGAGGAAATCGAAGTTTGACGAGATCGAGGAGGTTTTCGTTCGCTAAAACATTCCAGATCGCAAAAGGTGCCGATTTCTGCCGTGATTATCAAAGAAAAACCCATTGAAATTGGTAAGGAGTTGAACATTGAAGATTTCGGCGGCAGCAATGGTTGGCTGCAACGTTTCAAAGACAGACATTGCCTTTCTTTTAAAACCATTAAAATGTGGTAACCATAAAAAGTTCTTTTTTTTATTATTATTATTATTATTTTCCACTCATTCATTTGCATATATTGATTTCTGAAAATTTTGTTTTTCTCACCGAATCCTAAAGCAATTCATAAAAATACTGTATTTCGGGTTTTTTTTTTTTTTTTTTTAAAAATTCCCGTCCTGCTAAGTTGTCACTTCGCTTAAGTCGTCAAAAATGGTTGATCCCTTGAGCGACGACTTAACGAGGTTTTACTATAATAATAACAATAATAACCCCAAAATTCCAAAAATTATAGATCGATTACTTGTCTCCCTACTTTATACAAAGTACTAATGTTCATCTTATCGGAAAAGATTTACAATCATCTCGTTAACAATAGCCTACTCGCTGCAAAAAAGACAAGCAAGGATTTAAAGAACTCTTAGTGATAGATTCAATTATATTGCAATAAACAAAAACAAGGAAACATAATCCATCAGTTGGGTTGACTATAAAAAAGCATTTGACTCTTGGCTTCTCTACATACTTAGGCTTTATAAAAGCAATAGATTTGTTATAGATTTACTTGCTTCGTGTATGGAGATTTGGAGGACATCCTTACATGTAAGAAGTGGGAGTGCCAGTTATGAAACACATGACATTCGTATATCTAGAAGTATCTTTCAAGGAGATAGCCTTAGTCTACTATGATTCTGTCTTTAAATCCACCTATCCTCATGTCCTTCCATGATACTACTATCGCAGACATACAGACAGCATTAAAACATGCACACAACTGGAAGGCTCTTGGTACGGACGACGTCCATAATTTCTAGATCAAGTGGTTCACGTCCCTGCATGGGTTTATGTCACTCACTGATATAATTCAACATCAAATCATAAGTCTCTTTTCCTCACACAGGTTCTCAGATACCTACAGAGAAAGAACACTGAAACAGCGCACCCTTGCAAACTTGACTAATCATTTTTTTCCCCTCAAGTTTCAAACTCCTCACCTGCTGTCTTGGAGACAAACTCTACACACACTTCGAGACATATAACATCAAGAACGGCTGTTGCAGGAATTATCAGGGTCGTAAGGAGTAACGTATTTACTCAATAATCCAGCGGAAGTCATGCGCGAAAATTAGGAACTTAAATATCACATACATCGACTTAAAGAAGGCATTTGATTCGGTTTATCATTCCTGGCTTCTACACACTCTTCATCTCTACAAAATACACCCTAAGATCGCCATATTCTTGGTTGGAACACAACACTACACCTGCGTACCTCCAACACCTCCATCACTACAGTCCCTATTCCATAAGGAGAGGTAATATTCAGGGAGACTCTTTGAACCCTCTTTGATTCTGCTAGTCTTTAATCCATTGAACCACATGCTAGACAACACAAAACACTGTTAAGTGTGTCAATTTGGAGGGTAAAAACAAAAATTCGTGATTTTTGTGAATGAGGGGGTCCAAAAATGTGCCTTTTGATGTGTATTACCTTAGTTTAAAAAGCTTTTCCTTATTCATAAACATTTACCTTGGTAAATTTGCGCTTGATTATAATGTATATTAGCAGCAAAGCCTGTCGGACGACAGGCATAAAAAAATCTGAAAAATCATTTTATTATCAACTATCAACTATAAAGTAAATATCTCCTTATAAACTATATTTTTTGTAAAAACAGCATCAGATCATTCTATCAGATGTCCTTGATCTATTCGGTCAAGAATTTTGATTTTGACGTCGCAAGCACGACATGCTCGAGAAATATCAACATGTAACTGTCCATGACTAAAAACAGGCTCTGGTAAATAAATTCCAACCATATCTAAAAGTTTGTCCTTGTAAATAAATTTTACTAAAATTAAGAATGGAATAATTATTATTTTTGACCCATAACGCCAAAAGGCATTTAAAAACTCACCTTTGTAATCTAAATACTGCACTAACTTGTGAACGAAGCTTCTACGGCAAAAATTGTTTTGAGTTGCGAAATCAGCGTACACAACTGAGTAAGTATGCCAAATTTCATTAAAATGGGTGCAGTGGTATCAAATTTATTTGATTTTGAACATATGTTTTGTTAGAATTTCAGTTGTCTAGGTCAGTTCCCAAGGATAAAATTTCATGGAAACAACATGGAATGACAAAATGAACTAATATTTCATCCAATTTGAGTACCCTTGCTTCAATGGTATCATTGAGAACCTTGATCTATCTTAATAGCTTAATTATATTGAGTTACAGACAGACAGACGAACTTAGCCAATTATATAAGTTGATGAAAATTTCCGAAAAAAGGGGATAACTTAATATAAACTCCAAAAGAAATTAATGAACTCAAATAATTTTATTTATGTTTTGTCTCTATTATCTAATACTTAAAACATATTGTGAAAAATATAAAAAGCTTCACCAACAATATTCATCAAATCTTGCTTCGATTCATTCCTAGACACCATTCTTTTGCTTGCTTCCTGGCCTCTAATGAATCCTTCTCGTTTCTCATGAGTGTACACTTTGCCTCTGTTACTTGTTTCACACACCTCTCTATGGACTGTCGATGACATGGTCATTTTTTAACTTGTATTGGTTCTTCAACAAACTTTCTTATTTCTGAAATTTTGAGTTTACCAGTAACTGGAGGTTCGTCTACTTTTTCTGACCAGTCTATCAATTCCAAAAGGGAAGTTGCATTTGGATTTACTGTGTTATCCTAGGCCGAACAGATAGGTCTCCTGGTGTATCTTCATTCCTTGATTCAATTATCTCCTAGACCCCTGCTTTTCTTTCTTCTTGGTCTTCCGAGCATAAAAGTGTCTGAAGCACCATTTCACTAAATGCGAACTACGATGAACATTGGACTGTTTGGAAAACAATATCTGCTACTGCCTTCTTCTGAGATTTTAGGAGCTTCAATTGATAAAGAATGTGGCGAGGTCCTTCCACCCAAGAGAATTTCGATTTGATTGAAAACCAGCAGGGATAGTAAACGCCAACAATGTATTCGACAAGCAGTTATAACGTCTTCAAGTTTTGCCTTTAAGGCCATGTATTGAAACCCAATGCGACAAATCCTATTTGCAGTTGTTAACCACCGAGAGTGGCTTACAGGACCAATTTCTAATAATGCCAGATGAGTTGAAAGTACACCTGTCTTTATGGAATGAGTTATCCTGTAACCATAAGCCTGATCTGTAGAAAGATCTTTGACAACAGTGTCAATCAATGGAACTAAAGGGTCTGGAAAGGATATTCTGACAAATGAGGGATTGATTTCAAGTTCTCTTGCAGTATCAAGCATGTTGCCAATCTTACCACTCCACTTGTTGTTAGATAAGGTTTTCCCATTCAACTCTGTGATCAAGTGCCGCAAAGGTAGCTCATTAGTATGAAGAGCACAAACCAACCAGATGAGTTTACGATTCAGCTTTGCCTCAACCCAATGCATGACTCCTCCTTCCAAATTAGTGTTATCATTCGTTGTGTCACCACCAATAGTCTGTAAACTTCTATAAATGCTGTTTTTCTTTAAGAAATCCACAAGATGGTTAGCAATAACTTCAGCAGGTTTCGTTAAGTATTTTTCTGGAGTAAAATGGCAAAGATATCTTCAACCTGGCTCACTGCAAACAGTGTGATGCTTTCTTTCACAATACATGGAAACTGATGTTATCTGCTGAGTTATCTGCTTGTAGCAGAACTTCAGTGAAATCTTTGCGTCCATCACAGACGATACATTAAATATTGTCTATCCGGCATCGAGAATGAAATTCTTCAAGTGATTTCATTACTTTTTCTTGTACCCTTTTAACTTTATTGTGATCAACCACAAGTCTCCAGTCTCCTTCAGTAATTAATCCAGCATTCAAAAATGCAGCTGTTGTAATGGCAGACGTAGCATGTAGACCGACACCATACCTAATACTTCTATGAGTGGCATAATTTTTTTTTACAGATGTTATAGTACAATGTCAGTATATACTTAACTTTAGAGCAGAAATAATGATAAGGAACTTCTTGTGAGAAAACAGTTTGCTGCGAATTTTACATGAAACGTGAAAATATCACGAATTTGAAGTAGCTACATATCAAGCAAACCAATGTAATTGCCAAATTCTTATAAATGGAATTGTGAATCGCTAACCAAAACACAACTTTTTGACCTTATTTTTGAAAAAAGAAAGTAAAAAAAAAATTGACACGCCTAGGCTTATCTCAGGCTCTCTGACACTCATACAAAATCACACAGTTACTCTACATGGATGATATTAAACTCTACGCCACAAACAACGCAC
This sequence comes from Thereuonema tuberculata, assembly GCA_023159025.1. Classification (NCBI taxonomy): domain Eukaryota; kingdom Metazoa; phylum Arthropoda; class Chilopoda; order Scutigeromorpha; family Scutigeridae; genus Thereuonema; species Thereuonema tuberculata. The sequence continues at coordinate 34,935,179 of JAFIDM010000002.1, forward strand.
ATCTTACTAATTTACTACAAGTCATCACATGATTCACCAAAGACAATGGAATGGAATCTGAAATCGACAAATGCCACAAGCTACATATAACATGCGGGAAGACCTCGAATTTAGAGGATTTTGAACTGGATCATGGGTTGGCCCTCCACTCCATGGGGGAGAGAGAGACCTACAAGTTCCAGGAAGTACACGTCATTGACAACGCAAACATCAAAGACGCGCTCAAGAACGCATGAACATTGGTGGGTACCGTATTTTGTGGTTCTATAATCGCGTTCACAACATCCTCAAAACAAAACTCAACGCCAGAAATAAAATTAAAGCGATCAGCACTTTTCAGTGTGGTGATCCGCCACATTACCTATTCCTTCGGCATAATTCCATGTAAAAAAACCGAACTCGAAGCACTTCAACGCACAACACGCATTACATTCATGAAACATAACATGCACCACCCCAAGTCTGCTACGGGAAGAATGAATTTTCCCGTAAGGAAGAAGGCCGATGACTCATTCACCACATCACCCTACACGAAAAACAAGTACACATACTTAGGGAACACTTCCACCAAAGAGCAAAAGAACATCCTCACTCCACTTAGCCATTGTCAAAGCTTACACATACCTAATCCCCCTGAAATTCTAAACCCTTATCCAATATGCACCACCCGCGACACCCACAGTCAGCAGCTGCAGGAATCAGAGCTCGAAAGGAACTATACGGCAGACATCACCATGAACTTAGCCAGATTCATGTTGACATGGAAACGTCGAACAGATGGCTGACGAGTGGTGAACTGTGTAGAGAATGAAGGGTTCATGAACGTGATAAAGGATCAAGTCATCCTCACACTCAACTACAAAAAACATATTCTAAACGATGAATAAATTCGCGACAACACATGCAGGAAATGTCACACTATACATGAAGACGATCGACCACATAAGATCAGGCTGTTCTATTTTCCCAAACAGACCTCCACCGACACAATCAGGTAGCGTCGATCGTTCATCAACAGCTAGCACACAAACACTCACTAATTAAGAAAACGGTCTCGTACTAAAAATATACATTAAGCATATTAGTCACCTTCATTTAAGCTGTACTGGGACCGCCCATCCACAGAAACAAAATCATACAGCACAACAGACCTGACATCACACTTGTTGATAAGGTCAACAGACAGACTTATCTCATTGATATTGCAATGCCTATCAGCAAGAACATGCAGAAATCTCACTCAGCCAAGATCAGTAAATACACCGATCTATTACATGAGCTCCAGAAACAGTGGGGGCAGGACCTAATACGTGTTGTACCCATCGTCACTCGTCTGGTGCATCACACGTTGCACCACAGCCTCAGCACACTAGGACTTCACAAAAACACTCACAATTCCCGAATGCTATAATACTCAACACAACACGTATAGTTAGGAAATTTACGGACACAATCACACATCCCTAACCATTCTAGCATCCTTTTTTTACACTTGGCAATTACTGCTTTGGTTCTTGACCCTCTAAGTTGTCTTCGAAGGGGAAATCCAAGGTTTGAAACATGTACATTATAAAAATAATAATGCTTTTCATTTAAGATATATTAAATGTGCAACAGTCCTGTTAATAACAATAAAAAGTCTATGAAAAGATACTTGTGATGTACAATGCAGATTAATTAGAAAGATATTGCCTTTACAGAAACTACAAAAATAATATATCAACTATTTATGGTAAAAAAATTCAGAATAACTCTTGGGCCGGAGGTAAGGCTTCTCGCATTTACTGAACAAAGGGAATACGTTTGTCGGGTGGTGAGCCCAAAGGCTACACTTCAACAACACCAAGGAAAGAAACCTGGCTCTCATTCTTCAAAGAGCTGGATGTATCTCAGGATCCGTCTGAAGGAGAATTTAGTCACAAAAATCCCTGATCTCTGCTGGAAATTGAACCAGACTCCTCGTCCGCATTACCACTTGGAATGCGATTGGCTGTAAGACCCACATTATCTGTGATGTAATCAGCAAAAAGCCCTAAATAAAACATAAAATAAAATTTTTAAAAATTAAAAAAATACAACATTTACTATTCGTTAACAAGTCAAAAGAACATTGTTTTCTTCTTCTTCTTTCGAATTTGGCCAACTAGGGACCACGTAAAATAACCTCATGATTTTCTTCCTTCATTCAATCTCTTCTTCCAGTATTCTTGCATCCTTTCACTCTGTTGCTTTCGTCTTTCATCTGTCCAGATTCCCCCTGTTTTCCTTTTCTGCTTTGCTTGAAACCAACAAAGTTTTTAACTGTTGATCTGAGCATCCCCCTATTCTCCAATTTTTCCGCTGTTATATCGCTCTTTACCTCTTTAAACCAGGTTATATGTGTTTTGGGGTTTTTATCAAAGTAAGAACATTGTTTTATTATTCTTTTTTTGTATAAATTGTTAATTTCAAGAATTTAGCGAAGTTGAAAATTGTGATGGAGAATACATTTTAATTTTAGTGAGTTATAAAATGAGAAAATCATTGATAAGAGAAGTAGAGAATTGGTATCTTTTTCTATTTCATTTTTTTTAGTATCTATGTTTTATATTTCTGTTTAATTATTATTTTAGTCATTTTTGGTAGTATTAATATAATAATAATAATAATAATAATAATTATAATAATAAGGCTCCAGTCAGCGAATTTTTGACTGTGTTTCAAAATGTATAAATAATAATAATAATAATAATAATAATAATATTTATTACTAATAACAATCTATTTATGGTGTTCTTTTTAGGCTACCCTTTTTCGAGTGGAATGTTCCTGTCTGTGAAAATATCCTTGATGCATATTTAGAAATTTTTGAAGTTTATTCTGAGGTTATTGAATCGGATTGCTTTAAATGTCACCCACCATGCACTGAAATTCTACCGGTGTTTAGAGTTAAATTAGAGGAATTTTCTACAAAATGGAATCAATACATTCAATATCATTATAATATTTACTCTGAATTTCATCTGGTATTTGATGATAATACTCAGGAAGTAATCTATCAGTCTTTGTCGTATTCGTTTAACCAATTGCTAAGTGACATTGGGGGAAGCCTTGGTCTTTACTTAGGATGTTGTGTTTTATCAATAATTGAACTATTTGAAGCTTTGTTAAGTTTCTACACAAGGCGTTATTTATATCGAGCAAATTAAAAACCAACTTCTACTTCATACAAGGGTCATACTGAAAGTCATGAGCAAACATTTTTAAAAAAACAGATTAATTTATTTTTGAAAAAACAAATACAATCACATTATTTGTCAAACTTCTCCTTATTTTCCATAGTCTCCATTTTTTGGATATATTTTTCCCACCGTTGTGATAATTTGAAA
>JAFIDM010000002.1:34938646-34953852 GCA_023159025.1 Thereuonema tuberculata
AATAATAATAATAATAATATCGTAATAATAGTAATAACAATATATTTATGATGTTCTTTTTAGGCTACCCTTTTTCGAGTGGAATGTTCCTGTCTGTGCAAATATCCTTGATGCATATTTAGAAATTTTTGAAGTTTATTCTGAGTTTATTGAATCGGATTGCTTTAAATGTCACCCACCATGCACTGAAATTCGACCGTTGGTTTCAGTTAAATTAGAGGAATTTTCTACAAAATGGAACTCATACATTCAATCTCAGTATAATATTTACTCTGAATTTCATCTGGTATTTGATGATAATACTCAGGAAGTAATCTATCAGTCTTTCTCGTATTCGTTTAACCAATTGCTGAGTGACATTGGGGGAAGCCTTGGTCTTTACTTAGGATGCTGTGTTTTATCAATAATTGAACTATTTGAAGCTTTGTTAAGTTTCTACACAAGGCGTTATTTACATCGAGCAAATTAAAAACCAACTTCTCCTTTATACGCGGTTCCTACTGAAAGTCATGAGCAACATTTTTTTAAAAAAATTAGATTAAATTATTTTTGAAAAAACAAATACAATCACATTTTTTGTTAGACTTCTCCTTATTTTCCACATAGTCTCCATTTTTTGGATATATTTTTCCCACCGTTGTGATAATTTGAAAATTCCCTTAATGTTCGTTCCAGCACTGCCAAAAAACTGACGCACTGCTTTCATGATGTCCTCCATCGTTACGTAGCGTCGGCCTCGCATGCCTTCCTTCGCAGTACTAAAAAGATGATAATCGGAGCTTATAAAGTGTCATGACGTACCGAGCAGCATTAATGGTATGCCCAGGTTCAAGAAATTCCACCAGAATCACGCCATCTGCATCCCAGAAAACGGAGCCCATAACTTTTTCAACTGATGGCACTGTTTTGTCTTCTCTTTTGTTGGGGAATTGAAGTAGTACTATTCATACTCTGCCGTTTTGTTTCGAGTGCATAATAGTAAAACCACCTTTCATCACTCGTCACAATTCTCGTCAAAAAAGCATCTCCTTCATTTTCATATTGCTGAAGAAGTTCTTGGTGAATGTTTTTTTTCTGAATTTTGTTATCGCGATTCAGAAAACGGAGAACCCAGCGGCCGCACAGTTTCCGATAGCCTAAACTCTTGATCATCTCCTGGACTGCACTGTGCCCAATTCCAACTTGTGCGGCAATGTCATCCAGAGTTACACGTCGATCTTCCTGAATGATGTCATCCACTCGTTCCTTAGAGACAATGCGCGGACGGCCACTACATTCTATGCTTGTGTTGTGATGCTTTAAAATGTTTTACCCATCGTCTGACACTGCTGCTCCCAAGCACACATCTCCATACGCACCCTGAAGTCTTTCATGAATTTCGACAGCGGAGATTCCCTCTTTAACGAGAAATTCAATCACAGAAAGCTGGCAAAACGAAATATCACTTGCAGCAATTTTGTATCAGCTGTCTGTGGTCAACTGATGGAAACTAATGACGTCACTATTCGTTCCCGGCGCAGTCTTTAGTCTACAGATTATGGCAATCTTGCTTTTTTATATTAATATATTGTGATTTTTAAAAAATTGTTACTCATGACTTTCAAGTATGATCCTTGTGTAACAATCATTTAGTTTCGAAGAGGAATAAGATTCATGTATTTTAAAGAATTCCAATGATTAATGTACAATATAAACAAAGAAACAAAAATGTCTACACATCTCTTTAAAATTTAAGTCACAGTTTCGAAATAAGACTAATAAAAAAATTTCAAATCACAACTCTAGAACTCTCAGATAGTTGATTCAAATTGGTAATTACAGCATTCAGATATACTTAGATTCAATTGATGTTGTGGGAGGGTTTGGATGCCAATCTGTCCTATCTGTGATGCTTCAAAAATCAAGTAGTAAAAAGAAAATTGAATTATATAATGTAAACGGAATTTCTACATAGATATGTTAATATTTGTTAACTGTCTCAGTTTTTATTAACTGTATCAACAATCAGTAAACCTGCTTCTAATCAGCTTCAAACATTCGTGGAAAAAATGCTTTTTTAATCCTCTTCTTATATTTCAAATGAATGAAATCGATTTTCAATCTGATAAATTGACAGACATAGTTTGAATGTTGAAAACTTTATTCTTTCCAAATAAATACTCAAACTGATAAAAATCCTTATATCTTCAACAGAATTTCGAATTGAATATAGAAGAACTTCTTTTATTCTCATTTTAATTTTATATATTACGTATCTATTTTTTACTGCTGAATAATATAATCCATATTTCACATTAATCATTGAAAGAAGCTGTTTTTATTCCATAAAAATTGTTTAGTTAGAAGTTAAGTATCAAATAAAAACAAAAATTCGTCTTTGTGGTGTAAGGTAATTTGGATCCGCGCTGGGCAGGTTTTTCCGGGGTTCTCCCGTTTCCGTTTGCATTTCTCACACCATCCTTTCTCAGTCTTTCTCTCCGTCTGTCCTTCTTTCCGTGGGATAGTACAAAAGATCTTTCAGGTCGACTGCTCGGGAGTCATGCCACCCACTTTCAATTAATCTAATCTAATCTAAGGTAATTTTGACTTCAATATCTAAGATCCGGGAACTTTTTCCCTAACTTTTTTAACTATTTTAGTATTTAACTATTCCCCTAACTATTTTAGACAGAAACACCGAATACCATCTTACCGGGATTAAAAAAGCATTGTTAAAGACTGTTAAAAAGAAGACGCGTCAGATCGATGTTGCGAAATTGAGAAGAACTTTTTTGATAATCTATACAAAATGCATAACCTCGGCTTTCGTCCTCTGTAACTACTGTAATTCTTTCCGTGATCATGAATACAATTAAAATGAAGCCGTGTTTCATTGCCGAGGGTTTTGAAAGTTTTAATAAAAATTTTAAGGAATTGATAAATTCACATCCTTGACATATTCCATTCTTTATTAATTACAGAAAATAGAATTAATTTACTTTTTTATTTACCTTCTGCTATTAGACATTCTGCATTCATTTAAAATATTGTTATATAATAGTTTAATAATTAGCTTAATGATTGTCATCAAGGAACTGTACTCATTTGCTGTTGTTGTTGCTGTTGTTGTTGTTGGTTGGTGTTTTATGGCGCAAAAGCAGCTGCGGCTAAGCTGCGCCAACTCATTTGCTGTATGACAAGAGAGAAATCTCAAATGTATTATGTAAATCAGGGCCGGATCTAAAAATTGTTTGTCACCCTGCGAAAATCCTTCACGGGCCCCGAATTGTAGACGACGACACACCCTGGCCGCGGCGCGGGCCCCCCTTTAAGCGCCCCACCCCCTTCGCAATGCGGGGACTGGCATTACTTAGATCCGAACCTGATGTAAATTATATCACAAATACTGTATAACAATTATTAAAGTATGCACAATTTTCATTTGTATAATTTTCTTGACTTAGAAACTTAAATAAATAATAAACTATAATTTTTTAAGATTTTAGATTCGTTCAGAAACTTCTTATGTTGTTGTAATGTTATTTTTTTCCAAACGAATGTTATTGAAGGCAGAAACTCGATTCCTCAATTGAAAAATATGCGAGGCCATCCTTGATTCTTGGCGAAATACCATAACACCTCAACACGATTAGTGAAAAATTAAAAATGTATATAAATAAACAAAGGTTCTCACCCTCATCTAAAATCTCGGAATGTTGTCAGCTGTTTCAGCCTTATTAGGAGTCATCAGCCAGATTTACCGTTGATGATAGCTACGATTGCATGACAAAGTTGAAGCTATCACTTCAGCTCCCCGAAATGACCCGAACAACATCAATTCAACTGTGCACCGACATTCTTTGGCATTCTTTGTCTCGGCAACTACCTGGCTCAAAAGAATTTAAGCAGGAATAGAGAATCCAAAAATAAATAATGCAAAGATTTTTTTCTTTATCTCAACAAGGTCTTGTAAAGATAACGGATAAAAAAATAGGTCATCCTTATATAATCTAAATTCGCTCTTTTCACAACCTGAATTATTCATTAGATTTTAAACTTCAGACATTTCTATACAGTGTATCTGAATCATTTTGGGGCGCGCTTTCTCAGGATAGACCTGTTTAGAAATTAATTTCAATTTTATAGAAATTTAACACATGTAAGCTTCAGAATTGGATTCTAAATAGAGAGAATATTATATAATGTAACAAAACACAACAGAACGATAATGAAGGACAATAATGCAAAATATTCTTTTAATAATCTAAATATAATATAAAAACAGTTAACAGAATAATAAAGATCTGTTAATATTTACAAGAACTTTACCTTCTTTTTTTTTCTATCCAAAACTCCAAATCGCAGTTAAATTACCATTCTAATAAATATAAGATTGTCTTCTGGCAGGATGTGGTGTGGCGTCCTATGGTTTCAGCGACTTCTTGTAGCGCGGGTGTACTATATATTTTTTTTTACTTTACTGGGACCATAAGTTAGCGAGGAGAAAAATAATCCAAATTAATTTCCCTCGGCAGAGATTTATCGTAAACTGGAGAGCTACTAAAATTCCGACTTTGCAAGGCTTAATTAGGAAGGTAAAATAAACTAAGGCGAAAGTGTAACAAAACAATAAAACGTTTAATAAAACAATCTTCCTTTAAAACTTGAATACAATCTCACACAGAGAATTTCAAAAGATAAATAAACTAGAAAAACATTTCTATTTCTATAACGTTAATTACTGAATGCTTTAAAGTCAAATACTATCTAAGCGAGTTAATCGAAAATCCGTCTTCGGCTCGCTTGCCTGGGTCTCAATTCTTCGGTCAAAAGTTAATCTTAAAACTTCTGGGCTTGGACGAAGAGAGTACGAAACTCACGGGAAATAAAACAGTACTCACTGGGTAATATTTCTGCTTTCCGTCGAACTGGAACTACGAAGTCTTCTTCGGACATCCACGTCGTGAATCGGAAATTCTCCTAGAATCCAATATGGCGACCCACGTTCGAAATGGAACAGCGATCTTCGTCCAATGGCTTTTCACCGAGAATACGTCTTTAAAGCATTGTCTTTCACAGTTTTTATTGAGAGAATCAATCGGGATTTCTTCTCAATAATCGAAGCACACTAATCGCAGCTTTTCACTTAGAAACTGTAGTTCTGCAGTACGGAACTTTGAACTTCAAACTGCGGTAACGAACGGCTTCACTATAGCTGGACACTTCGCAGCTATCTAATAACGAAGTGATAAAGGATCCTAATCTTTATCACTGGGAACTTGGAACTAACTGCACTTCAGCGAATAAGGAACACATCCTTTTATCACTGGGAAACTTGGCGCTTGGAAGAGGACTCTCTTGCGGCTGTCAGGAACACATCCTCTCCGCACAGAAACTACCAACGAACTGCCGATCTGAAGCGTGGCTTTCTGCTCCGAAATGCACTGAGCACGCTCTCGTTAATTGCGCAACGATGGGCCGCTCGCGCGCTTATCATTGTTTAACAATTACTCACGAGATTTCTGTCCGAAGCCTAAATCGGCGATATGGGCGCTGCCATTTTGAAAACACAGATTATTGAATCACTCACGAGATTTTGTCCTAGGCCTAAATCGGCAACATGGGCGCTGCCATTTTGAAAAAAACAGATTCAGGAATTCTTTTATCTATTCAGGCCTTCAGTGTGAAATGGAAGATATTGAAAGATAAGTTTTCTTTCACACAAACACACTTCTTCCCTAATTTGTGCAAGTATGTATGGGGGAATAAGATTGTTTATTACTATGGAACGTTGCTGATCCTCAACCCGCTGTTCCCTAAGTCCTAACAATGGATAGCGTGTGGTGAATGCGTGATGTAGTAGCAGTCTGTATCCTATGAGATGAGTCCCTAGCTGTGTAGCGGTGTAGAAGTCGCGCATAAGATCCTGGTTCATCTACGATGACCAGGATATTCTGGCGTGATTTCCCAGTCTTGGTGGTCGCCTGCTCTGTCACTTCCGACCGTTCGGGCTGGATGATGTTGCCCGTGTATTGTGGTAGCCATACTAGAGTAATCTGTATATACGTACAGTATAAATGTGAAAGCCCTCAGTGACTGACTCATCACTAATTCTTCTGTTTCCTACAGAATCTGGAAACTGAAATATTTTTCAGTTGAATTATTATTCCTAAGGTTGTACATGGAAAAAGTAAGCTGTTGGTATTTTAATTAATCATTTCGAAGTGTGTAAAACGGGGGAGGGGGAGGCAAACTTTCTTGATGGGCACACATATCTATGAAACTTCTTTACTTGGAAACACGAAATTTCAATGAGTGTTCTTTGTCAAAGATGCTATTATCATCTTTATCAAGATGCTATTTGATCGAATTTTCGATATCGAACCCTAAGAGGAGTAGGGGGAGGGTGGAAATGGACAAACTCTACGGAGTTTTAGGGTTGCAAAATAAGAATATAACATTTTTTTTTAATTTAATATGTGATTTTACCAACTGGAGAAGGTTTGAAGTGAAAGGGGTGTGATGAAGGGCAGAAATTGGTGAGAAGTCTTATATTCTGCGATCTCGTGCAGAAAAAATCATTAAAAATAAAAAACCAAAGACTAGACATAAATAAACTCAAAGGCATTAATATTTATTTATGTGTAGTCTTTGGGTTTCTATTTCTTTTGGTAATATATAGTTACTTCATTTTTGTTATTAATTAATAACGTTTACTTTTGAAAAATTATGTAAATAAGTGAAACCATGTTTATGTTAACTTAAAATAATATTCAGTAAAAGTTCTTGAAAAATGAATAAAGCAAGACGAAACTCTCAATTTACCAGAATCTTAACAAAAAGAGAAACTATTATCAAACATCTCATTTGTTAAATCCCTTCATTTCGTTTCATTTTATTTGTGTTTGCAAAGCAGTTACTAGATTCATTATTTTTAATTACATGAATTCTGTTTTCAGTCATTTATAAAAGTCAAAAATATTTGAACTGGAGATTTATTCAGATTCGAAGTAATCTAAAAATTTGGTAAATTTCAATGTTCAATTTTATTACGAAGCATCACTAATTCAGTATATTATGAAGAATTGATCAGCATTGTTGCAGTGATATACCTTGATATTTCTTTTTAGAAAAATCATTTTTTTTTTTGTTTTCTCCATTTGGGAAGATTAAAATTCTTACAGCAAAAAATAATTAATTTAAGTTACAATGTGATTCTGCATTCTTAAATTCAATGGCAACTTAATATAAAATATTACACATTTATGGTGTTAACGATATATTTTTTCTATACCATAAATATCTTTCAATCTATCATATTTAATTTTATTTTGCTGTCTGTCAATAATGTTTCTTATTTCTGTTGATTATTCAATTGAACAGTATTTCTTGATCTCCATCATCTGCATCATTTTGATAAATCTTGTTTCTTATGGATTCTAAAAAAAATATATCGGTACTTCTGTCTATTGAAAACCAGTTATAGTATCAAAACTGTCGTAGCATTCATAATTTATATAAGTATCAATTTACAGCATCAAAATCTATCCTAGACTAATATGAAGTAGACTATGGACAGAAACATGATTTATTTTTAATACATATCTATCTGTCTAGATATAAATAAATCCATCAACAAATCATCCTTTGTGTAAAAAACTTTTTTACTCCATGATGATATTTCGAATGGTTTTTTTTCAATCATTCTTCTTCAGGTTACAAGTAAAAGAGGACAAATAAAATAAACCTTCCTCTTATTACAAAGTAAAAATAATGAATTTCGTCAAATTCTTTTAAACAACGTTAATGTGATATTACAAATCTTCATTATTGAGGATATACTAAAATAATTACAATTTATCAAATTCTAATAAACAATGATACACCACTAATTCTTCAATTCTAATTAATCAAATTTCTAGTAAACAATGATACATCATAAATTTTTCAAATTCTAAAGAATAAATAAACAATGATACATCACTAATTCTTCAAATATCACAAATTCTAATAAACTGTCACAAACATATTATATTGAGGAAAAATTAAAATTAGTACTAACTTATTTGTTATAACCTCTATTTAAAAAAATTTTCTCTTTAAAAATTTTCTCTTTTCTTTTTATTTATAATTTTTTTGAAAATTCTTAATGAATAGTAGGATACTTTGAGAGACTTATCTTTATTTATACACTCATTTGAATCTATGTAACACGGTTTTAATAGGAGTCTATTCTTTCATCATTGCATTTGTGTATCATTTTGGACTGGGCATGTCATGCCATTGAATGTAACCACAATCCGGACCCAATAGCCAAAGTGATACACAAATGCAATGATGAAAGAGATAGACTCCTATTAGAGTCATGTTACATAGATTCAAATGAGTGTATAAATAAGGATAAGTCTCTCAAAGTATCGTACTATTCATTAAGAATTTTCAAAAAATTTATAAATAAAAAGAAAAGAGAAAATTTTTAAAGAGAAACATTTTTTAAATAGAGGTTGTGACAAATAAGTTAGTACTAATTTTAATTTTTCCTCAAGATAATATGTTTGTGACAGTTTATTAGAATTTGTGATATTTGAAGAATTAGTGATGTATCATTGTTTCTTTATTCATTAGAATTCGAAAAATTTATAATGTATACTTGTTTATTAGAATTTGATGAATTAGAATTGAAGAAATAGTGGTGTATCATTGTTTATTAGAATTTGATAATTTGTAATTATTTTAGTATATCCTCAATAATGAAGATTTGTAATATCACATACTATTACTCATTAACGTTGTTTAAAAGAATTTGATGAAATTCATTATTTTTACTTTGTAATAAGAGGAAGGTGTATTTTATTTTTCGTCTTTTACCTGTAACCTTAAGAAGAAATGATTGAAAAAATCATTCGAAATATCGTCGTGGAGTAAAACAGTTTTTTTTTTTTTCTGTTGAGATTTATTTTTCCTTTGCTCACATTTTATCAAGAATAAAATCATCTCACAATGTATCTTTGTGTTGATTCATTTCATTAAGATGTTCTGGAATAACTTTGAAGCAGTGAATCTAATTTTGTGAAACTTGGCTTTAATATATCTGAATAACGTCATTCAAAAGAATAAATGAGATGATGTAATATATCAGAAAATTTCTCTTCGTCGCTATGTCGAAAAATATAGATAGAAGAACCTAGAAGGTTTACTAAAAATCTAAAATCTGTTAATACGGATCAAAAAAAGTATCAAGTATTAATACGGATCAAAAAGTATCAGCAAATGAATATTACTACAAAAGTAAGATGAAAGTTCAGATTTTTATGTTTGCTCTTTTCAAAAACAGATAGAAACTGAATTAGCCTGATTTTTATTTTTTTTTAAATAAAATAAGTTCGACATTGTATCTAAGAGAGTAGAAAATTTACATTTTCTCAGCAGAGAGAGCTATCAAGGGACAGCGCAAATATTGCAAACGTTTTACGTATGTTTATAGTTAAAAATGATCTCACTCTACCTCAACGAGTTTTAAATTATGAAATTCTTTTACTTTAAATGATGAATGCAGGAGTTTCTGCGTGAATTTCGACACTGTAAGGACTATGTAAAGTTCTTTTATGCAGATGTGCCGTTACGCCTGGAAGACGAAGGAAGCTAATTTCACCTCAGGTAAGAGAAAGTTGAAACAGGGCATATCAAAGCAATTACATGTTCATTACCAAACACCAAAGCAATGGAGAGATAACTTCTCCCTATCGAAATCCTCTCATAACCTGAGTAGTAATAGCGGTCCCTGAAAGCTGTACGCAAATAGTACGAGTTGAAAGCAAGTTCCTAAATATAATTATAGATGGGTCGTAAACATGCTATTCAGTTCAAAGACTAATGGAGTAGAGTCATTTTCGCCAAGAAAAGCTTCAAGACATCTTCCCAAGGGACAGAGGATTCTCTACTTGTGTACCAGATTATATAATTGTTTCAGTTGAAAGTAAACGATGTTTCAGTTAATTTCTGATAGGCATATTGCTTTCAATGGAGAGGATGTTCGATAAGAGAAACCTCCCTTAACCAGTATCAACCAGTATCTCTAGAGCCTTTACAAGAAAAGAAGAGAGACTTATTGGTTTAAAAGATTTGGCAGAGATAAGATCAAACCAATTATATACGAAATAAATACTACTCTCGCCTTCTTCCAGTTCATAGACAAGTGATAAATATATGTATAAGTGAGGTACAATAACTCCATCTCTTTTAAAAGTAGGACTGAAAAGATATCATCCCTTACTGCTTCGTAGGATTTTAAGCCTAGGAATTGCTTGCTTGAACTTTTCATAGATGACAGTTCTTTTGGCAAGGAAAAAATCTTTGCCAAAAAGTGCATGTTGATCAGTTAGGCTATCATTAGCTCATGAGTCTGTGAAGTGAACGTCTATCGGATTCTCATATGCCAGCTCCTCAGATTTTTCGGTGATCAGATACTTATTTGGACATTATGAGTCTGGAAACATTGGAAACATCGTGTATAGTGTATAGACGGTACAGAAGATTTGTAAGAAAACAAAGCTGATGCGAGAGCTGGTAGAGAAAAAGTAAATAAATAAATAAATATATAAATAAATAGATATATAAATAAATAAATAAATAAATAAATAAATAAATAAATAAATAAATAAATAAATACGAATAAGCTGAAAAGGTCCAGTAAGCTTCTCATCTTCCTCTACCATCACAATAAGTTAGGATGATGATTATCATATCAAATGGTTTTTTGAACTTGTAAGTACTTTCCAATGATAGATTTCCTGACCTATAATTTCTCTGCCTAAAATATATTTCGTATTTCCTTTTATTTAAATTTTATGTTCGTAACTATGTAACAGTAACAAATATGTCCTAAAGAAGTTACATTAGCGCCTTTATAATTAAACACAGATCACCGATATTGATAATTTTGAAATGTGTTATTTTGAAAATATTTTCTAGCTTGACCAAAAAAAAAATGTTTTTTTTCGTATAAATGATTAATATTCCAGGAATAGTATGAGCAAGTATTAACACTTCAGGATAGCTTCGTACCCCTGGCAACAATGCTATAGCGACGCCATGTATCGGAGTCAGACAATGTCGTTTATGCCACAGGTTAGCTACATGCGTATCATCCCTCCGAGCAAAGGAACTCACCCTTTCCCCTCCATGCCCGTGTGCAGTGACAACAAGAACAGAGCAGTTGTGAACGAGCGGTCGCAGCCATTTCTGCATTCCATTAATTCATGTGGAACGCATCATGAGGCAATTGTGCGCATTCTTAGATGGTCCTTCAGGATGTGAAGCACAGTCGAAGGCGCCAGTCCTGTATCTTTGGCTAACTCACGAATCTGGAGTTAAGATCCGTCTCACTAGCACCGACACAGTCTGCACGTCTTCGTCACTTACTGCTGGATGACCAGACCAAGGCAATGTCTGACACATTTTCGCGTCCTTTTCTGAGGGCTTTTACCTTGCTACCGTTCGGAAAGGTAATCCATATCGGAAGATTAGAGGTGAGAAAGAAAACCATCTAGAAAAAAAGATAAATGAAGGTCTACTTGTGAAGAATACAGAAGAAAAGCCACAAAAAAATGTTGAAGATAGTTGGTAATCGATTAAGGGGAGTAACATTAACAATATAATATTATGATTATGATAAAGATATTATCAACATAGAATGGCACGATGAAGACGAAGATGAGACGAATAAGAAACACAGGAACAACAAAATGGCGTCATAGAAAGCCTAGTAATAGGGAAAAGGAGTTTATAACTAAAAGGAGGGAAGCAATGGAGATAAAGAGAACGAAAAGTTAATTTCAGAAGGTCTAATTGAAAGTTTAAAACAATTAGAAGCAAATGGAAGAAGTGTTGGACTAGAGATAAATAAATAGAAGTCGAAGTAGGTCTGAACGCTAATATAGTCAAGCCAAAAAATGTCAAGCCAAAAAATGATTATAAGAATAACTGACTTGAAGAAATATCTATGTTGAAGTATCGTTGATCATTGAATAGGGAAAAATGAAACTCAAATAGATATTAAATCATCATTAAAACAAGTAATTAAAAAATGAAATAGATGGACGATATTGAAGAAGCGCTATTACTTAATAATGAACCGATGGAGAGAGAAGGATCTTTGACAGCACTGGCAAACAAAGATCAAGGCTTTCACAAAATATAGACCCACGAGATAAGGTAAGGATAATAATATTAGTATTTTCCGCCCAAAAAAACTCATTCTGCAATGAAAGTCATTAATATTTTAATAATATTACTTTTAAAAGCAGACTACAATAATTCATTTTGATAACCATTAAGTGATGAAAATTCTATTAATTATAATTTTTTTAAATAATATACATAGTTTTTCAATAATGTGATTTTCTTCTAACAAATTTATTAGTTTCAAACTTAGAAAAAAGCTACATTTCTTTACATTAAAGTGTACAGTAATATACTGGGAAAAATAATAATAAAATATCTTTGATTGACCTCTAAAAAAGAAACTAACAGTTCTCAAGCAAAAAAAAAAGGTTTTTTTTTTTTGTCATTTTTTTTCTTCGAATGTAACTTTTTACATTTTACTTACTATAAGAAGCTAGCTGAAAACAGCTTCAAATTAATAGTATATTATTAAGTTTTTTAATAATTCTTGTATTAATAATTGAAGAAGTGCGCCGCAGCACAAATATTTTAAAAAATTTTCTTAAGAAAATATATTCAGCACGTTAAAAGAAAGTTTTTAATCTTCATGTATTAATGTTAAATCAGAATTGGTAATTTTCGAATGAAGTTTATCTTTGTTAAGCATTGAAAGAACATAATAGTTATTAAATATTTAGAAATGAAACACTGCTTGATAGGCCGATTTATTTGAAATTCAGATCCTTAGTTACAAATAATTTCTAAGACTTTTTTAATTCAGAAAATACCATAAAGCATTTCAACACTTAAACGTAGCACTACTACATTTCTAACGATACATAATTCTATATAATTCTGGATAAAACGAATAGCCTTTCCTCATTTTAGAAATTTTCATATAATGATGAAAATATATTGAAAACTCTTCAGTGCCAAAATGTCCTTTAAACTTTAATAACGACAAAGTCAGACGCTTATTAGAAAGCATGAGACAGTGAATTTTTAATTATTGGTCCTTCATGAAGAAACTGATTGCAATAAAACCATTCCCAAATCATTCAACTGCCAATAGTAGCCCAAACGGCCGTGGGATTTAGGAGGATTTTAAAGCAAATAATCAATTCTTTTTGAAATAGTTAACTGCACTCGCTTCATTAAAACTGCGCTCCCTTCAATAATTTTAAACATAATTCATTGTTCAGTTATGGCTTTAATGATGGCTTTAATCTTATTATCTCTTTGGAAAATGGCAGAGGGACACCGCAGGAAAAGAAAAAGCTTAAGAATATGATCAATGTTTAAAAGTTTTTTACGTGTGTTAAAATTTTTTGAAATTCTTAAATATAGCCAACACACAAGTCTAAATAAAATTAAGTTAAAAGTTAAAAAACATAAATATTTACAATTAAAACAAACTAGTTTCTGCGCCGTTAACGGGCCATCATCAGTGAATGTGATCACTGATCACATGTTGGTCAACTCTTAGATGATTTTGGCCTCAAATGAAGCCTCGAAATTTTCATATATGATACGGGAAAGACAAATCATCTACTAACTTATAAACTTAAGAATACAAAGACGAAAAAAACTCTAATTGTATAATCGGAATCTTCCGAATTCTATATTTTGTTTACATTTCTCATTATTTACGTACATTTGAAAAAGTAAAAGAATTCTCTGAAAAAATGGTAGATGTGAATGAACGTAAAAAAATAATGAAATTTATCTTCGTCAATAAAAATTAATTTGTCAGTTGATAGAAAGTGAAGATAAAGATCAGGTCAGGCACTTCATTGTAATAAATTATCAGTCATCCTACATTAAATTTCAGTTCTAGATAACGTCTTCATAAAGGATGAAATTATTCATATTCATTTTTTTCCGATTTAGAGACAAACATCACGAAATAACGTAATTAACTAACCTCGGTAGCTAGCCTGTTCCTGACTATTCTGCTGAATCAGATAAAGCGGAAATATTATCAGAACTACATTCTATAAAGAATGATTTAACTATCTATGAAAAATTAAAGAATGTGGCCTTTGTGGCCGTTTCGTCATAGAAGTTAGAGCTCCCGGCGTTTCATGACCAACGGGCTAAATTAGGGTCGAGTGGTTCAGCCCGATGGTCTCCCGCCTTTGATTTTTGAAAAAGAAGCCCAGTACCCTTTTGAAAAACGATTGAATGAATCCTAGGACCCGTTTGGAAGAGAAAGAAACAACAGAAAAATCCCCAACTTCCGCCGGGATCAAACCCGGCTCTTCCAGCCCGCAGTTAAATGCGTTACCACATCGGGCCTACTTTAACTATATATTTAAAAAATATAAAAAGAGTTACTACTATTTCAAAAAAATAACTTTTAGTCTTAGTTATCTGCATCATCATCTGTAAATTATTTGAAATTTCTTCTCCAGCGCTGTTATCGGGAGAAAAGCGTTTGAAAATAAAAATATCTACTGCAAGATCATTAATGATGATGATTTTTTATCACAAAATTTCTAGCTTTTTGTATAATTTCGGAACAAATTTAGAATACATTAGCAAGCTATATCACTAGCAACAAATCGTTCAAAAAAAATTATGAGTTCGATTTGAAAACTAGAATTTTCATGATGTTACCTGAAATGATGAAAGTTAATATAATATTGAGATAAGAAGGTTGCAAATCAACTGTACTGCTCTCAACAAGAAGAATGGACCAATCAACTTGAACTTTCCATCGAAGTTGCACCAAAGATTGCATTAGAAATGATACTTAAATACTGTATAAACAATTATTGAAATGCACGCAATTGCAATTTTTAATTTGCTTTTTACTTTTTTTTACATATTGAGTCTTTTATCAACTATGTTTACTATTATTAAAGTGCTTTTGAAAATGATGGAAGCTAGATCGTAGAACTACTCTCTATAGCGTCTAATTTTATCAGACTGCTTACGAAATAAAGTATAGTTCTATCTAACAAAACATTCACAGTTAATGAAAAAACTGCCGTCGCACAAGTTAAAAAAGAGGATTCTTTAAAAGGTTAAAAACATTTAAAAGATGTTTAAGAAAGGGGGGG
>JAFIDM010000002.1:34963504-35022468 GCA_023159025.1 Thereuonema tuberculata
AGAGATCTGGGGATCTGGCTGGCCAAGGAAGTGTTTCACAAGCTGCAAGACAGGTCATAGCAACACGTGCCGTATGTGTTCTGGCATTAGCTTGCTGAAAAATAAGGCCAGGGTATTGCAAAAGGAAGGGTAGCAAAGCAGGTCTCAGAATGTTATCGACGTACTGCTGTGCTGTAAGTGTGCCGCTAATGACAACCAAAGGGGTCCGGCTATCAAAGGAAATGGCATTCTAGACCAAAACTCCTGGTTGAGGGCCTGTGTTGCATGCAATAGTGAAAGCAGGATCCACACGCTGCCCTGGGCATCTCCAATACACGTCTGTGACGATCATCAGGACACAGTTGGAAGCGGGATTCGTCGCTAAATACTATACATCCCTAGTCAGCATCATTCCAACCGGATCGAGCCAAGCACCACTGTAATCTGACCCGACAGTGTGCAGATGTGAGTTGCAAGTGACGTAGCGGTCTGTACTAGCATAGATGTCGCTCTCTCAGCCATCTGTGAATGGTCATGGTGGACACTCGTGTGCGGGTCGCACGTCTGATGGTTGATAACGATGATTCAGGCGCTGTGACAGCTGATCTGGCAATCACTCTATCCTTCCGCTCTGCTGTGGCCCTAGGTCGACCGATATCTTCATGATGCTGAAATCTGCCATTGTCTACCCATTCCTGCCAGCATCTTCTCATCGCCGCATCACTTCGACCCATATGACGAGCGATTCTCCTACTTGCCCAACCTGCCACTTTCAATCCAATGATACGACCTCTTTCAAACTCTGACAGTTGCACGTAATGAGCTCGAATCCTGCAGCGAGGCATTTTTTCAGTCGTTGAAAGGTATCCTAACTCGCAATGCAACAGAAAGTTTAACCATCAGATTAAGAATCGCTTCTTATATACACCTGCTGAGTGCGCAGTTCCGATGCGCTGTAGCTCTCGCTATTCATTCATTGGACACCAAAGTTTAATCATTTGCATGGGCGGTCCCAATGTCTTTGCATACGAAATTTCATTACAATCGAACAACTCCTTCTAAGTGCATCGTTTTTTTTTTTGGTAATGAGTGTAACTAAACATATTTTGAAAGAAATTTCTTTTACAAATTATCTGTTTTCTTAAAGATTTTACAGAATAGGTACAGTAAATTATTTCTTCTCATTATTGAAGTTTAGCTTGATAATACAAACTAGAAGAAATACCCAAAAAATTGCATTTCTATTATCATTTGTTTTTGTAAAGATTCTACAGAATACCTACTTCATGTTAATTCTTCTAAATAATGATGTTTAGCTTGATAATACAAAGAACTAAAGAAATATCAAAAAATAGCGTTTCTTTAACCAATCATCTGTTTTCTTAACGATTCTACAGAATAGCTACAGTAAGTTAATTCTTCTCAAAAACGAAGTTTAGCTACAAAATACAAAGAACTGAAGAAATACCAAAAAATAGCATTTCTTTTACTAATTATCTGTTTTCTTAAAGATTTTACAAAATAGCTACCATATATTATTTTTTCTCATTAACAGCAGAATTAGCTTAATAATACAAACAACAGAAGAAATACCTAAAAAATTGCATTTCTATTACCATTTTTTTTTCTACAGATTCTACAGTCACTACAAGTTAATTCTTCTCAATAATGATGTTCAGTTTAAAAATACAAAGAACTAAAGACATACCAAACAATAGCATTTCTTTTAGAAATCTTGTTTTTTTTTAAAGATTCTATGGAATAGCTTCACTAATTTAATTTTTCTCAATAAAGAAGCTTAGCTTGAAAATACAAAGAACTGAAGAAATACAAAAAAAAACCGCATATCTTTTACAAATCATCTGTTTTCATAAAGATTCTACTGAATAGCTATATCTCAGCTACATCTCAATAACGAAGTTTAGCTTGCAAATTCGAAGAATACAAAAAATTGCAAAAAAATTCCATTTCTTTTATAAAACATCTGTTCTCATGATAATTCTGTAGAGTGGATACCCTAAGTTATTTCTTCTTCACTAAGCATTAATGTGTTACTACTTTTCTGTGGAATCTCAGGCAAATCAGACGATTTATTAAAGGAACGTGAATCCTGTGTTTTTTTCTCAATATCATTTCTTCTCAGTTCAAACTTTGTTTCTTGAAAAGGATTGACTTGCTACTGCATTTCTATAGAATTTCATTTTTTTAAAAACATGTTTACATTTTTACGTTGTATATTGAGAGAAGCTTATATGTAGAACTATATTTCTGTAGAATCTTATTCATATCAGACCATTTATTAAAGAAATGGGAATTCTTTGTTTTTTCTCCATTTCATTTAGTTTCCCTTCTAACTTTGTGTATTGAGAAGCATTAATGTACTACTACATTTGTGTAGAATCTCAGGCAAATCAGACTATTTATCAAAAAAATTTGAATTCTGTGTATATTCTTAATTGAATTTCGTTTCTATTAAAACTTAGTTTATTGAGAGGCATTAACTTGCTACAACAGTTCTGTCGTTTTTCAGTAATTCCGACTATTTATTAAAGAATTGTGATTTCTGTGTTTTTCTCCATCATACTAATTTTGCGAATTAGAGAAGCATTTACTTATTTCAACATGTCTCTAGAGTTTCAGTAAAATCAATCAATTTGGTATAAAATATATGAATCTTGTTTTGTTTTTTTCTCAATTTTATGCCGTTTCCATTGAAAGCATTAACTTGCTACAACATTTCTGTAGAAGTTTTGAAAATTCAGACGATTAATTAATGAAATGTGAATGATGTGTTTTTTTCTCAATTATATTTCATTTCCATTCTTTGTTTAAATTGAGAAGCATTAACTTATTACTACCTTTCTGTAAAATTTCAATGTAATCAGAAGATTTGTTAAGGGATAGTTAAATTCAATATTTTTTTCTCAATTGCATTTCGATTCCATTCAATTTTTATTAATTGAGAAGCATTAACGTGCTACAACATTTCTATAGAATTTCAGTTAAATCAGATGATTTATTAAAGAGATGTGAATTCTATGTTTTTTCTGAATTTTATTTCGTTTTCATTCTGACTTTGTTGATTCAGACGCATTTACTTACTACTATATTTTTGTAGAATTTCTGTAAAACCATTTTTAAAGCAATGTCAAAGTTTTCTTTTTTTTCAATTTAATTTCATTTCTATGCTAAGTTTCTGGTTTCAGAACTATCAACTGATTACTATATTTCTATAGAATTTTACTAAATTCAGACCATTCAAGAAAGTGAATTCTGTGTTTTTTCGTAGTTTTATTTCGTTTACATTCTAACTTTGTTTATTGAGAAGCATTAATTTGCTACAACATTTCTATAAAATTAAAAAAAGTTCAAACGATTTATTAAAATCACGCTAAGTTTGTCAATTTCAGTAAAATTAGACTAATTAATAAAAAAAGTTGAATTCTGTGGTTTCTCACAGTAGCATTTTGTATCCTTTCTAACGTTCTTTATTGAGAAGCATTAACTTGCTACTACAATTCTGAATGGTGTTTTTTTCTCTATTTCGTTTTGTTTATACTCTAACTGATTATTTAGAAGCAATAAATTTACTACTACATTTCTGTAGAATTCATTAAAATCAGATCATTTATTAAAGAAATGTGAATTCTATACTTTTACTAAATATTATTTCGTTTTCATTCTAACTTCGTATATTGAAAATTATTTATTAACTACAGCAATTCTGCAAAATTTCGGTAAACTCAGACCATCTATTAAAGAAATTCACAATCCTGCGGTTTTGCTCCATTTCATTTAATATTGAAATATTCACAGAAGTGAATCTCCAAGCCGGAGACCAGCCGCCGCCAACAGGTACGAGAAAAGCCCGGTAGACCCAGCGACCAACTATCGCAAACCGGTACGAGAGGCTTACGATTGCATGCGCAGCAAGCCGCCGCTAGCAGTCGATCTCCAGGCGGAGATCGGAGAAGAAGGGAATAGACCGCCCCCGTAGAAGCAAGCTGAGATTGGGTCTTCCTTCCAGGGAAGCGAAGATCCCCTCGACAACCAGGGCCGCCTTCAGACGAGAGGTTTCCAGCCGAAGCCATCATAGAAGTACTCTTAAGACTGATAGTTTAAAAATATAAAAAAAACCCTCAGTGGCACGCCAAGTGAAATTGGCAAGCCAGCAATATTCTGTAAACATATAGAAAAAAAAATTGCTTTTAGGACAAAAAATAAATCTTGAAAATTTTCTTCTGAAAAATCTGAAAATTTTTTTAGAAAAGGTGATGATGGATGGATTCTATTTCAATAAAAAAGTAAAATAACAAATCGTTTTAGATAGTTGAAAGCCGATCTTAATTTCTTTAAAGAAGGCGTCTGCTTTCGACTGTATCTTAATTTTTTAGGAATTGTGACTTCAAAGATAAAACAATCGAATTCTTGCTATACGTTGTGGTTTACCTCATATATTATCAAGTAAGATAGAAGTAAATTATTTTTTATATAATATTGAATTCATTAGCAAACTAGCTGTACCCGGCATGCGTTGCAATGCCACTCAAAGAAAGAAAGGGCTCGTGAGAAGGGGCCCTAAATATAAGGTCCCGGTGTTGATCGGGGGTGGGACACTTAGGCCCTTGTGTCGCCATCCCCCCACCCGAGTGTGGTGTCCCTGCCCCCGTAGGAGAGTGAAGTTTTCCCTTTTTGCAATAGACTTGGGGGGGGGGCCGAGAAAGGGCCCTAAATATAAGGTCCCGGTGTTGGTCGGGGGTGAGACACTTAGGCCCTTGTGTCGCATCCCCCCACCCAAGTGTGGTGTCCCTGCCCCCATAGGATAGTGAAGTTTTCCCTTTTTGCAATTGACTTGGGGGGGGGGGGGCGAGAAAGGGCCCTAAATATAAGGTCCCGATGTCGATCGGGGGTGGGACACTTCAGCCTTTGTGTTGGCTTCCTCCCACCCAAGTGTGGTGTCCCTGCCCCCCATAGGAGAGCGAATTTTTCACTTTACACAATATTTGTGTAGTTCTTATTTTGATCACCAGATGAATATTGGGTTTTTCAGGGCTTTTACCCCTTTTCAACCCCTTTGGGGGAGGGGGTCCGGGTTCTAAGGTAGCCTATCGTTTCCGCAGTGTCCTAAAGAGTAATTCTGCAAAGTTTGGTCCAGATAGGTCAAAGGGCCTAGGAGCGTATAAAGGACGAAGAAACAAAGAAACAAAAGAAAGAAAGAAACAAAGATACATTCATTTTTATATATACAGTAGAACCTCATTATAACGGACCCTATTATAACGGACGTCGCTTATAACGGACATGTTTAAAAAAACTTGTAATAATAAAACAGGATGCAAATGAAAATGTGTTTGCATATTATGAACACCTCCGTCAGTTATTAACTGAAGAAATAAGCAGCAAACAAACTCAGCAGAAAATAAATTATTTTTTCAAACCAATGAATGTAAGCAATCAATATGAACCAGGACCTTCATGTTCTGAAGATTAATGCAGTGTATACGTACAAATCCTTTTGAATTCAACCTACTATGTTGAAGGCTGTTTTTTATTTGATATATAATAAACACTTTATAGTTAACTATTGTACTTTCATTGATTTACATCCTGCTGCATTACATCCCTATAAGAATTATTTGTTATAAACCGGACTTTCATTAAAACGGACAACCTTCAGCCCTTATTAGTCCGTTGTAATGAGGTTCTACTGTATAGATAACAGTAAGGCTATATATAGATAACAGTACAGTAATCAGCTTCTTACCTCTTAGAATGAAATGAGCATATCATTCTGGATGGCCCATTACGATGACTGAAGGAAGAAACTAAACTTTTTCATATTTGAAGTTGGACTGTAACTAAGCATCAAATTTTAAAAAAAAAAGAAAATCTGTCTATCCGTTAAAGCAAGAGACTTCGAGAAGCAGTTTTGAGAGATGGAGAAGCGGAGACGAAAACAAACGGACCTACGTTTTATGTTGGAATATAAATATGAAACTTATTTAACAAATTTATTAGAATTCATGCAGCCATTTTTAAAATAATGCGTCTAAAATCCCTTCCTTAAATGGATAAACAAAAAAAAATGCACCCACAGCAGATAAAAATTTTTTATTAGAATATATAAGATTTTGTATGCTTTTCAAGCTCAAGAATTACGGGAGTAGTCATTGAAATTAACAATGCACATTCAAATATAATCAATTTTCAACAATTGCCTCAGATCTATAAGGAAAAGTATATTATCTTTGTGCCTACCCTCTTTCGGGATTCCATATATTGTGGGGTGTTTTTAACTGGTAAAAATCGTAGTGTCTAAATAAGTAGAGACTGGAGCTGCGTCTGGACTGAACTAGCAAGAACTAACAACAACTACTGTTTATTTACAAGTTACATGTGTTTAAATAAACTATGTACAAGTGTTCTGATTGGTTGTGGCGTCCTTTTTAATTCACTTTATTTAAATCACAACGGTTTAAAAACCCTTTGTGATCACATGACATTTAAATCCCCCAATCGATTTGTAAACGCCACAACCGTTGAAATTCAAAAATAAACTGATCAACAAAGGAATTAAATAATGGAAATTAAAATACAGAAAAACGGAATAACTAGAATACAAAAGGATAGAATAACGATAAAACTATACAATAAATATAAAAGTCACTACAATATATTCGAGAAAATGCATTCGTTTATTGATCACAATCAACATTTGATAAATAGGATGCCATCATAAATAGGATGATAAATAGAAATACCATATCATAATAAAGACTGAAGAATGATCTCGCAAATGTTCCGCATTGTGACAAGATCTGCTATGAAATTACTATGTTAGCTATCTTCATTTTTACTACAATCATCAACCAATATCTGTAACAATGCGTGATTGTTACTTTTATATTTTCTTCTCAAAAAGTATTCAGAAAATACAAAAAAATAACTTTTATATTTTCAATCTATTCTAAATGCAATTAAGTCATTGCAGTATTAATTGTTTTGCCTTAGAAATCATTTTTTTGTCCTTACTTCTGAACTTTCTTATCTTGTCTTGTATTGAACATTTTAGGTTTAGACATGACGTCTGTTCCTAACTCTGAAGACGATTTGAACTTTCTCAAAGATCAAATTACTTAAAAAGTTTAAATTTATATATTTAACTTTGAGTAAAAACATAGATTGTATGATTTCGACTTAATATCTTAAGTGAACATTTCTCTCTGTTTTTTCTCTGTTACAATAATATCGTAGTATGCAATGGAATTTTATGGTGTCAGGCATATTTTGTAAGTTCTAAATCCAATAACACAAAGGAACATACTTAAAAATGCAATGCTGTTAATATAACTGTTTCATACAACACTTTAAATCATAAAGAACTCTCACTCTTTTTTACATATACATAGCAACAGATAATAGAAAAAAACTTTAACTGCAAAAATAAATCGTCAAAAAATCAACATATGGCAGTTTAGATAACCTTCGGCAGTTTACGGTGTCTACAATGACACTGGGTAGCTTCTAAATTTTTCAAAACTTTATTATCTTTTTACATTCAACTTAAACTTTTTTATTGCTAATGAATTAAATGAAACAGACATTTTTATTTGTTAGTTTGCAAAATAACATTTGTGAATTCATTATATAAATTATTCATGCTCAAATTATAATTTAGAGCACATATAAACAATCATAAACCACTGTTTAAAAGGGAATGAGGCACGCTACGCATTAGAGGCTAGGATCACTTCAAAAAGGTTAGTTGATTTATCCCATGGAGCACATTTGCACAGAAAATTTGCAATATACTTTAGTGAAAACTTTAATTAAATATCTCAAAATTTTAATTGCTTAATTTCTTTCTAATGCTATAAAAAATCTCATATTTGGAAAACAATATCAGCAACATAACTGTAGTATAAATTCAAGTATTTCAAAATTTCAAAAAAATAGTGAGAACATAAATATTAAAGAAGAAGAAGGAAACTGAGGAATGTAAATATCAAAAACAAATTTCGAAAGTGAATTCTTTTTTATAGACATTCTCATCGTTGACCGTTTCCTTATTTCTAATTAATATTCATTATACTGATTATTTGTATTCCTACGACCAACAGTAAACCTTTAAGTTATTATCTGTTTAGAAATATGTGATCTGTGGAAGAATGAAGACATTTTCATCCTAGTTTATTAATCTGCTTCAAGAGATTAAATGAAAAATCTATTTTAAATTCGAAAAAAAAATCGAGATAAATATTAAAACCATTATTAGAACAAGACCATTGTTATTTTTAGCGTATTTTTTTTCAGGTAAATTATCAAATGAAATAGTTTTCCAGTATATTCTCCTAATAGATTTGATATGCTGGATTAACCTTATTGAATCTTTTTATCCATATTTAAGGATTACTTTTATATTTGAAATCTTTACAAAGTTCTCCTTGAGAAATTGGAGCTGAAACTAGACAATTTCTAACGATGTTTAAATCAATAGATATCTTTACCAAATGCAATAATTTGCGTCAGCTTTGATTGTGTCAAATTAGTCGGCTTCAATATAAATTTTAAAAAAAGTAGGTTTATCAAAGTACGTTTGCGTTGTTTTCTAAAACTTAAGAAAATTAGAATAACATTTAAAGGAAAGAAGATTTCGTTTGAATCTTCTTGTTTTTATTTTTTAACTATATTTAACTATATTTTAACTTATCGTTTTCAATAAAGATCAATGCAATTAAAGAAATGAAATGCTAGTAAAGAAATAGAAAAAAAAAAGATGAAATTCGTAATTTTTTGTTATCTTTTTGTTATTTTGTATCAGTAAGTTATTTTTACTTGTGTTGTAATAAATCGTTGATTTAAGTGGTGAAAGGAACTCCCACAAGCAAACATTAAAATTAGTTAAAAATATTTATAACAAAAATTAAACTGTAACATAATTTTTATGTTCCTTTAAAGTACCTTTCACTATTTTAAAAAAATATTTTATAATATTTAATAATTTGTTAAATACTAAAAATGGTATTCGGTCTGTGAATTTTAAAGATTTTATTTTAGTATTTCTTCTCCGATATTTTATACACACTTTAAATTATGTGAATCTTAAAAAAACAGTGTAGAGCTCAGATCCTGGGTTATTTTGATCAGCTTCATTTAGTTGATTTTTGAACGAGGAATCCCTGCATTTTCACTGAGAGTTTAGCAAATTTACATTCTTTAAAGAATTACCGTAGTCTAGAAAAACTCTGAATTTCCTTACAGTGAAAACGTTTTCTTAATTAGGTACAATATTTTGTCAATGAAATCTTTCTCTTTTAAATACATGAAGAAAGTATTTACAAAGATATTTTTTAAGAAAAGTAAATTTTTGTTATCATTATATATAAAAAAAATTAAAACTCATTTTATCTTATTTTTTCCAGTTGTTTTCTAAATTATCGTAAGTGAGCGACAAAAAATAATATTTCAATCGGGGAAAATATTTAAATACTTGAAAACTTTTAATCGGGGGAAAATTTAAATACTTTTAATTGAGAAAAAATGTAAATAGAGAAGAGAAAAAGAAACAAAAGAGCAGCACCTGAATCAAACAGAAACTGCCTTTCCGATTCAATGATTAGGAGAGGAGTTGGGTACGGCCGTTTCGTCCTTCTACGGACTCATCAGCCCAACCCTGCCTCTCCCGATAAAATACTCGGAAAGGCAAGATCCTATTGATGAGCCAACGCCAACTATTTTTCTTCCTTTTCCTTTGTAGGGGGCCGCTTCCAGGTTGGCGGTGGCTCTCATCAATAGGATCTTGCCTTTCCGAGTCTTTTATAGGGAGAGGCAGGGTTGGGCTGATGAGTCCGTAGAGGACGAAACCGTCGTACCCAACTCCTCTCCTAATAATTGAATCGGAAAGGCAATTTCTATTTGATTCAGATACTGCTCTTTTGTTTCTTTTTCTCTTCTTGTTCTCTTCAACCAATTTCGCAGCACATTAAACTTGTGTTATTTTTTAAAAAATGTAAATACTTTAAAACTTTTAATTTGAGTTATTAAGTGTCCGAGCACTAAATTGCTCTTCATGACGTCATTGAACTAGACAATAGAAATTGTTTTCGCGGCGGAGCCAACCATCTATCTTAAATAACCTTGCTGTAAACTCAATTTACCTATTTATCGAAAAGAAACATTGTCTTCAAAACCAAAATTGTAACTAAAATTATTGCTTTGTTTTTGTATAATCATATGATAAGGTTTTTAGATTAGACTGTCTTTATTGTTAAACGAAAATCTTTTTCTAGAAAAATATAGATAAAAATTTCAATTCCCTTCAAGTGGATATTGAATAAAAAATTTTTGAAAGTAAATAGGTTTTAGAATCATTTTTATTTTCTTTTGTGCAAAAAGTTCAATTGTACCTTATTATCCAATTCCTGAATGTTTTCATCTGGTGTTTTTATCCGTAAAAGGTTAAATATTTTAAATAAATATTACATATTTAACAATTAGTTAGCATACTAAAAGACTTTTAAGAAATAGTACTTAAATAATCGCCACAAGAATTTCTTGTCTCATCAAATCGATTTATCTTAGTTTCGTAGATATATGAATCCTAGTGAATTGAAAATTATACTTCTCTTGTATTGATGAAATATCGCTCTGATTATTAACTAAAGCCTCCTATAACCAGAACATCTAAATATGCAATCGACATTTTAGTGTCAAGCCTAGTTGTTGAGTTTTAAAAAAATATTCAAAGATATGATGCTATGAAGTAAGTAAAAATAAAAATAAAAAAATCTGTTTAGGAAAAGAGCAATACTGTTCAAATAGATTTTTAAATAATATTTTTGAAATACTTTTTTTGAAATAATGCTATGCAAAATTAAATAGACAAATCAAAAACTTACGAGCTCATATTTTATACAGTAAATTAACATGTTGATTACTCTAAAATAAAGGTTGATTTAAAAACAACGTCGCTATGAGGTTTGAAAATAGAAAAACATTAAAACGTAGAAATAATATATATTTACTGTCCGGCCACTTTATTATGTACATCTACCTAGTAGTGTGTTGGGCCTCCTTTAGCCATCAAAACAGCCTGAATTCGTCGAGGCATGGATTCCACAAGATGCTGAAAACGTTATTGAAAACGTTGTTAAACGTCCGTATAACCTTGCAGAACCGCTGTTTCCCTAAGGTGGGCGCCAGTCAAGCGTGAAGCTCCAGGAATTTTTCTCGGGGAAACCAAGACATCGGGGTTGTCCAGCTTGCTCAATCCGGGCACAGGGGTCGGCGAGAACCTTTGTTGAATCGGCCTAATAATGGACAACACACTAATCTTTTCTTTTTTTAAAACCACTAAACATTTATTTTCATCACACTTTTTGTGTTGTCACCATAGTCGGAAACTCAATAACTAGAGCTGCCTGTCGCTCGCATGTTGCAATATTAAAATTCAGCACACAAATATAATAAATTCTTAGTTATTCACAATCTTAGTTTGTCGTTAAAACAAAATTAAATTAAGTTTAACTGGCAATACCTTAATTAATCAACTAATTGATCTATTTCACCATATAGTTATGACTATAATATGCGTTGGTAAATTCAATAACGTAATCAGATTGCACCTATGATAAGACACCAATTTAAAATATTTTCACACACTACTAATAATAAACGATAATAAGTAGGGTTGCTTTTCCCTGTTCCATCTGCTAATGTAGAATTCCTATGGATAGCGTTTGCTTTTTTCGTCTATCAATTAAGTGTCTCTTGCACTGCGCTAAGTTCGGTCGTTACACAAGTCGTACATCGTCTATGAGTGGGAATGTCGATAATTCATCCTGAATTCCTTGAGCAATGGTTGCACTTCAGTTTCGAGAGTAATTTAATATCTTTTGTTAGTGACAACTAAAACCTATTCTACGCCTGGCATTAGTTCCGGTGGCTTCGTGACTTAACTACTGCTGCTTCTTTTAGGCAGTCTTCATTTACTAGCCTTAACACTTGTTCAGTTTAGTCTAGCTGGTTTGAAAAGCTAAATTGTTCACTAACTGGCTAAAGTTCGGGCAAGCTAATAAAACCGATAGTAACCAATTTCTACTGTAGTAACCAAATTCTACTGCCGTTGTAGCATCACTCGCTCGCTGCCGCATTAAGAGAGATAAGGGCTATCCATCCACAATTGCCCATGTGTTTTTTAATGCTAACTTTTCTTTAACTCTAAAAAAACTTCCTTAGATGCGTGGTTTCTGCGTCGTCCTGTAAGGGTGTGTGTGTCTCGCTGAGTCGTGTGTCCTCCTGAAGAGTTGAGTCTATCTATAAAAACAGCTTAATTTATTACAATTCTCCCGCTTTCCTTGAGTGCAAAAATGACGTGGTACAATTTCTTGGTTCAATCAATCAGCGATTGAGCTGATAAAAATCGCCTGATTACGACTTCCGTACACATATTTTAGCAGTAAGGAATTCTTGTCTTTTTTAATTAATTACAAGTGACTTCGCCAGGTGTCAGTGCAGGTGTCTTTTCTTATTTAAAAATAAGAATATTTCCTCATAAAAGCGTTTACAAGTCCACAGAAAACGAAAAAGATAATTATTTATTTAAATAACGACATTACAACATATATTGACTTATAACAATAAATACATAAAAAAAAAACTCCTTATATTCGTTTTGTCATAACACGCCCTCCTAAAAGATTTTTTTAAGTGAACAACAAAAAAGAAATATTTTAAATAACAGAGAAAACATTGAAAATACATTTCAGAAATTCCTTACACTTAATTATACTTTAAATTCTGCAGATTTTCTCGTCTAAATATTTTACATGATTACATTTTTGATTAACGGAATAATATCTTAAATCTACAATTTACTTATATATTTGCACTTATAATTTAATTTATTCTGGGAGTAGAGGTTACATTTTTTTTTCACATATTTACATTTCCGTGTTGTTTTAGCACTATTTATATTTGATTTTTCTTTGTTTTGCTTTCTATCGAAGTCATCTATTCACATTTTGAATCTCCGTTTCTCTGTTGTATGTGTGTTCAGTGAAGGAAAAATCCCTGTGAGGAAATCGATCCGGCGCGGCGTTTAGAAAAGTTTGACCTTGCGAGGTCCAGACGCATATTATGTTTCAACAGTATATTGAAGCGTATCTCTAATTGTCGCAGATGCTTTTGAAACGTACTTAAGCTCATCACCATGTCATCTACGAAAATGACTGCGTTGTTTCCCATCACGCTTTTCGCTATCCGATCCATGTATTGGATGAGACCTAATCCACTATTCTTCAGTCCAAATAGCAGCCTGGTGTATAAGTACGTAACTCCCCTGTGTGTAAATCCTGTGCATTTCTGGCAAGCGATTCCAATTGCTATTTGTAGGTATGCCCATCGGAAATCCACTGAACTACACCAGTTCTTTTCCCTAAATTGCCTTAATGCGGCTATAGGCTTATCTCTGTAGGTGCAGTTATGCTATTTAGCCTTCGAGCGTCGAAGCAGAGTCACACCTAGCCATTCTTCTTCCTCTCTACTACTAAAGGCGTAAAGGGTTGTTGTATGCCGTTGATGTTTTCTCGATAATATTGCGATGTAGCATTTCTTTTATCTGCTCATCGATTTCTGCCTCGCATAACTTCGGGATTTAACATTTCTGCTTCCATGGGGTGTCATCCGTCAATGTGATGTCAAATTCGTAGCCTACGGCTGGCTTATCCGATAGTTCGAACACTTTGCAATACTTCTATAATAACTCTGCCACTTGTAATTTTTCACTTGCGGATAAATCGTCGCATGAATCAACCTTTTGTTTGAGTTCCTGCGTCACCTCCATATTGTTTATCAAGTCCACTGATGAGCTGTCATTTTCCTCCCTTAGATTCACTAATATCGATTCAGCTGGAAATTTGATGTGATTCTTGTCAAAATCAATCATTATCTTGTTTGTCCTAAGCAAATCGACTCCTAAAATCAATGGATGTAATATCCTTTTCGAAACTAAACAAACGGCTGTATGTTCTACGCCTTGAACATCCAAATTCATCAATGCCTGCCGGGTAATTAATTCCGAAGGCTTTCCATTTACTCCAATAAGAGTGGTCCGTGATACAGGAAGGATCGGTATAATTTCGTCCAGATTCAGTGATTCGTTTAAATCGTTTATCTTTTAATTGATCTTATAAAAATCGCCTAATATAGAAAATGACATTACGACTTCCGTATGCAAATTTTAGCATTAAGGAATTCGCAGCTGTGAAAAAAGATGCTTTTTTTTACTTAATTGAAAATGACTTAACGCCAAGCGTCAATCCAGATGTCTTTTCTTAATTAAAAATAAGAATGAATACTTCCTCATAAAAGCTTTTTACAAGTTCACAGAAAAAGAAAAAGATAATTAATTATTTCAATAAAATATTGCCATTTCTTCACATACCAACACTGTTATATATCGGCTTATAACAACAAATAAATAAATAAATAACTCCTTATATTCGTTTTGTCATAATATATAGGGTCAGTGTCCCGAATATGAGACCCTTTTTGATTTTCATCTATAACTAGGAAAATAAGTGAGGAATTACAGTACCAACGTGATATTCTTTTAAGGCATACACTTTACTACAAATAACAATGAAAATTAAAACAACTTTACATTTTTTCTTGTATGAAATTTTAAACACAAATGTTACATTTTGGGGGTTTGAAAAAAGTAGTCCTAATATGAATCCCTCTTCTATAACTAAAAAAATGAATTGTATTTACTGAAAAGTTCGTCAAAAACAAAACTTTAAACAATAATTAGGTAATAGTTATCTTCATCGCTAATAGGTAAAAAAGAAAAATGACATTTTAAACGAATTAGTTGAAGTTTACTTCAGGTTTTGTTTACTTTTCGTTTTTAGATTCCAAAATTTCACATTGTTTGGGCTAAATCCCTTAATTCTTGCGAACGATGTTGCATGAGGTTTTTTTAGCGACAGCTGTGGGTGTCGTTGTAAAAATCCCTTTAACCACTTTTCACCAGCACATTGTTTTTCTGATGAAAACGGATGTTTTAAACCATTTCTCATAGCAAGCTGAAATGCCATTTTTTTATATCCCTCCTTCTTAAGCCATAAAACCTTGAATCCATCTCAAAGCAGTATTTTACTAACGAATCTTCAATGTGTTGTGGTAAAGTAGGCCGTCTTCCCAACTAACGTCTACCAGTGATTCAGCTGTTTTTCTGAATCCTTAACATAACGCTCCAGAGTTCCTTTTGGAACTTCAAAATACTTTGCAGCTTTTTTATAGCCCATACAACGACTTTTTATTGCTTTGACAGCTCGCACCATCAATACAGGATCCCATTTTTTGCGTTTTGTTTCGGGAGGCATCTAAAAATAAAAACAAAAAATGTAAACAAGTTTTGCATGATGAAAAAAAAAAGAATGCCTAATATGAGACCCTATCTCATATTAGGCATCCTTTGGGGTCTCATATTAGGCACGACCACGTTGTCATTCACGCCAACGAATTTTTTAGGTTAGGCTTAACGTTAGCTTAAAATAAACCGGCATGTTTATACTATACATTTAAAGCTACCTATCCGATACTAAGATTTTCAAAACGAGTCTTATCTTAAAGGTGAAAACAGCCAATGAAAATACACGTGCAAAAAAGTCGACGAGCACAAATTCAGGGAAAAAATTATTGAACCTGTGTTTGCGCTTGGAAAGACTCGACTGACTCACCGCTGACGGATGATGCAATAGACTACTGTTTCACGCTCCAGTCGCCAGGCGGCAGCACTTAGTACATTCTGTAGGCTGGGGTCTCATATTCGGCACACTGACCCTGTATACCGGATGGGCATAAAATAATGTGAGGTGTTCAGAGCCCTCTAGCAAGGAATTTATTAAACGAATTATAAGAACATTCTATGGACATACAGAGTGGAACATGCGGTTTCGATTTCTAAAAAAAAAAAATTAGTACTAAAAGTCACCAACAGGGGAAAATGTGGCGCTGATAATGCAGTAATTTGCATAACCGCATTACCTGTAGAGCGATCAAGAGAAAAACAAAGGCTTGGAGAATTCACATCACTCGGCGACGAACAGCCTTTCGATGGCTCTTACCTTACGTGACCGTGCTTTGTTAGTGAAGTTTTATTATAAGCTGGACGTGAATGCCAGTGCGGCCTTTCTGGAATTTCGGCGGTTGAAGACGCTACGAAGAGGACCGATGAGCATAACAAATCTACGAAAAGCGATTCAACGCTTTGAAACGACTGGAACTCTAGCAGTGCAACCAGGCCGGGGATGCAAAGCTAACAGTCAGCAACACGTTGAAGAAGTTGCAACTGCAGTTGTGGAACAGGAGATAACGAATGTGAAGGGTAACGGCAGTGCATGGACAATATTCCGGCAAACGGATATCCCATACTCAGCGGTACGGAAAATCCTGCATCGGATGGTGAAGTTTTATCCCTATAAAATCTATCCTGTTCAAGAATTGCACCCTGGCGATGCAACCAACCGCATTGAGTTTGTATTAAGATTCTTAGCGCGCATGGATGTGGATGAAGCAGGGCCGTGGCGGATTTTATGGAGTAACGAAGCGCACTTTTATTTGAACGGTGATATTAACACACAACCGCTTTTGGGCTGCGACTAATCCACACGTGGGTCTGCAGATGCCTATCCACTCGCAGAAAGTCACAGCGTGGTGCAGCTTTACATTATCATTTATCCTCGGTCCTTATTTTTACGAGGAAACTCACCGTAATGACCTGTGACCTGTTTCATCAATGCTGCATGGTATTCCGGTATGCTAAAAAACTAAAAAAACGATATGCAGCATCCCACATCGGATATTAGGTACATCACAGTTGGAACATCACAGTGTTAGCCTTAAGGAACCTTATTTGTAATTACTAATAAACATTGTCTATATTGTTACGAAACTTGATGTATGCTCTCGCATTTGGCAATTACTCATTCATTACTCATACGTATTACAACCTTTACAGCGCCACATTTTGCCCTGTTGGTGACTTTTAGTAGTAATTTTTGTTTTAGAAATCGAAACCGCATGTTCCATTCTGTATGTTTAGCAAATGTTGTTACGATTCGTCCAATACTCTGAACATCTCAAGTTATTTTATGCTCACCTGTTATATCGAATTTGAACAACATGTATATTCGTTATCTATGATCCTTAATCAGCGTTTATCACAAGGTCCCGGGCTCATCTGCTCAGATAGGAGAGAATGCAATGTATAGTTTCCTTTATACACAGAAGGCAGTAAAATATACAAAAGTCACTTTTGTAAGGCAGTATATATTTTGGTAGCAATATTCACCTCTGTATTGAGACCTGGTGTGTTACAATTTTACTTCTCTCAACTAAAGATCGCCAATTGAGCGTGAAACTGCTGTTTTAGATGTCACTTGCAAACACTGGTCTCGCCCTTTCAGTACATATTTTATTTGATTTTCTCAGAATCTGAATATGTATAAAACAGAGTGACCGATATATTTATTTGCATGTCCGGATAAAGTTCGTATCAAAGTTCATGTCATTTCTATTCATAGAATTATAAAGTTGACTTCTATTGATACAAAGCCTCTCCATAAATTCCAACAACAAAAATTGAAATTTCCTTGTTTCTATGATGGAAAGTGGAAATGAAGAAGGAAACTTTTAAATTTGTCTTATTAATTCTTCTTGTTACGAAAACAATACTCGTTTCAAGAATAATTCATGCATGATAGAAAAAAAACATTGAATTAATGATGCAATTCCTTGATATATGTTCTTAAAATACAAAGTATTATGATTGCCTAAGCTACTCTCAATATTTGAGAATTTCTAAAACATCATTTTGCTATGAAATTCTTTATTTAGCGATTAAAAAGTGACATAGTGCTACTTGTGCGATGAAAAACTAGTAGGCTTTCTTTAAGTTTAACTGTAATTCTATAAAGCAATCCTGTATAGAAATGAATTTTCAATGTATTGTGTCTACCATCCTGTAGACACATTAATTTTTCTCGATAAGGAAAGAAGAGAACAAAAACACACCTTTATTTGATACGACAATTTCAGCATTATGATAAGAGTGAATGCAATATAATATTACACAGCAGTAAATCATGGCAAAAAATTGAAAAGATGAGATCCTAGTTTTGATAAACCAATTACTTTGCAAATCCATTTGACAAACTTATTATACGGATTCTTGTTATCAGCTTATCTGATAATTTGTATATGTATTAAACAGAGTGAGAGATATACTTACTAGTTAAACTTGGTAAAAACATGAGAGGTCTTTTCTTATTTTATTCGAGTCAAGCAGCAAATTTGACCTAAAGTTGTAAATATTGATGTAAAGCATAACATGTTTAGATACATCACACTTAATAGAATTGAATATAAATCTGCAGATGTCTACTTGGTTTCGTTATATTATGTTATTCTATTTTTTGTAACCAGATATCTCAAAAAGTGAGATTGTAGCCTATCTATTCTGAATTGAAAAGATATTTTACCTAGTAATTGGAATAACTTCCTACCACAAAAGAAAACTATCCAATATTATCGAAAAGATATATAAACAGTGGAAGATGAACCAACTCAATCATTGTCCCTATATCGAAAAAAATAACCAACATACATTCAAGCTTTATCAGGACAATTCTTCATTTGATGAACCAATAATAGATAAAGCAATTCTGAAACTAATTCACAGCAGGATGTATAATAAAGCGGAATTGCTTATCGCAAATACTTAATTTGGAGGTATAATAAGTTAAAAACAAGAGAAGCAATTTTTTCTATCTCTCTCACAGAAGTTGCTGATAAAAGCTAACGATATCCCATTCTTCTATTCTATTTTAACGAGTATATCAAGTTTTATGTGATCGATTAAGAAACGGCAATCCATCACTTAAAACTTGATAAACTCATAAAACGTTTAAAAGAAATTGATTTGGATTTCAATGACATAAGAATAGACGTTATAGACGTTTACTAGAACCAAAAAACTAAAATCAGGATATAAAAGGAAGCAACAGAAATGGATTAAAATAATAAATGAAGTAAGACAGGCTGGGTTCTTTCTCCAATTCAATACATACGCTGAAAGGACGCTTTAGTATTAATTTGAAGTAAGAAAAAAGAGAATAAAAGTTATTGGCACCTTCATTAACAATTTCATATATATATGAATGTGTTACATTCCACATCATCTTAAGACTTACAAAGTAGTGAGTGAATTAGAGAATAAAATCCTTCAAATTGTTAAAACTGAACTAGGGAAACTAACGATGTGAGTAAATACAAAGAAACTAAACTTCAATATCAAATGCTTCAACGCAAATTTAGAACAAGAGGATAGACCAGAGAATATCATGGAAAAAATTTATTTTTGATAATAGGCAAAACACAGAAATTAATTGCAGAATTGCTGAAGCAAAGTCCAAATTTGAGAAAATGTAAAAAAATTTTATTAAAAACAAACTAACTAGTTTTAAGGTGAAAATCTTTATAGTAGTGCCGAAATAACATTATTTTTAAAACCTTATTACACTTCCGTATATAGACGTGTTGAATTTACAGAACTTCCAAACTCGGAAAATTTACATCTAATATGATGAGGGATGCATGGATAATATGTCCTCGTAGAATATGTTCTCGTACAATACCATTCGATAAACTTTCTACAGTAAATGTTACATTTTTTTTTTATTATTTGGTTGTTTTATTTCCTTTTCCTGCTCTTCGCTGACGTCATTACGTCACTAAATTATTGCGAAGTGATCTTTGCCCCCCTATTAAAAATTGTCTTTTCTTCTTCGCCATGTTTTTTTCTCTCTCTCTCTTTCCTTCTAAGTTTGGAATGGAAGGCTTTCTGCATTAAAGTATATATCTTACTTTTACGTTTTTCTATATTCTTATCTCCAATCACCTTACGTTTACTTTCTTATTGTTACATGTTAATGATTTTATAGATTATTGTGTTTAAATATTGTTTGCATTTGGAGTAAATTTTAGGCTGCCGAGAGAGTTCTGCCATACAGTGAAGCTCGGCTATAATACGGTTGTTTATATCGCGAATTCTGATATAACGCGATTTGGTCTTGGACCCCTTCTATTTTGGAAAAGGTATATAATTGTAAAATTGCAAAATTTCCCATATTGTTGCCCAAAAAGTACGAAAATCGATTGATTTTAGAGAACTGCTCGCGATTTGTTACTTACAATTAATACTTACTGGGTAATACCGCCTAGCCTAAGATGACGGCGCCAAACCGTAAGAAAACAGAAATATGAAGATTTTGACTAATTAAACCCATCAAAGTGTTTAAAAGGTAATGATTTACAAATATTTATAAATATAAAATTCTCTCACATCGCTCTGAATGATATAGGTAATCGCGAAATGACCATTTTAAATCGATTTGGAATCGTGTGGGCGATAATAGGGTTGGAGTAAATGACATTTGACATCGCGAAGTAAAAAAAGCTCGGGCAGATCACGATCTTCGAAATCTTGGATCGGAAAGATCGCAAGATAACCGAGCTTCACTGTATTTGTTTATGACGAAAACCATGACGACATCATTTTGGAGTTTCGAGACACTTTTGACTTTTGGAAGAGCCTTTGATTCACCATGAATTCGTCACAGTGCCTATAAATGCGTTACGTGAAACTTTCGGGGCAGTCTGGCTAAAACCTTCATGGAGTAACGTACATATAAGCTTCCTCCGTGAAGGAGCTATTAGGTCGGAGGTGTTGAAGCAGTTCTTCTTCAATTTTCTACACCCAGTTCAATAGAAAACCCTGGTAGTTCCATCCTCTAAATCGAACGTCTCCGGATATCTTGAGACATTTTCTTCTGGATGTAAAGTCGACTTTCTGGATATCTGTTAGATATAGAGAAGGTCATACACTTCGAGACAGCTCGGAATACATTGAGCAGCCATTGGTAGATTTAATCAACGTTCGAAAAGTGGAAGAAAGGAGGAATTGGTGTTGTGTTTTGTTGGTCTCTGCGTATATTCGAACAGATGTAACTTGTTTAATTTGTCCAGTGATTAGTTTTCGTGTGTCCAAGTCAAGATGATAAACTTATGAGAAATATTTTTCGAATTGTTAAGCTGAGTGTGAACTTTAAGAAAGACATAGTGTAGAAGTCTGCTTCATAGAATGATGGTTGTTCGGACTATTATCATAATAGAGACATAAACTATTGTGAGAATATTTACATAAATTTATATTACTACTAAATTTTGTTGATCAACGCCAATATAATTTACTCTGTCATCAAGTTGTATCTAGTTATTTTGATACTTGTCACATTGATGTGTAATTTTGTAAGACTATATCTCCTTGATATTATTGCGTGTAATTATATTGCATTGAATGTATTTATGAAGACATGTGTTATTTGATCTACCTGAATTGTTTATCTTTTCTTTTCCTGGTGTAATATATATCTGGCTTTAGCTGTGGAATTTTTTTAGGCCCAGCATTCCATCAGCTTAATTTAAATTTCATCATCTATCTTTATGGGTGTAAGTTTCCGATTGCCTTTGAAGAAGGGCTCTGTTTTGTATATCCTTACTGAAATACAGAGTGATCAGTAACATAAATTAAAAAAAAAAAAAAAGTTATGCTTAAAT
Organism: Thereuonema tuberculata; assembly: GCA_023159025.1. NCBI lineage: Eukaryota > Metazoa > Arthropoda > Chilopoda > Scutigeromorpha > Scutigeridae > Thereuonema > Thereuonema tuberculata. Next base: position 34,985,165 of record JAFIDM010000002.1, read on the forward strand.
TTATAAAACTTCCAAACTTCGAAAATTTATATCTATTTGAATTAAACTAAATAAAAATATATAATAAAATTTTAAAAGATTAAAATTTTAGCATTTTTTAAAAATTCAAAATTATAGTCTATAGATTCTGATAGTCAAAATTTAGAACTTTACTTCAAAATATATTAATATAAAAATTTTTGAGCATTAAACTTTTTTCTTTCTTTTTTCAGCATTAAACATCTATCACTAAAAACAACTTCAGCTATGACACATGAAATGATTATTACAGTTTCAAGTAATCTTAATAATGTGAAGAAAGCTTGGAATGAAAATGAAGGAGAAAGTAATTTACATGTTCCACAAAAAAGAAAAAAAGTTAGATTACCAAAATTACCTAGAATATTTCCGAAGTGGGATGGATTTTCAATGACAAGGAAAAATGAATGTAGATGTTGTAGAAATTCCTTTTTCAAACGTAAAAAACTTCAACGGCTTCCTGAAAAGCGGAGAAATCAGCTTCATATCCAGAAGACAAACCAAAGGAAAAAATCTCTTCCAGACATCAGCATAAATGGAGTTAATAAGTTTCTTGATAAGAGATCTCCATTTTGGGTCAGATCATTATGGTTTATTGCTGTATTAACAAGTATATTGCTTATGTTTTATCAAATAGGCAAAAACTTTGAAATTTTTCTCAAATCTCCGGTTATTGAAAATATCAAGATTGATCGAAAAAATGAGATTAATTTGCCAAATTTCATCATTTGTCCTTCGATATTGAGTTTCCACGATTTTTTGAAGTATGAAAACTACCTCCTCATAACCAGAAAATATAAGGAGAATCATCTGAACGAATTTGAAAATATTTTAAATACAAGTGATTATAAGAAAGCAAATAAAATATCGGATGAAAGTTTACTTAACTGGCATAAACGGGTTATGGAATATTTTCAAGGTTTCGAAGATGGTTGGATGAAAATTTTGGAAAACCGAATTAATAGATCTCTCTCATTTATGGATGACATCAACATCACTGTGACTTGGAGGGTAAGTAGTTATCTTAATCTATGATCAAGAACATCACTACTGCAATGTAATTACGTAATTCTAAAGCATAGAATTTAAATCCTAATTTCTTTTCAATGTTGCTGTTTCCCCCTTATTTTTGTTAAAACTAAAGAATGAATAAATACGAAAAGTCAGGATGATTATTAAGTGTCTAAATTTCCTAGTTTCGAAAAAAAAATATTTGCTGTACAACTGCGTAACTGAAGTTAATTTGAATCTTCAGTATACGAGCACGAGCATTACTAAATGTATAACCACCAAAGTTGGACACTGAAAAAAATTTCTTGTTTTTCTTTGTAAGTTTTGGCCACTTTCAAGAATATTACCTCGTCAAAGAAATATATCATATGTAGAGATTCTATTTTCTGTAAATTTGCCAAGTTTGATAAGATCCTTCACAGTCCATTTAGGGCGAGGGTGGTAAATATAGAAATACAGACAAATTGACATAGGAAATAGTCTAAAATTAATATTGAAAAGAGAATTTTTAAAATTTTATTTTAAGAAATTAAGTTTTTAAAGATGTTGTAAAGGAAAGAGTAACAAATCCAATATGAATTAAGTTATAAGAAAACTTTATAAATAAATAAATAAAAGTTTGTTTATTGTTTAGATAGACTTAATTATGTATATTTACTATAATGTGATCCTCAAGTATATACACTCACTTCCAAAAGTTAAGCACAGAGAGAAAAAAATGTTAATTTACGTATGAGAGCAGAATTAAAGAAGCTGAAATTTGCCGCAAAAGTAGAAGGAAGTATGCAAATTATGTAGGTAACAGCCAGTCACGGTTTCGCGTCGAGAAATATGCAAAACAGGCAGTCGTATAAGAAGCCGGCATTGTGAAGGATGACAGGAGTTGCATGTAAGTGCTGATGAAAGGTGATTAGAACATTCGTACGATTTGTTTTCAACCTAGACGCGTTTCTATGGCATCCAGAAGACAAATGGAAGATTCTGAGCGCTGGCGGGCTGTCGGAGGCATTGAAGCAGGACAGATGTTGCTCGTTTCTTCGGCGTTCATCATTCCGTCATTTAACGATTATGTAAACAATTCCAAACCAGCCAAAAAGTTGTCCGAAGACCTGTAGCCGGTCGTCCAAGGGAAGATCATCCCCCGCGGAAGATCGATATATTGCTGTTGTAGCCAAGCGGAATCGAAGATCGACCTCCACACCTGTGACATCTATGGTTGCAATGGCCATTGGTAAGACGATCTCTGCCACTACTGTTCGTTGAAGGCTACACATGAATGGTCTGTACGCCCGGGTACCACGAGTTTGTGTTCCTTTATCCGTCCAATCCAGAGGGGCACGATTACAGTGGTGCGGCCAGCATGTGAATTGGACTAGGTCTGATTGAGGTAACGTTATGTTCACAGATGAGTCCAGATTTGCCTTACAACCCGATGATAAGCGTGTAAGGGGCTGTCCATATATTACGTCATCGATTTTTGCTGATTTTTTATCCCCCCCCCCTACAATCACCCTATCGTCATAATCCAAAACCTTCCCCCCCACCTCTCACGCAAAATGACGTCATTTTCTAAAAGCTATAAATGTGATGGATTACTTCGACAATTAAAATCCACTAAGATTGTAAAGGTAATTGTTTATTTAATACAGTAGAACCTCGATTAACCGAAGTGGTCGGAACCGGACCTCCGTCGGTAAATCGAAAATTCCGGATAAAAGAGAGCACTTAAAAATTGCCATCAGGAGACCGCAAAAAATTTAACACCTGTTTTAAATATGTATACAAGTACAAAATAACTAAATGTGATGTTTTTAATTATATTACTATAATTAGAAACAATAAATTTGTTCAATAGATGTCACAAAAATCAGAAAATGCAAAGTAAATGTTTATATGACATACGATACATATTTTACATTGGCTTAAACGGAAGTTTGCTCTGCCGTAAGCATGACTGATGTCGTTTAGCCACTCTGTTCAGAAGTTGTTTCAGTAGCAAAAGTTCTGTAGAATCAGAGTCAGTCTGTTGCTCCAACCACATCAGTCCTTTAGCAAAACATTCAAAAGCATCGGAGTTGCTTATTTTAGAAGTTTCGATTACCTCATCTTCATCACTTTCTCTGTTATCGTCATCGCTATTGCGTTTTCGCTTAGTGGGCTCCAAGGCGTAAATGAATGTTCTACATTTCGGTAAAGCCAATGCTTTTGAGTCGGACAGAAAATAGCCAATAGAAAGGCAGAAGGCAGATGGTCTTGGAGACGAATGGAATTTCCGACAGTAGGGGGGATGGGGGGGGGGAGAAAGAGATAAGATACAGTTCAACTTGGATAATTCGAAGCTGAAGGGACCACTACAAAACTTCGAATTATCCAAGACTTCGAATTAAACAAGTTACATCTTTTAACTTTAATTTCAGGTCCACTGAATGCTTATTCTGAATGATTATTCTGTCAATAAGTAAATATTTATTCAGAAAGATCATGGTATGAAAGTTTTAAACACTATATGTATGTAAACAAAATAAGATTTATATTACGTAAGCTACAGTACATATTACATTCAATACAGAAAATTACAGTTTTTCCAAAAAATGTGCAATGTCTGATCGTTTTGTAGAATTCACTCGCTTAAGGTTAGCAAAATCATCAAGCATGATTAGTGAACGGAAAACAGCTTCACTTACGTTGGTTTGTCCTTCAATGTACCGACGAAATTCGGCACTATCCCGTACTCGTTGGCGATTTGGCATTTCTTCTTCACACCCTTTTCCACCTCGCGAATGACGGCGACTTTTTCAGCGAACGTTAAATTCTTGTCACGCATTTACTGAAAGACATGCTGACACTGACAGCAGGAAGCTCGAATGGCGTCTGAAGCGTCACGTGCCGAATGGGAAGGGGATTGCAGTTGTCACATGTCGAATTTCTTGACGATGAAACTCCGAAAAGTCGTTATGGTTCGAAATTTTTTATAAAAAACTTCGAATTAAGGAAGTTGAATTTCGAATTATCCACGATTTTTTAACATTGATTTAATAAGAAATTCAAGGGACCAACAGAAATCTTCGAATTAACCACGATTTCGAATTAAAGACGTTCGAATTATCCAAGTTGCACTGTATTTGCATGTCGATACTGCCTGCAGTAGGAATAGCTGTCGCCGAAGATGACCTTAAAGTGATATTGTTTATTTACCAAAAAAAAAAAAAAACCTAAGGAAACCGACGTCTGTTAAATGAGATTCCGGTTAAAAGAATTTCGGATAATCCACGTTCTACTGTATTTTTCCATGGGGACTTCACCCATTCCTCCAAACTATGAATCACAGACATGGGATTCGCTACAGGTTCTCCTGTTGAGCTCGGCTCATCCACGTCCACCTCAGCCCATCAAGTGCCTGCCCCATGACGCTGTCTCAGTAGCAGAATTTTCTGTATCAATCTGCAGCACCAGTTTCAGAAGCCAAAATTTCGTGCAACTCCGAACGATGCAGAGCCAAGCTTACTATCATACTAAATTACTGTCATTTTAAAGCAAAATTTGCATTTTAAAACATATGATCAATAATACATGCAGACAATAAATAAATATTTATACAGTTTAAAATTGAAATTGCAGTTAATGCAAGCTAAGAGAAAAGTAATACCTGAAAGGAAGTAATACCTCAGGCTGAAAGTAAAGAAAAGAAACTTAAATACAGTTTAATCTTTCAAAATTATTTATTATATAACTTATTGAAAACATGGTAAGCATTTATCTGAATCATTAATAACTCTACTAACTACTTTCGAAGTAACAGCATGTTTAAAAGCAACATTTGTAGACATATGCCTAAAATGTTTGACGTATGACATCCCATATTTTTCAACTAATGCACTTTCAGGACCATTAAGCATAATAAATACACGCATATCTGATGTACCAAAGTCTTCCAATGAGCCATCTTTACCTCTTGGTCTTTTTACCATCACATTGCTTATTACTGACCCCCAACTCTCACATATTGCCTCTGACACAGGGATTGACATACAAAACGAGAAAAATTTTAGAATAAGGGGGAATTTATGCTTCAGCCTTACCATAGATAACTTAAAAAGCTTTCGTAAATCACAAAGTGACCCTTCATCTCTGTTTTTAGATATTTCATACTGCAACCAAGAACATAGCTCTTTATATTCAAAGAAAAAAAGTGTCCTTATCAAAATTTGTAAGGCTAAAAGGAAAGTCGCTGATGTACTCTGAGAATGTCTCAGAAGTGAACAAAGATGCCAAATGTTCTCCAGAAACATCCGATCGTGGATATATCAAATGATCAAAGTTAAAAAGACATCCAGCCTTTTCTATCACAGTATCAATACATTCATTTTTTCCCTTCGTATAATGATCAAATTTTTCCAAAATGTTTGTGATGAATTTGATAAAATCCTTTAAATCACTTTTAAAATTTGAATTCAGCTGATTTTTCTCCTCTTCATGATAATTAGCTGTAGCAGTTGATCTTAATACTTTCGAGCTTACAGGTTCATCAGGTAGTGGCACACATTGGTAAGTGCAAAATTTGAATAACTCTGTAGCTGTTTTTGAATATTTGAAAAATGAATCTGGAATTTTTTCCAAGAATTGACACAAATCATCAACTGTTTTTAAGTCAGACATTGCATCAATGTAATTCATAAATATTTTTAAATGTGAGTAAAAATTATTAATTGATCTTGCATAGTCCCAAGAAAGAATTTCAACTGACTGAACACATTTCAAAGTTTTAGCTAAAATGCCACATAAATCTGCTAACAAAAATATATGGAATATAGTGGATTTGTTTAACAAATTATCACTTAATGCAAATTGCTCCATATCTTTTTTCACGAGTACATACGAAAAATTTATAATCATGTATGAAAGTATTAAATACTTCCATTGAATAAGCAGTAAACTTCATTGATTTGAAAAGTTTTGGTTGATACAAAAACTTCCTCAAAATCTATTGAAGTACTAACAAGCTTTTCATATTTTAACCCCTGCATGAATTCCTTCATACATTCAAGTATGAGATTATGTGCCTTGTTAATAACATTTGGCATTTCAGCATTTTTCTCCATTAATTCAAAGCGGTGCATCATGTCCCAGGATGCTAGAATATTTTTCAAATTTAGCTCATCTTTTATATGGTTGGCAACTCCTAACTTTATGTACTGCCCATCTACAGCTATGCTAGCTAAGTGCTCTCTCACATATTGAGCATCTAAACCAAATTTAAGAAGGGTTTTAAGGATGTTAGATGATAGGCCTTTACCAGAAAAAATCATTTACAAAATTATGTTCCAGATAAATAGAATGAAAAAGATTGTCTATGTTAATATCAAAAATTGGAATTCTCAATCCTATAATATGCTTGCTACGATGGTTTGCCGTTATCTTATCAGCCCTTGTAATAAAAGTTGCGATTTCTTTCAGTAATACAGAATGTACATATGGCAAGTCCAAGCGAAGAAATTCCTTTGAATGATTTTTGTTTCCAATATCACACCCACTGTTATGCATGATACAAACCAAATCTTCATACGATTCATACGACAATTTTTTTATATATATGAAGTAGGCAGCATTTGCACAGTTAAGTGCATTTAACTTCCTTGCCTTTTCCATTTCTTCCGATTCTTTTTTTTCACAGAAATAGGATTGAGAATTGTAGATTTATTTGTTTGACTGCATATGTCTTTTAACATCAATCTTTAAATTTCTAAAAGACCTTGGCATTACATCATTTTCTGCGAAAGTTTCACCATTTTGGAAATTATTAAGATGTAAAGTGGTAGCACAGAAACAGATAATAGCAGCAGTTCAGCAGATATGTACAAGTTAAGAACAGTAAGTACCAGTGTTACAGATGTTCGATTGGTTTAATACGCTGCTGCAAACAATGCCATGGTCAGTAGACAACGTATGCGTGACTTCAATTCGGTCGCATAATGGAAAGCTCGAGGAAGGGCAAAATGCGAGTAGTGTGGCCAAATAGTTCGATATCTACCATAATATCATATCGTGCCTGAGCTGCCTTCAGAATAATAACACAGCTGTTCGAAAGTCCGATGGTGGTTGTCCATCCAAAACAACGCCCAATGACGACTCTTACGTACTTCTACAGGCCAAAAACAACTGGATCCATTGCAAAACAGCTATACAGGTGCACAAGACGCAGGATATCGTGGTGTATTGTGGCCAGAAGACTAGAACGAGGTGGACTGTTTCCCCTAAAGCCAATTACGCTTGTCAATCGGAGACACCATTTATGGTTGTGCAGCGAACACAAGGAGTGAATCGCAACACTATTGGGGAAAGAAATTTTTACTGATGAGAATAGATTCAGTCTTAGCAGCTTTCTGGACGTCAGCTAATCTGGCGACAGGTTGCCAGCGGAAAGGAATCGATATGGCGATCGAGATATTCTCAAATTAGTAGGTATTATGCTGAATGGACGAACAGAGCTCTAAATACTGGAAGGAGATACTGTAACTTGTGTGTGCTACTGTACTGAGGTACTACTTCCCCATGTACATCTGTTCCGAAGTGCCGTTGCCCCCTGTTTATGGACGATAACACCAGACCCCATCGTACTGCAGCTGCTGCTAACTGACTGTCCTAAGTAATGTTGTTCTAATTGACTGTCCCGCAGGCTCTAAATCTCTTCGAATATATATGGGACGCTCTTGGAAGACGATTTGAACACCGGAAACTGTTCATCAGCTGAAAACCATATCATTCTAAGTACGTTGAAAGCCTAAGTTGAAGTTGAAAGCCACACAGTCCCAAAGTTTAACACTCCAGTGTATGATTACTGTGATAGTAATCCTGTGACAGAAACACTTGTATCAACGTAGCCTGAAAGTGTTATGCACCAAGCTTATGTTAAAATAAGTTTTTTTTATAATCTCCCAGAAACATATTTTCTATGCACCAACATTCATCGGTCACTAAATCTCTAAAAGTTCCCTTTATTAAAGAAAAAGTGTTTAAAGTCATATGGTAATAAATGTAATGGACGAAATTTGATCAAATATGTTTCAATTTAATAAAAAATTAATTGAAAAATATTGCCATCACAGAACATTTGGCATTTTAATTTCGGATTATATTTTCAGTATACCAAGTTACAGAAATTCTTCAATATATTCTCTGCTCAGATTGTAAGAACTCCATCCTGTGAACAATGTTTTCTATAGTGGTAGGCAATAGATCTGCATTTAATTGCCTTACAAATCTGTCTTTCAGTGTTAGTCTGTCTTTCAGTGTTGCTAAATTAACATAAAGTTGATAGATTAGGCTTTTGAAATGCCTCCACAATCAAAAGTCACATGTTTGAGATCAAGAGATGAGGTGGCCCTGCCATGTATAGTCATTCTGCTTTCAGTGAATTATAGTGATATTCGCAGAACTGGCAGTCCAATTTGAGATATTGCTTCATACTGCATGAATATGATAAATTCGAGACTCTTCGCTGCTGTACTTGCATAATTACAAAGGTGAGCAGCATCTCTCATAATCTTCATCAGAGGTATCTTCAACTGCTGGAATTAAGAGCCATGCCATTTCTTATGAAGCAATTAATTTCCGTCTTACTTATATCCATCACTCGCAAATAACATTATGAACATTTCACGAGCTATTAGAGTTAAAATTCCTAGCTGACAAAAATTTCAAAATTATTATTTTTTTTTTTTGGAAATAAAAACCTCGTACTCCAGAGAGTAGTTATACCAAGTTTCTTTACATATTAAATTTTGGTGGTTATGCACAAATTTTAAGACCACTTTTCGGAAGACCTCAGAATTATGCTCTTTTGTAGTTCTTCTATAGATGCTGTGATGTATGTTATTTTTTTATTTCACAGAATATTTTTAATGTGACAATGGGAAATTTAGATTTCTGAATAGTTTGAAAATTTTGTACATTGTCTGCTTTTCCCTTCATTTTCTATAGAACTCATTATTTCTTAATAACAAATAATAATTAATCTTTCTTCAGATAGAAGTATCCTACAATTTTAAGTAACCTGAAAAGAGTAATAATAGAAATTATAGGTTTAAAACAAAAGATGCTCTCTTAATCCAACTGAAACTTAATGTGTTGTTAATAGAACATACTAACAAAATAAATAGAATTTTTTAAATTACATAAGAAATTAGCTGCCACGAGAACTGCAATTATATTTAATCAATGTTGTATCCACAATGGTTTAATTCCAAAACCTTTAGAAATTAAGATTCCGTATTATTCTCATCCAAAAATAAGTAATTATATCTCTAAAATTCAAAGGCAATATCTTAGCATTAGACTAGTAGAAGGCTACTCCAAAATAAAATATCTTATCAATAAAATAAAAGATATTTCTTTGTTGTTAAGTTCCAATTTGCAAAATGAAGATTATATTAAAATCTTAATAATAGGAGTTCAAAAAGGTTATTCCCATTTCAAGTTTTTGGAGAGCAGACAAATTAAAAAATTAGTAGGATTATCTTTGGAAAAGTGGAATGTTAATAAATACGAAGAACAAGCGATAATTAATGAATCTAATTATCAATTGAATGCTGTAGAAACCCAAGTTTTACAGAAAGGAACTACATTTAATTTGTCAAAGTTCCCAACAAAACCTGAGGAAATAATAGCCATTTCTGAAACTGCTTTAAGGAGAAGCAAAATAGACACGGCCACTAAGAACAAAATAAGAAAGCAGGTTGGTCTATTAGCTCACCAAAATAAGGGAAGAACGGAAAATTGCAACTTATCTCCGTTAGAACTAAGAGCCTATAAAAAACTGAAAGACAATAAAGATATAGTTATCACACAATCTGACAAAGGAAATAACGTGGTGATTTTAAACACGGAGATGTATGAGGATATGATTGAAACGCATACGCAGAATACTGAACATTATAAAATATGTGCAAATAATGCATACCTTACACAAGAAACAATTAAGAAAAATATTAGAAAAATTGGAAGGCAATTGCCGCAATTAGATAATGATGTTATCGAAAAACAATTTCTTCAGGAAGATAATGTTTTACCAAAAATGAGGGTCGTACCAAAAGTGCATAAAGAAAGGAATGAAAAAAACCAGTTTCCGAGTAGACCCGTTTTAAATTGCCGTAACTCTATTATTTATAATGTTTCAAAGTTTGTTTCAGAAATATTGCAGCAATTTAAAAATAATTCTATTGGACATGTAAAAAATAGTGAAGATTTTTGTAGAAATTTAAAAGATTTGAAAATCAAAAAAGGTAATGTCATGCTATCAATCGATGCTAAGGATTTGTTTACATCTATTACGTATGAATTAATCATAAAAGCATTAGATTCGTTATTATTAGAATTTGACAATCACGAGAAAATAATGGTGGTAACCCTAGTTCAATTTTTATTTTCTAATCAATATTTCACCGCAAATAACCAAGTAGTACAACAACATAAAGGAATGGTAATGGGATTACCATCATCAGCTATCCTCGCTGAAATTGCTATGCAATTTATAGAAAATTTAATGTTCACTCAATTCCCTAACTCTATATACTTCTTTCAAAGATACGTCGATGACATCTTTATCATGACCGAAGATAATACTAATAATATAATCTTAGAGCAATTTAATTCTTTAGATAAAGATATAAAGTTTTCACTGGAATTGGAAAACAATAATCAACTTCCGTTTCTCGATGTATTAATAACTGTCCACAACAAAACAGTAATTACGGAACCGTACAGTAAACCACAAGCTAATAATCAGATCATGCCCTTCAATTCAGCTACTCCATCTCATGTTAAAAGAAATCTTATAGCAATGAAGGTAAACAAAGCCTTTACGATATGTTCAACATAAGAATTGTTCCTTGAAAATTTGACTAAAATAAAAAACAAGTTTATTAATAATGGGTACCCTGAGAAATTTGTTTCCTACACTATACAACAAAGTTTGGATCGTATTTATAATCCAAAGCAAAAAAATGACTTTGATGGTATGATTTGGACAGCATTTCCTTATCATCCCAGCACCTATAAAAGATTACAACAAATTTTTCGAAATACGGATATTAGAGTAGGATACCAGTTAAAAAATAAATTAACGTATTCCCTACCCAATAACAAAGATAAAGTATTAGACGAGAACAAAAAAGGATGTATATATTTAATTCCTTGCATGAAACATGATTGTAGGAAACACGGGACAAAGCATAAAAAAACGGATATCTGGACATAAAAGTTGTATAAACACCGGAAACATTAATGGCTTCGGGATAGCATATCATACTTACAATACAAACCACGTAGGTGAATTTAAAAAGTTTTTAATATTAGGCAACAACAAGAAAAAAGACACCAGAGAAATGTTGGAATCTTATTTTATCACTTCATTAGGTTCTTACAACACAACTGTACCTAATAAAAACATTTATAAATATATTGACAATTATAAGTTTCAGGCTCATTCATCTAAACAGAGGAGAAATATTCAAGAACGCATCAAGAAACGAAGAGCTGAAACACAACAGACAACGTCATGATAGCATCCTTATTCTTCAAAGTGCCGAAAAAGATAGACGACGTGATGATGACCGAATACCAAGTCTTTGAAGAACGGAAACCAAACAGATGACGTCATGATGACTTAATTCCAAATTCTTCCGACAGATGGCAGTCAGAAACCCCTTTTCCACACCCAAAGACGTAGCTTCAAGTTGACACCAATTAGAAGCTGAATATTTAAATTTTAATTTTATTGGTTGCTTTGTGTTTGAAATCATGTATAAAATCAGAACCTATGTAAGAGTCCATTGTGTTGAAGAGGAGTTCTGCGGAAGAACTCGAAAGGCTCCAATAAGTATTTTAAATGTTTTTATAAACTTTTTAAAAAAAAAAAATTTTTTGTGTGCTGTTGTTTATCATAATTTTTAATCAGAACATACTAACGACAAGAAATAAAGATATACAAAAGAACATAAAAATATGTAAAGTTCCCATATTTCATTTGTAGATCCCTCCTTCTACAGCCTCTACCATTAAATATTTCCAACATCACAAATTTAAATGTAAAAAAAATACATTTAATGCTAAAGCAAATTTGTCTGCTTTTAAATGTAGTTTTTTTACATTTAAATTTGTGATGTTGGAAATATTTAATGGTAGAGGCTGTAGAAGGAGGGATCTACAAATGAAATATGGGAACTTTACATATAAAATGGTTATAAAGCATCAGAGAAAAGTCGTCAAGTTAGCAAAATGGGAAGAACACTCAAATTACCTACAGAAATGTGTCTTAGAAGATCAAACACCAAAACCATTACAAATACGAAACCCAGTATTAATTGAAACAAGGAATACAAAGATAATAAAGAAAGAAGCGGAGAAAAACCTTTTGGAAGACCAAATAGAATGAATTGAGAAATATATTAAAAAACTTTTACGGGAAGAAGAAATATTGAACAGGAAAATCAAAAGAAGAATGGATTACTGTGATTAAGAAAAGGTAATGTTTTGGAATCACCAAAAATATATAGGGACAAAAAGAAAAGCTAGGGAGGTAAAATGGAAGAAAATTAAAAATAGAAGGTTAGATGAAAGAGACACTAGTTATATAGTAAACCTGAGTAATAGAAAATTTAGTACTAAAGAGATTCATTTGCTTAATAAAGCTTTCGAGTTTGTATTAGAAAAAGATGAGAAATTTGATCTGAAAACTTTAGGTAAACTATATGAAATGTGGGAAACTTTAAAAAATACAGAAAGAGAAAATTTTACAAACAAATTTGAAAAATACAAGATGGATACAGGAATAACAACAAAGAATATAAAAAAAGAAGAAATTGAAATTCTGCAAAATATTGGAAAGGACAAAAACATATACATTTCAAAGTCAGACAAGAGCAACCAAATGGTAATTATGAATAGGAATGAATATTTATCAAAATTAGATAATATTGTCAAGGATAAGGAACATTATAAGGAATTAAAAAAGAACCCTACATATACATTGTATCACAAAGTAAAAACATTGATAACAAATATGAAAGAAAGTGGATCAATAAATCCAAAACAAAAAGAAGAAATTATGAAAGATTCTTGCAGAACACCCACGTTAGAGGGAAGAGTAAAGACCCATAAACCTGATAATCTAGTAAGACCAATAATAAACGCCTATGGTTCTCCTGTACATAATTTAGCCAAATTCATCAACAAAATTGTAAGAAACTTCAAACTTCCAAAAGAGGAATTAATAGTAAAAAACTCCAAAGACTTGATTCAGAAAATAGCACATCTATTTAATAATAATAAGAAATTTCATATGTATTCCTTAGATATAAATGACATGTATACCAACATTCCAGTGGATGAGACATTGTCCATAGCAGAAAGTATGGCATTTAAGAATAAAGAATGGCTCATGAAACAAAAATTGGATAATAATGAATTGATGGATACAATTGAATTAATCACAAAGAACGCATATTTCAAACATAGAGATAAAATATATCAACAGGTAAAAGGATTCCCAATGGGATCTACATTATCAGGAACCTTGTGTGATATATTTTTGAATTTTTGGGAGTGCAAATTACTGGAAAAGACAAACTATAAACTTGAATATTACAGATATGCAGACGATATCTTAATAATCTGGTACGGGACCGATAGACAATTTGACAAGTTTTTCTCAGAAATTAACAAAATTACTGATGAAATCAAATTTAAGGTAGAAAAGGAAATGGACAATAGTCTAAATTTTTTGGATATATGTTTAACTAGAAATGAGAATAAGATAATCATGAAACATTATACAGAAAAATACAAAAGTGAACACATACTAAATTATGAATCAGGACATGGTATAAACTTAAAAAGAAACATAATTGAAAACTATATGCAAATGATTGACGTCAACACGAGTAGTGAAGATGAATTCAATAGAGAAATTATAAATATGAAAAGGATCCTTAGTAAAAACGGTTATCAGGAGAAATTCATAAATAAAACTATAAAGAAATACCACACATTGAAAATTAAAGAGTTAACAACAAATAACAACAGAAGATATTTCATACCATACTTAAACAAAAATAGTCTGACTTTAAAAGAAATTTGCAAAAGTTTTGACTTCAATGTTGGATTTGAATATAACAACAAACTGAAAAACATTTTATGTTGCAAATTGAATAATAGTGTTAAGAAACATGAAATGGGTCTAATTTACAAAATAGAATGCAAGAATTGCGATTTATTCTATTTGGGCGAGAGTAAAAGAACAGTGAAGGAACGAATGACGGAACATGGTACCAGCATTAGGAACAAGTGCATTGAAAAATCAGAAGTGGCAGAACATTGTGTGAACAGAAATCATTGCATTAACAACGAGATACAAATTTTATATATTGAAAGAGACACCAAACTAAGAAAGATAATAGAAAGTATGTTTATCCGGAACACAAAAAGAAAAAATATGAATAGGAATGATGGTATTGAAAAAGAGAAATATTTCATAAGATTAGCTAAAAGTTTTATAGATAAAATGTCCACAAAATGTAATAATAAGGTTACAATCAAGGAACTAAATTGTTAAGCTATATCATGTCAAAGATTGTAAGTAAATGATATTGTTAATATTTTCTCGAGGAATTTAATTGTTCTTCAACTTATTGTTATTATTTTTTAGGCTTGAAAAAGAAAAGACGCAATCTTTTTGAAAATTTGCTTTAGCATTAAATGTAGTTTTTTTATATTTAAATTTGTGATGTTGGAAACATAAAAATATCTGAGTTTTCATCGCTAAGAGTCTGGGACAACCGTTTCGTTCTTTTTGTGCACTCGTCAGCCAAACGAACTTCCGACGATACGCTCAGATAGTTCAAAAAGTGATAAGGGAAACCAATCTCGCCGCCAACAGTGGCTTACCTCCAAAAGAAAAAAAGAAAAACAAAAGTTTCAAATCCTGGTCTGCGGATCGGCCAGGAGTAAAAGGAATTTGAAGATAATAAGAACTAATGTTCCATCCTGGTTAATAGACATTGGTTCAACGTGCCACAGAAGTAATATAAAAGATAAAAAGAAATACACAAAACTTAAAAATATCTGAGCTTTTATAGGTGAGAGTTCTGGGATGACTAGTCCATATTTTTTTGTGCACTAGTCATCCAGATCCATTTCTGACAAAATCTCAAATCCCCGCAAGACAGGATTTGAAATCTTGCTTTTGTTTTCATTTTTTAATTGTGTTTTCTTTTAGAGGGAAGCCACTATCGGATGTTAAATTGGTTTCCCTTATCGTGTTTGAATTATCTGAGGAATTCGTCAAAAATGAATCTGACTGGCTTGTCCATAAAAGGAACGAAACAGCCGTTCTAGACTCTTGCCGATATTTTTAAATTCTGTGCCATTTCTTTATTGTTTAATATTACTTTTGTGGAACGTTAAACCTTATCTTTTAGAAATGAAGATCTTAAACACAAATCTTAACAAATAAAGGTGAATATTGTTTGATTATATTTATCATTTAGTAAAATTAGAATTCAACTTTTGTAGGGGAGACCGGGTCTAGTTGGCATAGATTTTGGTTTTTTGATTTTCTATTTTTTTGTGCAATACTTAGGGGGATTCTGATGAATGCGGCTCATAGCTTATCTTTTTGACTACAAAATTATGTAGGACCCATTAATTAAATCCATGTTTAGGTAACTCCGAAAACATTTTTCCTAAAAGCTTCCAACTATGCCAACTAACCCCGGGTGCGGGGCTAGTTGGCATAACCCTAGGGGCGAGTTGGCATAACGTGCTATGGATAGGAGTAATTGAGCAGAACACAGCAATTTTCAAAAAAAAAAGTTTTATTTTATCAAAAAAGTTATTTTAATAATACTTGAACAAAAAAAAAACCAACTGTATGACAAATTAAATTAAATGGATGAACAAACAATGAATTCTTAGCGACCTATAGTTATTGTTTGATATCAAATACAAATGTAGGAGTTATTTGAACAGATGGGTTCAATTTTCGCAGAACTTTAGTTTGGTTGTACCAAATTGAGTCTTCCTCGTCTGCACATCTCCAGTTTTTCCCCTTTTTTACCAATTGTCTTAGCTATGCCAACTGACCCCTACCTAACTACGCCAATTAGCCCCACAGGGATTTACAAAACAAAATGGATACCACACAATCCCAAACATCAGAAACAAAAGATTATGATACATGCATGCAACCACAGTTATCCACTCTTTCGAGAACCGCCACAAATAGTATTTTAATTCGATTTACATGTTCACCAGAACAAAAAATTTACGATGAAAAAATTTACTCACCAGTCAGAAAAACGATGAAACAGGGATCATTTCCTTCGTGACGCTTCCAAGCAAACTAAAGTCACAGTGGATGATGCACCTTTACATACACTTCCCACTATCAAGATGTCAGCGCTCTAGCTACACGGTGGCAGGAAATAGAAGCTGTGTGCCAACTAACCCCCTATGCCAACTGACCCCGGTCTCCCCTACTCTTATCTTCGTAGAGTACAAAAACTCATATACTCGTTAAATGCTTGCTAAGGTTTTTTTTTTTTTTACTATTTAACACTTTATAATTTTCTTTTAGTGCAACAGGGCCGGACTTTTTAATTTAATTACATCTCGATTAAGCAAATCTGTGTTTAACGAAATCAAACGAAATACAATGCTTAAGTATCTCAACACCTGCTCATATAAAAAACGTCCAGAATCAGTTCTAACCATTTGGGGAAACTGCTACTACTATAAGTTAGGTAAGAACAAAATTTCCTGAATAATTCATTTCTTTGGTTTAAGTGATGAATTTAGTGAAGTAGCTATGAAATTATTCGAGAACCAAATTAAAAAAAAAAAAAAAAATACTGCAAAGGAATTCAAGTTTAATAGTTAAAATTTACTGTAACAATTGTTTTGAATATTTTGATAAACGACGAATGTCAACAAGGTACTGAAATCCCTTCCAATTGGTCACAGCTGAAGACCAAACACAGTGATGATTTATTTTCCAGCAGCACGGTGCACCACTCCATTTTCACACTGCAGTATGCCAGCACCAAAACGATCGTTTGCCGCAACGGTGGATTGGCCGGGCGGGTTCTTGTGATCAACGGCTGATGACGTAGCCACCCAATTCCACGGACGCAACTACTTGTGACTATTTCTAATGCGTGTATATTAAAGACACAGTGTTTGTACCTCCCTTATCAACCGTTTCGGGCGACTTGAAGATGCGCATCCGCTCTGTAATTGTAACAATGGACAGACCTATGCTACTTCTCGTTTGACAGGAATTTTGAGTTCCGTGTTGAAATTTGTCGTGTGATGAAAGGTGCTCATTTTGAACAGTTATGAAAAAAAAAAACTTCCAAAGTTGTTGTATCCAACTGTACAAATTCGTTTGTTAAAATATTAAGTATAACTTTTACAGTGAATTTTTGAAATCGTTCAAATCATTTTGACTCACCCTGTACAAGCATTGATTGAATGCTCATAGCTATATAATAATTGAATAGCAACAAATTGTTTGAGAATTTGGTTTCTATAGTGATTCTATTTTCCTAATTTCTCATTTAAGGATTTTTTTTTTGTTTTGTTTTTTGCTGTGTGGTTTTTTTTAGGTAATTCATTAGTTTTAATCAGTGTTTCCCAACCATTTACAAGTCGCGACCCTTTTTTCTAATAACCAAGTATCCTACAACCACCGCCACATTTCCACAGAAAGTCATTTTTAATAAGGAACATGAAACATATTAAGGTTGCATTAGGAGGCCCATCGTGGACATTATTGAATTACATCATTGCAAATATTGCGGCGTTAAAGAACAGCTTCTGAGATTTTCCGGAAGAAACTCAAGACAATAACGACAGTCACAGATGGACACTAAGTCCGTTTTTAGACAGTTGCGTTCAACTGGTGGAAACCCCAGCAATATGAAGGAAAACTCTTTGTAATATGTTTTGATGGAATGTTGAAATTACACTTTTTCTCTAGAGCTTACACCAGTTTTGGATTAAAAGAATGCAAGAATACCCCTAGATTACAAATGAAGCTCTTAAATTTTTGATAACATTTGTGACCTCGTATTTATACGAAATAATTTTCTCGTCTATAATTGCATCAAAACAAAAGCGAAAAAACGCCTTAAACATGAAAATGATATCTTTCTGTGTCTTTGTGTTTGTGTGTGTGTGTGTGTGTGTGTGTGTGTGTACGTATCGAGCCCAGATTTGAGAGCTGGTTACTGAAAAACAGGCAGATTTATGGCATTTTTTTTTTTTTTACTTTTATAACTACTCAAAACATTTTTGGGGTTTTTATCTTCAACGTTGTTTATGTTTCTAAATACGAAATACATTTAAATTAATAAAACGTTTTTTTGTTTTATTTGTAAATCCTATTGGGACTCCCCCCCTCCCAAGCTATGTATTAAGACCCCCTTGGTGGTCGCGACTCACAGTTTGGGAACCACTGGTTTAAATAAACAAAATCGTTGTAAAAAAGAGGTTATTTAAAAAAAAAAAAATTTAATTCTAGAATATAACTTAAAATACTTTAATTTTTAATCCAATTTAATTTAATCCAACTAATTGCACTTACAAGATCTGATAAATCCTTACCTCAGCCAAATATTTTATCAAAAAAAAAAATAATTTATGCAAGTAATTGTTAAATATTCAACATTATTTTAAAAAATATAGAATTTTAAAATAAGGCATTTTATTTTTACTAAAGCAACATAGGTTTTTGACTGAATACTACAACAATAATAAAAAGATGTCATAAAATTGTTAATTATTAAATTGCAACATTCGTTTATCAGAATTTTTTTTTTGATTTTTAATTAAGAGATACTGAACAACTAGTACTTGTTTGCAACATGGGACTAAGTTTCTTATGATTGATAATTAAAACAATAATAATAATAAAAATAGGTTTTTTTCTTTCTTTTTTTTACTTATCCCCTTATCACTATTGGATCAATAGTCATGAAAAGTTGTGTTCCATGAAGGGGATAATATGCTGTTATTGTTTGGATAACAATCCAGAAGACACAGTTAGGTGACAATCAGACTTTGCCTGCTTATTTTTGTAAGAGAAACATTGAAGATGAGGAAAGAACCTTCCAAGCCCCACGCCGGGATTCGAAATAGGTTGAGACATATATGAACATATGTGTAAAACTCGTATATCACAATTCCAAACATATGATGGAAATTTTCGTTCTTCTAAAATTATTGATGCTTTATACTACAATTATTTATTTTTCTTTGAATGACTTACATTATCATTCAGCATCAAATGAAAATCTCTATTCTTGATCACGCAATAACGAAGGAAATGTATCAAACAATTGAAATAAAAGTTAATACAATAAATAAGTAAAAAGTATTTCTATTTAAAATAAATAACAAACGTCTTGTCACTATATAGCTAAGAGATTAGTAATTTGAGAAATATTATATTTAGAAGCTAACAACTTTTCTTTGGTAACTTTAGATGTTGAACGTACACCTTTTACAGGAAGTGATCCAATTCTACGTATAAAGTTTCGGAAAAAGAATGAAACCAAAAGGTAAGTTATTCACTGCTTTCTGAAAAATGTACAACTTGAAAAATTGTCCAGGTCAACAACAAAACGTAATTTATACAGGATGTCCCCAAAACATGAATAAAATATGTTTTCAACCAACAATCGTCTTCCATCTGGATGATGCACCTGTTCATCGAAAAATTCATATTTGTGATTTTATAAAGCAAACATTTCTAGACCTCTGGATTGCAAGGGGTGGCTGCAAGCCATAAGTATCTAGTTAATAGGCATTTCTTCCAATGATCCTGTGTTAATAAAATTTGTTAATTAAATATTAACAAAGGTACCTGTAATGAACAAAAGATCTAAACAAAGGATTACTGACACCTTGGTCATTAATGGCCAGAAATGGTGTCGTCTTGATGTGTCTCATGCAATGAATGGTATCTTAAATAAGGCAGAACGAAGTTTGAAATTTGTTTTTCGTTACTTAATAAATTTCCCAAGTTTATATTTAATTGGTATTTTTTTTAAAAATTAAAAAATGTAAATAAGATTTCGAGGGCATCATCTACAATTCAGAAGATTGTTTTTTTTAAAACTATCCACACTATAAATCCCATCTGTAAATCATTCATATTCCACAAAAATCTTCTCTCATGTAAATATTCTTATTTAATTAACAATATTTAGATTTCAAAGCTCTTCAGGCACAATTGAGAATCAGAAAGATAAATTCATCTATTCTCAATACAGAATCAGTTAATACAAAATTTAAAAAAAATTATAATAAAAACAAGAGATGTAATGCAAGGTTTCAGTATAACAATACAAAACAAAGATATTAATAAACAAACATCATCTTCACCAAAAATATATTACACAATATATATATTCAATAAATTTTCGGAAAGTCTTATCTTCTTTCTTTTTTCAAAGTTTTTCTAAACAATGAAATTGTTACGGAGATGTATATATCATATGCACTCTCCTGGACATAGTTAAAAACAACAATTCCTTACTAATTCTTAATTATGACAATCACTTATTCCTAAATAACCTCTGTTATTGCTTCTAACCCTTTCTATACTTGTTTAAATTCTTCAAATTTTACCAACCTTTTATTATTTACACATGATTTTGCCATCTCCCTCGCCAAATTTACTAGTACTTTCTCAGCTAGTACTTTTGTTCCATCATTGCGATTAATATTATTATATTTAGTGTTTCTTATAATTATACTTTCTCTTATTTTTCTTGTTTTTGCATCTTTTTCCATATATAATAATTTAATCTCATCACTAGGGTCAGGATTCATATGCAAATGCATATTTTTACTGGCTAATTGGAAGTCAGGCAAAAACATTTTTATACATGTTTTGAACGTCTCTGATGACGAATATGCAAAGTTGATCGTGCATATTTTTGCATATTTGAGGTGTTTCTGCATATAATAGATTATTAGGCATATTTCGTAGCATATTTTCAGGCTTTCACTGCATAAACCCCAAATTTGCATATTTACAAAAAAAATGAAGATTCTGGATTTTTTTTGGCTGTTATCACTATTTTTTTTTGTTGACTATACTCGATGACTGGATAGTAACCCATCCTACTGCTGTTCCACTTGCCCTTGTGTTGGGAAGGGAGAACAGGTGACTATCTGCTTTGATTTTCTTTAGCTTATTCGTCATATTCTCAGTAAACGCCACAGTAGCAGCGGTGCTAGTGTCAACTGATTTTGTTGTATTTTGTGAGAGTGCGTTTTTGATGCCTTCTGCGAAATTGTCGAAACAGGGAGCCCTGAAGCAATGGATACGAAATAAAGAATACCTTAGAACAGATGGAACAAAAGTGTCCTAAGATTTCGATATTTTGGAAAACTTACTAGTAAATGAAGAACCTAGAGACCAGAGGAATGCCACTCTACGAATCAATAAAAGTAGTAGAACATTTCCCAGGCACAAGGGCCACTGGTGAGGCTGTGAAGATGATACTAGACACGGTGTTATCAAAAAAACTATGGTTACATCACTGTGCTTAAAAAAATTTATGATCTCACAAATATGTGTGCTAAACTTTTGTCTAACGATCATGTGATGCTGTCATGTGATGTTGAACGATCGTTTTCAGCATTCAAAAATATCATTGGTTAAGCACAAAGTATGACAACAGAAAACCTTGAAAAGTCTGTAATTTGCAATCAGAAAAAATAAGGTAAAGAAATAGTGTACATATTGAAACTTAAAAATATATGACATATCATTCATATTTTTGAAGAAAAATAATAAAATTATCAAATAATAATTAATTAAAAGAATATTGAATTTTGCATGTTTTTGCATATTTCTTGTTTGAATATATATATTTTCGACTTTGTTTATGCATATAAATCCTTACGTTTGCTTTCTCCAACATAAAAAGTTTCCGAATTCAAACATTCTATTTTATAAATTATTCCCATGTCATATTTATTCTCAGTTTTATTTCATTTGTAACATAATATATTTTTTAATTATTTCAATATTCAAAGGCTATTTCAGTATCATATTTTTTACAAATCCTTTTTAATTCAAAACTGTTTTTATTCAAATATAGAACTATTATTCTTTCTTTCTAATTTTTAACAAATAAATTAAAAACTATATTATGTTACAAATTAAATAAAAATGAGAGTAAATATGATATGGAAATCATTTATGAAATAGAATGTTTGAATTGTGAAAATTTTTATGTTGGAGATAGCAAACGTACGATTCGGAAGTGAGTTCTTGAACATGTATGTTATATTAAGAAGAAGCAAGGGGACACGTCGGAATTGGCTGAGCACTGCTTTGAGTTGGGGATTGTATTAGTGATGAGGTTACATTGTAATATATGGAAAAAGGTGCAAAGAGAAGAAAAATAATAGAAAGTATAATAATAAGAAACACTAAATATAATAATATTAATCGTTATTATGGAATAGAAGTTGAGAAAGTACTTGTAAATTTGGCAAGGGAGATGGCAAAATCATGTGTAAATAATAAAAGGTTGTAATATAGAAAATATGTAAAAACGAGTTTATTATAAAAATATTGAATTATCTCTAGAACTACATGTTTCGCAGCTATTTTACTTGCATTATCAAGCATAATGATAAAATAACACAAAAAAAATGATATTATAATATTTAACATTATAATGCAGTAAAATAGCTGCGAAACATGTAGTTCTAGAGATAATTCAATATGTTTATAATGTTCTAGAGATAATTCAATATTTTATAATAAACCCGTTTTTATATATTTTCTATATTATAATTAATATGGGTTTCTTTGCAACTTTACGTCAGAAATAAAAGGTTGGTAAAATTTGAAGAATGTAAACAAATGTAGGAAGGGTTAGAAGCAATAACAGTGGTTATTCAGGAATAAGCGATTGTCATAATTAAGAATGAGTAACGAATTGTTTTTTTAACTACGTCCAGGAGAGTGTAATTGATATGTGACATCTCCGTAACTAAATATTTCATTGTTTAGAAAAACTTTGAAAAAGGAAAGAAGATAAAGACTTTCATAAAATTTATTGAATATATATATTTTATAATATATTTTTTGGTGAAGATTATGTCTATTTACTAAAATGACAATAAGTAGACAGGGAATTAGAAAGAAGTATGGACTTAAAAGATATAAATAACTTGAGAACTTAACTTTTGAGAAAAAAAAAGAAAATCCCAGAGATTGCTGCCAAGAGAATTTGGCTCCTTACTTCTACATTTTTTGAGCCGTTGGATTCGATGAATATTAAATTAAACTTGCTTGTATAAGCAATCAGAATATATTTTTTTTTTAAGATCCTGTGTTAAAATTAAAACTTCTAATCGTCTTTTCTTGTAATTCCTAATTTGTATTATTTTATCCATTGAACATAATTCAATAGAACAGATTACGTATTTCATTCTGAAATTATCATATTATTATTGTTATTGGAAGAAACAAAGTAGCGATAGCGATTAGTAAACCAATCACAATGCTTCGGAACGGCTTTTATATGTGAATGAACTCTACGGCTCTCAACTATTCTTGGCAAGACCTTTTCAACGACACCCTAATCAAGTCTCTAACCCTCCTAGTTGCTGAGTTGATACTTGTCCACAGACAGACAGACAAACCGGGGATATATGGCTTAACGGTATAAGAAGCCTAAAAAGATAATATTTTCATTTCAATTCTTCAACCTACAAGATAGTTTTTGTATTTATATAGCAATTTTAATATAACTTTAATATGTAAGTATAATACAAAAATAAATAAATTACGATGTTTTAAAAAACATCAATCTTATATAATAAAAAAATACGTTTTTTTGTTTTTACTTTTCAATAACTTTAACTAGGGAAGAAGATTATGAAACATTTATCAATGATACTCATCTGTTCAACATTACTTCCAGCAATGTTGAAACTAGGGGATTTAAGGTTAGTAAAATTTAAATAATCATATAAAAACATCGTAAAGATACAGATTGTTTAGGATTCTTGCAAATATCGAGGTCAAAAATTACCTGATATCGTAAGATAATTATTTTATAACAATTTCTTTTATAATATCTTTAATTGTATAATGATATCTTTTATTTCATTGCCGCGATGGTGTATGTTTAGATTTCAATATCAAACATTATTCTTACTTAAATTGTTTAATGTAATTATTTTGTGTTATTAATAAAAATAATGATTTTTGTTAAATATATAAAAACATACTTGTTCTTCAAAGTCATCTCCAAATTTTTATACAACTATAAACGATGGATTCTGTGAAATATCGTTTATAGTTGTGTGAAATTTGGAGATGACTTTGAAGAAGAAGTATATTTAGTATATTTAATTTATAATGAAGAGATTTTTTTATAGTAATCATTTATATAGTAATGTTATTTTATTGTTCTTGTGATATTTTCTTGTTTATTATCCATATGCCATTTCTATATTTATCTCGAAATTTCGTTTCACCAATTCTTGAAAATTTTAATTAAAACAAGAAACATAGATGGCCCATGGATCTTATTTTGTTTTCTGTGGTTATTGTTATTATGTATTGTTGTTTTTCACATTGTCTCAACATAAAACGTGTAGTTTTTTGTATTTTTTTTATTCCAAAAGATCTCTTAAGTCGGTAAACAAAACAACATTACAACACCACATAATTATATAATTCCCTTTCTTATACCATGAGGCATTTTAAGTTATTTTTTTAAAATAATTTATATAATTATTTAAATTTTTCCTAAGTTATCTAATCTTTATTTGTTTCTAATTTTTTGAATATTAATTATATATTTTTATTATCTTGGACATTAATTATAAAAATATTTTAAAATTTGTAACTGTAAAAATATTTATATTTTAAAATTCAACCTAAACGTTTAACTCTGTATGTGTTATTATTTTGATATCTGTTTATTTTACAATGTATATTTCAAGCTTAATAAAAAAGTAAACTAAATATAAATTTAGTAGTCGTAGAAAAAAAAAACAGTTTTGAATTACAAAAGCTGGATAACGATTAATCATTCTTTCGACATTTGTACAGATAAAAATTTAGTGATCTTAATATATTCAAACTTCACACTGCTTCTTGGGAGGACTATTTTTATTGCGTTATTATCAATGTTTTGATTTATCTTTTCTTTATTTCTCGAACGGAAAAACTTACCTACAAGGCCTATTCTCTCGCATTTTTAACACTTTCTGGTTACTTTTGCTTCTGTAGAAATCTTTTCTTTGACTTTCTAAGCTTTTGCTCAAGATTTTTATGCATTTATCTCAGTGTCTTGTTCTTTTTGTTGACAACCGATTTTTCTATCGTATTCTGCCAGAAGCTTTCAAATATTTTATTGCAAATGAAATCTTATATATTCTCGGTCATAAGAATCCCTTGAGCACTAGAGTCATGACTTAGTCCAGATAGTACAACACAATATATTTCTTTATAATCAATAATCCCATCGTTCTGTCTCAGTTCAGTAAGCTTCTCTGGCAGTACAGTATTTTCTTTAAAATCTGTCAGAGCAAAGTTTACACTTATGTTTTGTAATAGCTAACTAATTTATGTAATTATATTTTGCCTAATGCTTTCAAGAGTTTAATTCGGTTAGATGATTCTTCTACTAATAATCTGCAGCGATCTTCTATCATTATTAGAATTGTTCCAAAGGATTTATCCATTCGGTCTACAAGTTTTCCTTTCTCCGATCCTTTATTCATGGAATGAATTTCTTCCATACTTGTATTGCCAACTCACCATAATCGATTTTGTTGTAGTGCACTCATCAATTCCAGCTTCCGAAATGTGCAGTTTCTCCCATTAAATTTAATTACACATTTGTTGTGTATTTAATTACACAATCTTAAGGCACATTTCTACTATTTGTTGCGTTGTACAGTGTGGAGTGCTGGGCACACAACCTTATTGTGCCTCTTACTTTAAGTAAAAGTTGTGCGTAGATAAACAGAGTCTTTAAACTAGTCCTCACAAATGATTGAAATTCATATAAATAATTAAAAGGCGGACCTAGTGTTTATCAGTGCAAAAGAGACATCTCCAAACAGCAGTTTCTCAGTATATTGCCGATCATCAGTGGAAACTAGTCACTATAAAATCACTGTATTTTTTTTATAGTAGTCACTAAAAAAAACCTGGACCTAGGGTTTTATAGTGACTACTCTCCACTGATGATCGGCAATATACCGAGAAACAGCTTTTTGGAGATGTCACTTTTGCACTGATAAACACTAGGTCCACCTTTTAATGTGTTTAACCATTTCTAGGCGCTTTTTTTTATTTGATGTTCATTGAAGATTCATTGAGGCCAGCCGAGATTGGCACATGAATTTCTATTCTTTTATTTTTATTGTGTATTTCTTGTTTATTAATTTATACTTGGAGGTCTCATTATTTTTTCCTTCCTATTCATATAAATAATCTTCTCAATAAATATCATATGGTTTATTTAACATAGTAAAGTACAACTACATTTAATTCGCAATATCTTCTATTCGCCTCATTACCCAAATAAATACAGTGTACTTTTCTATATTTTATTATTGCATTTCTTAGCAACCATTACTCACACTCGTTGGTGTATTAAATATCAGTTCTTTTACATTCATACATATTTCTTTCCCTTTTAGTATGTATCTTAATTATTGTCCATGTTGACTTTAAAAGTTCTTGTTAAATTTCTTTTGTGAACATCTCTGTCTGTAATTTGAAATTCATTACCCTTTAGCATAACCTTGCTTTAAGCACTTTCGATATTCTCGATACACAATCACATATCCTGCAAACAACTAAAATCTCTATATATTATTTCTCAAAGGGGTTTTTTTTGTAGGTTCGCCACATCTCCGTTAATCTAAATCATTGAGACATCATTTTGAAAATTACGTTCACCGCTAATGACGAAAAATAACAAATTGTTTAAAATTAATGTTTTTGTTAAAAAAAACTTTTATTTGAAAAACCTTTTTATAAGGGTTTTGTAGAAGGCGCCATCTATTGACAATCTCCAACAGCTGTTGGAATTGTTGATTATTTCTCAATGGTGTTTTTTGTCGATACGCCATATGATAAAGTTTCTATCTGACAAAGCCAATATCTACTTTTTAAAAAGTTTTACTATTAAATCTATTTTATATAATGATAACGACTTTTTACAATAAGACTGATATTTATTACTACTCTTCAAAATAAAATACCTTTCTAAAATAAATATTCGGCGAGTGATCAAGATACCATGCGAATTATTCGCACGGGTCAACTAGTTAACAAGAATTCCCTAGGATATGCTATCAAAACACGTTTAGTTATTGTTGTCTTCCATGCTCATCTATGTTTTTAAAAATAAATATTACTAAAATATATTTTAAATAATTTTGTAAAAATGGAATGATTAATTCACACAATAAAGTTAACTATTTATCCACAAGTGGTTTTTTTTTTTTTAGAAATCAAATTTTTAGTAATCGAAAACTAAGAGTTTCCCGAAAAGCGTTATTACATATGCATAAGTAAATTAAAATGATTCAAATTTAGCTATCACTGTTATTTCATATAATCATCGGGGTCTTTCCTTGGAAGTATTCGAAAATTGAATGTCAACTACATCTTGTTTTAGATAAAATATAATATGCAGATTAGTGTTGTCCTATATATTTACATTAATAGTTTAGTCTTGAAACAGTAACTGAAGGTTGTTTTCTTAACATCAACATTTTTAAGCACTGAAATAGTCTGAAATTATAGAATTCCTTGATTTAAATTAATTATTTGCTTTTTTCAGGTTATGTTAACTTCAGAAGAGAAAGAATCACAAATTGATGCTTTTTATAGTAAAGGCATAAAAAATTTCAAAAAAACTGTTTATGCTATTGATGAAAAGCAGGTAAAAAAATTATAGTAATTAAATTACAGTAATAACTATCTATTTGTAAAAGTTTTGTTTCTTACAACTTTTTTTCGCTTAAAATTTCATTTCATAAAGTTGTTTTCCAAATTCCAAAGATCAAAAAATGTTCATGTGCTGTTTTTTTCTCCGTGGAGGCTGCCATCTTGAAACGTACTGCGCCTATGAAGAGACATCCGGAAATGACGTTAAATGTTATTAACCAATCACAGACACTTTCAGAAACACGAGACGCTATCAAGGACTCATCACTGAAGTTTCGTTAATATGGTGTTTGGTGCACATCAAGTTGTACTAGAAGACTGATTAAGCTTAACGGTTCATCAGTTGATGACTAGGAGATTTGACAACCATCGAAGTAAACGAAAGCTTGGTGTACTCCGCTCTTAAAGAATTATTAGAAAGAAACGGTATGGATTAAAGAAAAGCAACCAATACTCCCATGAAAGAATTGAACAAAAAAGAATGTAAAAGATAACACTGATGGTCTTCAGTGCCATAGTCGGTTTGTCGCTAAGTAGTACCAAGCGGTACATTCAGGAGATCCTGTAGCTTCCAGCCAGGACTCCCAGAAGCAATTTTCCCACAAGATAACACTCGTCCATACACAGGAAGCGTTTCACAAGCCTGTCTACCTCATGTTGGGTCACTTCCTTGGCCTGCCTGCTCAACGGATTTGTTGCCAATCGAAAATGTATGGGGCCAAATGTCGCCATGTACCATTGTTCGGGAATTGGAGTGTTATTTGTAAGAACTGTGGGGAAATCTGCTGCAAGACAAAAATACGGCTTCTGTTTGACTATGCCCGACCATATCAACGCATGTATTCAGGCACGAGATGGTCCAACGAGATACTACAGATAATCTTTTGCATTCGACCACAGCTCTGCGGTACATCGTCCTGGTGCTGTGATATTATAACCACTCTGTCTTTTGTCTCTATCATCACACTAATAAAATTTCATATGAATCCAACGATTTCTTCGTGCTGCGTAATATTTTTTTTTGTCAGATAGTGTATACTAGAAACTCATTCATCCAAATATTTACAACGGAATAGTAGTTTAGAGCAACCCTTCTAAATTTTATGAAATGTGCTTCTCAAAGTACATAAACATTTTCTAAGATTTAAAGATAAAAAAACCAAAACACTACTCTTTGGCCGAAATACAAAAAAAAATTCTCTTTCTCACATGTATAAACTGCAATTTTCGGTCTTCACTTATAAAGTAATTAATAGAAAACTCTAACCCTGTATTCTACTAACCATTAACCCACACTTCCACTCTTACGATCCATGATATTTTACCAACGCTTCACTATCCTAATTTCTGGAACGACCCCACCAAGAGGAAAGACCAAAGGCTTTGACATCCAGCGTAAACTCGTATTTTCACAGTTTGTCGGAATAGGCAAGTTTATGTAATAACCAATCTTCAAACTCAGTTTAAACATCCTTGAATTTAGATTTTGGAAAACAAATTCAGTTCTCAGTACTCCTCTTCAAAGATCTTTATTGCCCACTCAATAACTCAACTCGGACATAATACATGAATAAAAAACAAAAACAAAGGAAATGGAATGAGGAAATGTATCTTATCAGAACATATTCAAAACTACTAAATATTCAAGAGAAAATTTAAAAATAATTCAATCAAATAATTAACTTTTTTAAGATTCAAAATTTAATATAATAAATTTCATTAACAGAAAAAAACATCATTTTACAGTGAATTATTTGACTTTTATTTGATATAAAAAATATATTTATTTTTATATAAAAAAAAAAACTCAGCAAAACTCAGAATCCTGCCGCAGCGAATCACACATGATTAACAAAATATAAAAATAAACTTATCATGGATATTACTATGCGCAGGAAAGAAAATGAATAACAACTAAAACAAATCTTACATACATTACTATAATGATTATAACATGAACAACAACAAAAACGAACATGAAATGTATTAACATTGATAACATTGATAAATAGATTTTATTACTTCAATATATTTTTTGTAAAACTTCATATATAGAAGATATATTAAAAACATTCCTGTAAAATAAAATAAAAAAAATGAAACTAATAGAATGCGTTTACTTAGTTTCAGAGATTAAATACTTCCTACAGAAAATGTATGAATAAAGAAACTTATGTTAGATGTTTGGATGACTGCTTTCAAAATGTGTTAAAAAAAGATTGTAGGTAAGTCAAATTAAGTCTTTTGCAAATCCTCTAAGCCCTTTCTCTTTGTTGTTGAAGAACTTTAAGAGCCTTTCACACGACGCGACCATGGCAGCTTGGCCATGATCGCGCGGCCAGGCCATTCTACAGATATCAGTGGAGCCTTTCACACGTGGCCGCTTGGTCGCTTCTGGCCATGCGGCCTGAATTCTGGCCCCGGCATGACACGCAACCACCGTCGTTTTATAGATTTCAACGGAGCCTTTCGTACGAGACGCGATTTTTCGTTGCGGTCAAAAATTATTGGCAATGCGACCTTGGTCGCTTCGTGTGAAAAGACCCTTAAACAGGAAGGGCAGTGGCGTTCGCAGGAACTTTTGGCGGGGGGAGGGGGTTGAAAAAATAGAATGCTCTCTATTATCCTTTAATGAATATATTGAGTAATTATATAATTTTTATATCATTAGGGAAGACTGCAATCTAGGTAAGATGTAAAATGGAGTCCGATTGTTTTTCTTATTAGTTCCAGCAGTCGAGGTTGAGGCGAAGCCTTAAATGAGGGTTTTGGTCAATAGTTCATTTCTTTGTTCTATCTAGTCGTTTAATTCTTCTTCGGCTATTTAGGAAAGAAGATCTTTCTCGATGCTCATGAGCAGGAAGCATACAGCTGTTCTTCTGAGAAGATTAAGAAACTTCTGAGATAATTCTTCACATACTTGGAGAATGCTCGTTCACAGACAACTTGGGTCGAAGAAAGAGTAAGAACGACTTGTTTCGCGCTGGGTAGGTTTTCTCGGGGTTCTCCCATTTCTCCTGCACTTCTTCCACCATACTTTCTCAGTCTTTCTCTCCATCTGTCCTTATTTCCGTGGGATAGTACAATAGACCTCCGGTAGCAGTACTTGGCTTCTCTGTCACCCACATTCACTACATAAGAACGACTGGTAAGCAGTGCTTGGGAAACTGTAAGCAGTAGAAAAGAGTTTATATTTCCGAACTAAATTGAAGACGCAGACAGGGCACGACTTGCGTATCTTTTCAAATGATTGATGGGCTTTGAAGTGATTCTCCTCAGCGTCATATGTAATATTTTCAGTTTCTGCGTTGTGAGGAATGGCGGAATATTCTTTGGAAGTGTTTTTTTTTTATCTTGTCCCAGGAAGCGGCGACATTTTGAAGTTCAGATTGAAGTTTTATACTGTTGCTTCCGGATTGAACTTGATGACCAGTTCACTTAACTTTTCAAGGGATTTTTCGGGAAACTGTCGTCTGATGTCTTCGAAATTTCTTGGATCCAAGCATGCTAGATTTGCGTATAAAGCAGAGTTCTTGAGAAAGCGTTCTTCAATACTCTTTAAAATCTTTACAATCTTTAAAACCTAAAACAATCACAACGTTGAAAACCTCTAATCGATATTTTTCCAGTGGATTTTCAGTTGTTTCTTCATGAGCTGTTTCATCTGGCATGAGTTTCCTTAGGCGCTTTCTGACTGCAGCCAACAAGTCTTCTACAAGTAACTCGAACTCCTCGTTTTCCGGAGAATCGTTTACCCTAGTAACGAAGTTGTTTGTTGCTTTGAAAGGCTATCAAAGTCTCTCACAAAAGATATCAGCTAGTCTGTTAAGTCTTCATGTAATCCATCCAGGCAGTCTGTAGATATTTCGACAGAGGTTTAGTGCAGGAAAAAACTTTTATGTACAAGTGAGCAGTAAAAACCATCTCAAATTTCAGAAAGGCTTTTTTATCTGTCCATGCCTTCTCCAGAATCTCTGGTTTGCAGTTGGTATTCTTACTGATGCTATCCAAAACTTTTATGAGTCTACCATAGCCGGGTTCATATAGGTGGTGGGTCATAATGGTGCTTTATAGAATCTATATAAAGACCAAATACCTTGCTAACAGCCACATCTTTAACCCATCGTTTCGTGTCTGCTATTGTTGTCAATCTTCGATGCCGGGTATTGCTAGCAATATCATGCCATACGCCCATATTCTTGCAAGAGTCACGTAGAAACATAGCAACCCCTTTCAACTTTGCAAAGAATGATGCAGCTTGAATTGGCGACTGCGTTGCATCACAAACTGTAAGATTCAGAACATGCGCTTAACCACCAGACATGTAGATGAGTAGAGAAAGAATTGGATAGCAGCGCTGAAACCTTACTAATTACCTTATGACTAACCTTGCTGCGCCATCAGTTGATGAGCCGATGCAGTTGCTGTTCTCTCAGTGAACCTTGTAAACCAGATCGAAAAGACCTTTTCGGGTTGGATCCATGCAATGAGCAACTATCAGCAAACTTTCATAAGGCTTATCTATGACATATCATGTTGTTATAGAACGTTGATATTTTTTGTGCTATGTCAATCGGAAGTGAAAATATACCCGCTTGTTCCACTTCTTCTGCCACAATTATCTAGATAAGTCTACGTGTTTCTTCACTTATGTAGTTTACACTTATTTAGATATTAAAGTTGCCAATCCTCCTCGCCTTTTGCTTCCTTTGTTGTGATTTTTTCTTAGTTTTCTTAATAACCAAGTCGATGTAGTTTTTGAGTGACACGTCGTTTACACTCATAAGTTTCCCAGTCAAGAAAGTTTCCGTATCTATTGATTTGTTATTTACCGTAAATAGCCTCTTTTGCCTATAAATTTGACCACCTTGATAACTCAGCCAAGCACGTATCGTATCTTTCCTACTTGCTCTCTTTCCTTCATCTTTTATGTCCTGAAGATTAGAGACTCGATATCTGCACCCTCCGAAGAAAACATATATCTACACGTTGATTATGCATGCTGCTGTCCTCGTTTCTTTAATCCTTTTATAGACATGTTTCCAGTCATTCATCCCGTCAATGAAGTCACTTTTCTCTAACTGCTTATGTTTGGCACAAGTTACAAAACATTGTTGCATTATCTTCATTGAACATTATAAATTTTCTAATCCTACCGTTTTCACAATTGAAGACTTTGAGAGCGTTAAAAGAGAGGTGAGAAGAAGGTTTTAGTTGTTTTAGATTGTATTGGAAGAAAAATTTACATTTGTTTTCTGTGCAATGAATAAAGAAACTTACGTCTGTGGTTCGAATTTTCTCAATGTTCACTCTACAACCGTTTTTTCGAAACACTAATGAAGAGTCTGTTCACTCTAGATTGTTGCTGGTGATTTTTGCGGAGGTTTTTTCAGATTTCGAACGACTGGGTTTTTGATTGCTGACTGTTTGCCACAGATGCTTGATTTGTCTGGGGTTCATTCTAATCGTTTCGATAATATAGGCCTATCTTAAGATTAGAAGTAACTTTTCACATAGCAATAGAAATAATGAGTTTTATTATTAGTTTTCAACTTAATTTTTTCTATCTTGTTAAATATATTTAAATTTGCTGGAGAATCACATTAATTTCTTTCACACGAATTAAGTTGAAGTTATTAATGTTTGGTCTTTCATATTTAATATAAGTTAGGTTTGGTGTTTAGATTTCACCAAATCAAAGACAATGTTAAGTTAAAAGTTTAAATCAAATCGTATGATATTGCATATTTGATAACTGTATTTGTAATCCTAGTCTAAGATATTATTCTTCCATCTTGAATGTAATTCTAATTTCATTTAATTGTAGACCAATAGCCTATAGAAAACTTACTGTAATATAAGTTTGCAAAAACTGAATTTGCGACGTTATCTCTTAAATTCAGTCCGTTCTAAGAGCAAGTTTTAGTTATTCTTTTGCTAATTTCTATAATTTCTTTCTTTTAGTTTTGCTTCATAATTTGTAAATGATTTTTAATTCTATTTCTAGGTTGTACTTTTCCGACTGGAAAATTCCCCTCTGCAAAAATATTTCTAAAGAATATATAGATGTATTTAATGCTTTTGCTGTCTTTCAGTCAAAACTTTGTTTAAATTGTTATCAACCTTGCAATCAAACTATGTACATGATTTCTACCAAAGTTGAAGATCTATCCCCAAAGAAAGTCGAAAACTATTACATCTACTGTGAGCTTGATCTTCTGTTTGAAGATAACTTTCAAGAAATCATCTACGAAACGTTATCATATTCATTCAATAACCTAGTGAGTGATATTGGTGGAAATCTTGGTCTATTCTTAGGATGCTCTATTTTAACTATCATTGAACTAATTGAAGCTATTGTAGTTTATTACACAAGGTACTAAACCGAATGAAGAAGAAAAATCTATGAAGGTCAATGCAGATACAGTATTTCGTATTATAAAAACCATTTGTAAGCTTTGAGAGTTTAATAGAAGATGCAGGCGTACAACAAAAAGATAATTCAAAATCTGTATATGCAAATACAATACATACTTCAGTCTATTGATTCTAAACTACGTTGAAAAGTATTTTGATCCTATTTTTTATTCACGTTTTTTGTTACGTACTAGTATTCCTTTTCATTTTCTATTTTTTTCGTTTTCACTTCTTTTTTTCCCTTTCTGTCTCAATAGGATACATAAAAGTGTGGGGTACGTATCGAGCTATCCAATACCTATGTTATAAATGTGTATAGGTGGGCCACACACAGAGAACGCATCCTAAAATCTGAACATGAAATAACAGAAATAGAAACTACATTCTGCTTCATTCTAACAATTATAAGATTAATAAATTATTAATTCTTTTTGAAATCAGTTTAAAATATTTCAGGATATCTTTTATTTAAAAATAGACTGTAATAATTGATAAGTCTTAGATGTTTTTACAGAGAGAGATTTTTTCTTTGTTGTAATGTAAAAATCGTTTATATTACGCACCTAATTCATGTTTATTTTACGCGTCTACTGTATAATAGTAACGTCTGAACTGTAAATAATTATGGTTAAGAAGAGGGAGGCTAATAATTACTGTATTTAAAAAAAAAAAATATTATTTAATACATGCAAAAATATTCCTGCAATGCAATTACTGTTCACAATTCAAAAGCCAATTATTGAATTTATCTTTTTATTTATTTATCGAATTTGGACAACCAGGAACCATGGAACTAGCTCAACCTGACAACGTCAGGGCGAAGCTAGTGAAAGTCAAGAAGGGATGATGAGATTCACATCCCGTCCAGAATAACCCTGAGATTATAAGTCCCAGAGCAACGGACGTAATACAGAAGAAGAAAGAAGCAGCCATGCCAACACCAGGATTCGAACCCAGGTTCCGACACAACGGCCCCACGGCCGACCGCCGTCTAGACCGCTCGGCCATGCCGGAATGGCCTTTCATTTATGTAGTTAGTTATCCATTTTTTATTTACTTATTTATTTGTTTTTTTTTTTCTTTTCTTTTCCATCGAGTGGGTGCCACAGGAAAAGAACCCCTTCAAACATTCAAAAATGGAAGAAAAACTAACAGTGTAATTTTCGCGAAAAGTGATAAAATGCAAACGCGAAGGAAAGAGAAAACAACTTCTCTATGATACGTCGCTGCTAGAATAAAAACATAATGTATCATCTTTTAATCAAAAAAAAAATATATTTTTTCGTTTTCGTTATGTTTTCTGTAACTACTATTTAAATTTTTTTGAAAGTTTTCGTTAAGTTAATCGGAATTATTTTTTATAATAAAAATTTATTTCATTTGTTTTCGTAGCTTTGCGTAGCGTAACGTTTTTCAGCGCTGATATAATAGATTTTCTTTTCTTTTCATCTTAATTTTCTTTTGTTTTATGCTTATGTTAATATCGCATCTGCTTATATTAATATATAAACCTTTGCATCTTTGAAGGGTTTTTTCCTATTTTTTTTCTTTTATTCGAAAATAACTTATCTCAATTATCCATCCTTTTTTTTTTCGCTATTTCTATGATTCATTATGTGACTGGATTTTGTCTCATTTCGCTTACAAAACTGTTTTATATATTCTCCCAATCAATTTTATAAATATCGATTCGTAATTTAAGAATATTTTTACTTCCATTATTATTATATTGTAATATCTTATCTCCACTACGCTGATTATTGACTGAATGAAATTATTTGAATTTTACTTCTTCAATTTTAAATTTTTATACTTATAATAATGCAGTTAGGATGGCGTGCCGGCGTGGCCGAGCGGTCTAGACGGCTGGTCTGCCGTGTGGCCTACATGCCGGACACCAGGATTCGAATCCCGGCGAATGCATGGCTGTTTCTTTCTTCTTGTGTTTCGTCCGTTTCTCCCAGGAACTTACTATTTCAGGGTTATTCTGGTCGAGATGAGAATTTCGTCCTCCCTTGACTGTTCTAGCCTCCTCCTGACGATGTCGGTTCAGGCTAGCGCGTGGTCCGTAGTTGGCCAATCCGCGTACAAAAAAAAAATGCTGTTAGGATATGTTATGATATGTAAAATAAGTCCAGTCTCAACTAGTTATTTTGTTACACATTTCTTTATAGAACCTACAGATCTATTATATTACTTTTTATCTGGTGAAATGTCGATTTTCAGACAGTGAACATAGTAATAAATGGGTTTAATAAGAAACGGAAACAATACAATGAGTTCTTTTAATAATAGATGCTTTTCGAAAGACAAATTGTTAAGAAAAAAGAACTTAGATCTATATTATATAGAAACAGCAACAACTAGAGCTCGTTGCTAAACTTTAAGCAAAGCTGGGTGGAGGTGATAATAAGTAAGAATACTGCAAAAGTCAAAAACATTTAAAAAAAAAAACAA
This sequence comes from Thereuonema tuberculata, assembly GCA_023159025.1. Classification (NCBI taxonomy): domain Eukaryota; kingdom Metazoa; phylum Arthropoda; class Chilopoda; order Scutigeromorpha; family Scutigeridae; genus Thereuonema; species Thereuonema tuberculata. The sequence continues at coordinate 35,022,075 of JAFIDM010000002.1, forward strand.
AAAAAAAACAAAACAAATGGTAATTTACTGCATAAGGTTACTACAAATAAGTCAATCTTCTTAAATCCTAAAATTCAAGGTTTGTAAACTGCTTGGCTTTTCAAAGTTCCTAGTAGGGCTAGGCAATCCTCAAATTTAACGATAACAGTTTCTTTTACCAAATACTGGGCTCTATTTCTTCAATTACCTCTTTCAAATTGATAATAATTTACAGTTCTATTAATCAAAGTAATGGCTAAAATTTTTCACCTTGTGTGAATAAAAACATTCTTGCATTATCTTTAACTAACATAGAATGGCTTTAGTATTCACCTTGTGTGAATAAAAATGTTATGTGAGTTAAACATTCTTCTATTATCATAATAACTTTCATATATCTTCCAAATATATATAT
>JAFIDM010000002.1:35027468-35056311 GCA_023159025.1 Thereuonema tuberculata
GAAATGAAGAAAAGTGAGTTTGTTTCGTTATTTTACATATATATATTCTTATATTATCTTTAACTAACATAGAATTGTTAGACTATTCACCTTGTGTGAATAAATGTTCTTCTACTCACTAATATTTTCAAATGTTACACTTAACACAAACGATATGTCTTTGCAATACACTGCTATCTTCCGGAGTTATCCTCGATGTGGCTAAGCTTGAAAATCTCCTACCAAGTATAGCATAAATTCACTTACTTCATAAACTTGACTTGATAAAAATCAATGGCTCACACATCTGTACACTGGTAAATAAATCAACGAAACGTCCAAGCAGCATTTACTTTGGCACGTCATCATCTAGTCCAAGATGGCGGCTATCGTTCTATCAATCTATCTCAACTTTTGTCACCGATAATTTCTCCATACTGTTTTCCTGTAGGGACTCACAAATGAAAGAGAAATTAATATTTATCAATTGACATTTAACTCTTAAAATATGGAATGTTAAGTGTAGTTAAACTACTGGTAGAAGTAACTTGCCCGATTGGAATATAATTATCTGTAGCCTCTCTTATAGAAGCGTCTATATTTCTCTCCTTCCAATCTCTCGAAATTTCCATATTCCTATTCATCGTCCGTGTTCAACAACCAAAAGCTCACATCTATCACATTTTTGATTTTACATTGTTCAGCGTTTCGCTCTGGTTGTTTTAAAGAATTCACATTTACAGTATGACACTGTTTTATTATGATCTATCACGAGCCATTCTTTACAATTCTTTGAAAATAATATTACTTCATGCACTTCTATAGCGCAACACTAATTTATTGTAAAAATTCCTATGCATCTAGTAATCAATTTTATATGGATTCTTTATAGACATACACAAATGGAACCGCGACATTGTTTTTGTTTATGTTTTGTTTAATAAATGTTTTGCTTCACACTAAAGATAATATTGTTAAATTTTCAGGGTTAAAATATATGTTAATTTATAGTTTTCCATAGAAATATTTTTATTGACAATTTAATTATTTTTTATTATTGAATTAAAGGGTCTCCTTTGCATTTTTCTTCTATTCAGAAAAAAAATAATCATCAGTTTCTTAACCCGATTACTCAGCAATCATAAAATTATAAAATTAATTACTTTGTAAATTTTGAGAAAGATATATGCAAGTCACCGTTTTCTCAATTAATTGTATTAAGCAAGAATTACTTTTATCATTGTATTTTAGTATTCTATTGAATTCTATTGCATTGTATTGTAAAAACTAACAAAGAAACTGTTTCTGTTGAATATAATTGATTTGAATGATACTTAGGCTATGTTATGATATTTAAAATAAGTCCAGTGTTAGCTGGTAACAAAAGATTTATACTACTTATCGAGTCAACCATATGACTTACTTTTCGTGTCCATAGGAATTGAGAAAGTTTTCAAACACAGATAACTTTATTCGAAATGTTCTTATCTTGCTAACTGAGATTAACAGTCTACAAATTACATTTCGAAATTAACAATGAAGATCAATCTTACAGTAATAATAAAAATCTCGTCCGTGATAAATTTTCACAAATTTCCAATTAAATGCCCAGCTGAGGAAATTGCAAAAAAAGATGTAATGATGAAAGACATTTGGTATTCAATTGTCAAATTAATAATGAGTAGATCATGAGAGTCTTGAGACTCATTAATGAACAGCATTATAAAGATAGCAATATTGACAAGAATGCCTTCGAACAATTTCAAAACAAAATAATTTCTATTCTATTAATCATAATTAACAAGTTAATATAATTTCAACAAACTTGTATGTTTAAGTGCGTTTTTAATGTAAACGGATGCCTATGCTAGTTATGTGATTCGTTCAACTACTTCCTACATCTCTTACTTTACGGTTGAAGTGTATTGATTTTAACAGTTCAAACTGTGATGAATTACTATGATGTAAGTATTACTCAAATCAATCATTTACAGAGACAATTACTACTTAAATATTTTTTTGTAAATAAACTATGCTATTAAAGTTGTAACTGATTTTCTATCGGAATTGATTTTTTTAATACTGTCTCGTATTCTGTAACATACTGTATGTTTCGCTATAAACATGTAAGTGACTTAATACATTTAGAAGATGCTATGCTCTAATACGAATTCCCTTCAATTATTGTAAATTAAGTAATATTGTTTTGAAGTATTAAATAATTTTTGTCAATTTTTATTTTTGGACAATGTAAATTACTCTTTGTATCAAGTTATGAAGTAAATATTGGGTGTAAATTGATTGTGGAAAAAAGGCTTTTGGATTTTCTATATACTACAAAATTTTGAATTTGTAATGTAGAACTAATAAACATTAAAGAATTATTTAGTGTTATTCCTGGAATTGTGTGTCTTCTATTTTTTTCAGTAATACACTTTTGTCAATGGGTGAGACCAAATTATTTACTAGTGACATCCTGGAACAGCTGTTTCACGCTCATTGGAAATCATCAGCCAAGAGAAGTCACAGTAAACAACAAGGTCTCCGTATTGAGGCTAGTATGAGGCACCACCGCGCTTCCGATGTATTGTTCATACTAGCCTCAGTACGGAGACCTTGTTATTAAAGAGCGTGAAACAGCTGTTCAGGATGTCACTTGAAAATAAATTGGTCCAAATTGTAAATAATTGGTCCAACCAATTGTTATTATTAATAATTCAAATGCGCAGTTTGAATTTTGATGCTTTAAAAAAATTCATTGAGGCCTGCGCACTGCTGGCACATGAATTTTCTCAACTAATTTTTCATTGGTGAGTTTTTTATTGTATATTTTATTCTTTGAGGCACCACTCCGCTTAGATATAATACACTTATGTATTGAAATTCTCTTAAATATTCTGTATACATTCTAAACTATTTACACAATTTGCTTATAGAAATAAAAATGAAATAATCTTCCAGTTTACTTCCAAGAGCTGGTGGCTTCTATTCAATCAAAAAAAAAAAAAATCGTTCAGACATACGAAAGGTGACTTTATAGTTTAAAGAACCTATTGTTTTCAACAATATCTTTATTTTTTACGAATTGGGACTTTATACCTTCGGATTCTTACAACTGATTTTTGTTAAAGATATTGTGATTTACCAGCAACCACATCTCAAATCTTATCAGGTACGATTGAAATATATTATATATTATATAATATTGAATTTATTAGCAAATAAAGTAAGACTGGGTATATGACTCGCTTCCTATCTCTTACAGGGGATTCAGCATTTAGAGCTGGACTATCCACTATGACGATTGAGGAGATCGGAGTTGCAGACCGAAATACTTGCATAAATTTGTATATTTTAAGCTTGACTGTAATTAAGCGACGTATCAAATTTAAAAAAAAATCTATATAACAGTTTACTTAACAGACTTCGGGAAGGGATGGGTGAGCCGGAGACGAAAATAAATGAACTTATGTATTATGTTGAACTATAAATCAAAGTTGCTTATCAAAATTGTCGGAAATCCGTCCAGCTGTTTGAACATGATGACACAGAGAAATGAACCAACATTGGATAAAAATTTTCACTTTTATAAGAATATATAAGACTGGCATGCTTTACAAGCTCAGGATTTAAGGAAAAAGTCAATGAAGTTAATCATGCAAATTCAAGTCTAATTAACTTTCAATAATTGCCTCGTAGATAAGTAAAATGTGTAATCTTTATTCTACCATTCATTCGGGATTCCATACTGTTTATTCTGCGAGAGAACATATATTTCTTTAGTATTCATGATCTTGTTTGATAAATATGATCTTATCGGTAACAGCATTCTATAAAGATTGGAGTGATCTCGCAAATGCGGAAATGCTCAACATTGTGCCAAAGATCTGCCATGAAACTACTATGATAGCAATCTTCATTATCTACTCAAAGCATCAACGAATATCTGTAGTATGCGTGAGTATTGATTTCACATTTTCTGTTTTAGAAAATATTCAGAAAATACAGAAGAAATAAAATATTTATAGATTCTCAATGAATGTGAGGTATTACAGTTTGAAAGTTTGGCCTTTTTTTCATTACTCTGTAATTATATCAAATTATGTAAAAAATTTAAATTTATGTATTTAACATTTAGTAAAAAGAGAGATTGTAAGAGATTCGACTTATTATCATAGTAAAATTTCTCCACATTCTGTTATATATCCTAATTTATATAATAGAATTTTAAAACGTTTCGACGTTTCTTGTAGATTGTAAATCAAATAATAGAAAGACCACACTGAAATATTCAATGCTGTTAATTTAGACGAGCGAAAGTGAATCTATCGACATGCCCAGTCGAGCAATTTTTGTGATTCATTTTACTCCAAACTACAGTAGCTAAAAATATGACATTTTGCATGCCCACGTAGAAATCCACGTAGAAGTGCACAATCATATTTCAACACCTAAAACTGTAAATTTTATAAGAATTATTTGTTTTTAAAAACTTGAAAAAACCATAAGAAACGCGTTAACAAAAGCTCGTTTTACCATAAGTCTTCTTAATTCTCCCTCTTCTAGACATTCTATCTATTGAAAAGTCTTCAAATCTTCAAAATAAAAACAAAATAAACGTATAAAACCATACATTTATTGAAATAAATATTTCTTAATTTTAAATATGGCCAAAGAGTTTAACAATATATGTATTTCAAATTGTAAAAATAAGGTGAAAATTAAAGAATTAGGAGAATAGCATTTGTAAGTATTGTTGTAACAATACAATTTCATGAATGTCTCATATCTGTATCGTTTTCCTCTACTTGTTTATAACGTATTGTTGTTGTTTTTAGGCTTTGAAAAAGAAAAGAAGTCATGTCTTTTCGAAAATTAAGAAATATTTATTTCAATAAATGTATGGTTTTATACGTTTATTTTGTTTTTATTTTGAAGATTTGAAGACTTTTCAAAAGCTCGTTTTGTTTCGAAAACGAAAACAAAAATTTGCAATTTCTAATAATCCTACAGCAGCTGCTTAGAGCGTTTCTGCAGTACAGTTTATTACTATGTAATCAGATACGCTTTATTAGCGACCCATTTGAGAGGTATTGTGATAGCGACCAAAATTGCGTTTGTGCTGTCCGTCCGTCTGTGTCTGTCCACCCCTAACATCTCCCGAACGAAAGGTATGTTCGACAATCGAACTTCACCATCATGTTCAGAGGTCTAAGCACTGTAGGAATGGGGTATTTTCAGGGACCAAAGTCCCCCCCCCCCCATTCCTATGTTCGAGATATTTGGCATTGTTTTCATTGGATTTCCGCAATTAGCTTAAATGTTAGAAATACAATACTGTGGAGCACCGTTTATACGTTTTTCAAGGGACTGAGAAAAAAAAGCGTATAAATGAAAAAACGTATAAACGGAATTCACAAAAGTTACGAACAATTTCGTAATAACCAACAATAAAGTCAGAGGTAAATTAAAATATTACATGAAAATGAAATACAAGAGGTATGTAATACAAAACTTTTGAGTCCGGATTTAATGTACACCTAGTACTACTATTCATATTCATTCAGCATTTACAAAATATTTTTTTTATTTTAGGCTATAGGGCTTTTTTGGAATGCTCAGAAAAAAGTTCGTTGTGCACAGTTAAAAGTGCCATCTTAACTTTAACTCACTGCTAATGAGATATTTTTGCTTGCTGTTAAAATCCGCCAAAGCTTGTTGAAAACTTGGCAGAGGTTTTTCAGTGCAATTTTCTAAGACTGGACAATCGGCAGGTGGGAATCTGAAGTTGAAATGCGCATTTTCTCTCTTCCTGAGTTCTTGAAAAAAGCGTATAAATGAAACTTGTGATTTCAGGAAAACGTATAAATGAAATTATTTAACGTTAATATGCATTGGATTTTGCCGGGACCATTCAAAAAAACGTATAAATGATAAAAAACGTATAAACGAGAAACGTACAAACGGTGCTCCACTGTAGTTCTATTTCTTATTTCAGTTGTCAGCTATAGCTTGATGGTTTAGATTTCGAACTCATAGGCTGCAGGTTGTCAGTTAGAATCCGTATATATACAATTTTTGTTTTTTTGTTTTTCTCTTATCTTTTTTTCTTAATGTCCGCGAGGTTTTTTTTTTGGTTTTGTTTTTGTTTCTTTTTTGTTTTTCTTATTTTTCTAACGTTTATTTATTTTTTCCTAACTTTTTTTTATTTTTTTTACGTTATTGAACTTCCTTTTTTAATTATTAATTTTAAATGTTTTTATTATTAGTGGGTCACCCTTAAATTTTTCTTTAGCACAAAATTATTCACTTGTTTTGATTTAGAAACCTCTTAAACCCATCCTATTTTTTTCTTGCACATATTTACTAAATATCTATGATAATTAAATGCTTTTTGATCTTTACTCAGAAATTAAAACAAAAATTCTAAAAATTATCCCCATCAAACTCTTACGACAATGTGATTGGTCTGCCATTGATTCCGCTTATTCCGAGTTTAAATAGCGTGGAGTGATATGTAACAATAGTTAATAATTGAATGCAGAGCTGTATATTTTTTTTTTATTTACAACTATGTACATGTGACAGTTCTACGCTTCTTGCGTATAGAATTCTGAATTGTTCAGTAATTGAATGAAGTTCATTAATCGAAATGACAGTCATACCGAAGTATCCTGCGGATTGTTTAAGCACTTTTGTTCCATCAGTAAAACAATGCTGTAGCTGGGGTAATACACATCTGCAATATATCCTTTAATTGCACTCATGATTTGTTAATTTAAAGCACTTAATATATTACACTGTCTTATCACTTGTATGTTAGCTTTATTATCACTTCACAAAATTAGCTCTATTGAACTAACTATTGAACTGTAACCCGTAAGTAGCACTCACTTGATGCACTTATTATTCTCAGCTACACACTTGTCACACTTTAATTCATTAATCACTATAATACTATCAGTGCATATGTGAAAACTTCACTGTAAATAATACTTGCAAAAATTAAATCAAAACCACTAATTTTAATTCTGTAGTGTAATAATTCTCTATCAAATATTTACTGCAAAATTCACTATCTCGAAGCACCTTTGAATTTGATTTCAATTTCTTCAACTATCAAAATAATTCCTTGAATGATTTCTTTTAAATGCACTTTAACTTCACAGACATAGGAATAATTATTTTCACAGATAACTAATTTATTTTCTCAACTTGAGAAATCTCTCACAAACGCTCTTGGCACACTTCCAAGTAATAATCATGTGGACATGACATTTTAATTTTCTTTGAAACGCACAATATCAGCAAATCCTTTGGTAACACTTATTGTTCCTTTCACGAAAAATATAATAGAAAAATTTAACTCACAGTTTGTGATGACATTCACTTTCAACACTCTGCGTTGAATTCCTTTAGATTCAATACGTCTGTTCTTCACTCGGCGAATGGAGCGCATCCGCTTCCCCAGAAAGTTGCTTGACTTGCAAGGCCACACATGATGTCTCTCCTTGCGTGCGTTCACGGCTCTCCTTAATCTCCAACCGTCTCACGTTCACAATTACTCTCGTCACAGTTCACCTCTCTTAATCACTCACATGACTACTTTTAATTTATTTCACTTGATTTTTTTTCACTCACTTGAATAATAAATTTTATATTGCAGCACAAAAAAAATATTTTCTCTATATTTTAATCTAATGAAAAAAGGAAAATACTTCGAAGCAAGACATAAATAATAATAAATATAATTTTGATCAATCAAAATTCTCCACAGAATTTATCACAGGAGTGATATCATCTGGAGTGAGTGATAACCTCAAAATTATCGATCGTGTGAAGAACGGGGAAACAGCGGGCAAATTTATCACGAGTGTGGCATCCTAGAAGGAACTATTAGAGGACGGACGAAAGAAAAACCTAAGATTATGTTTTGTGGACATCATTTTGTGGACACAATGGACCACTTGAGGATAGGCGGGGCTTCGTAGTTCCAAAATATCCCACCAGTCTACTTTTTGGCTTGTGGCATAAACAAAGCCTTGTGTTTTAACTCTATTTGATATAGAGGCTGAACTAAAAGATTTGATTTAGATGCAACGATTGTAAGCCTTCCAAAATTTTCAGATTGGATGTAGAGTTGATTATTGCCTATTGAAGAAGACGACAGCAATATATTTTCAAAGAAGGATATAATTTAATGGACCACTTGAGGATAGGCGGGGCTTCGTAGTTACAACATATCCCATCAGGCTACTGCTTCGCATGTGGGATAAACAAAGCCATCTGCTTTGTTTTAACCGGTGTAGATATAGAAGAAATATAATATTAAAGAAGGATATTCCAAGCGTTTTTACAGAATTATATATTATAAAAGCGTTATTTTGTCTGTCATAAGACTTTACGTTTTTGCAATTTTGTGACCAAACTATAAGAGATAGATTGGTGATGTAAATGGATAAAATGTAGATCTTTTTAAGAAAAACAAAATGGTACAAAAATCTTTCGAAAAAAGTTTTTGGTTTCCAAGATGGCGCCTTTTAAAGGGTCAAATTTTGACTTTTTCTCAATTTAAACGAAAAGTATAAAAGATAGAAGACAACATTAAATTGAGAAAATGTTGGTATTTGAAAGTTCTATCGAACGATGTATCACTTATTCACAAACGCTTCAGCGTTTGCAAGATACATGCAAAAATGTGAGTTTCTGGTGTGTGACGCCGACCCGCAATACATCCGAGTTATTCGGAGAAGCCACAACAGGCTGGGAAGTTATATATTCTCCGACGATCGCAACATTAATTTGCTAAATAAATAAAGTTTGTTTTTTCAATGCTATATATGCAAGGGTTCCGGAGCGAAGCGACGATACCCGGCTATTATTATTATATATTATGAAAACGTTATTCTGTCTGTCATTCTGTAAGCAAAATGTTAAATTAGAAATTACTAAAATGTTACGAAAATAGAGAATCTATTCATAAGAAATGAAAAGATATTAAACAACTGTCCAACTGTACTGATTGGCGACGTAAATATAGATATTTTCAAAATGAATAAAAACAATGCAGTACAGAAATGCGTAAAACTTATGTGGAATAATGGTTTCAAAAATCATCTTTACGGAACAACAAGAAACAACTGTACAATTCATGGAAATACGAAAACAAATATAGATCATATTTTCATAAATAAATATGATATCAAAACACCAGGAATAATATGTAAAGAACGAATCGGATAAGAGCTGAAAATGACAAAATAATAGATCCAAATATAATCTATAAAGAACTAATCAATGATGTTAAGAAAACAAAATTCATGAAAATCTACATTTATAAAAAGAAAAGTTCTGACTCACTCACTGACTGACTCATCAACGCCCACCCCAAACTCTTGGACCTAGAAAGCTGAAATTTTGCACAGAGGTTTCCTTTATGATGTAGACAATGAATAAGGCCGGATATTTCGAAATTCTTAGGGGATAGGGAATAATCTTGCAAACTGACGATGAAGTGAACGGCGGCAACCCCAGGTGTGTGGCGCCAACCCGCAATACACCTGAGTTAAGTGGAGAAGGCCACAACAGGCTGGGAAGTCGTATATTCTCCAATTCTCAATAATAATTTGCGAAATAAATAAAGTTTTTTTTTTTTTAATGTTATGGATGCAAGGGTTCCGGAGCGAAGCGACGGTACCCGGCTAGTTATTACAATAAGAATCTGAACAGTACCGAACCATCCGTCTTGAAATATCAAAAATCGACGATTTTTTAAGTAATTCACACAAAGTTATGTTTGTTTATCCCACAAGCTCTCGCCGCATGTGGGATACACGTCATTCGTGACGTCGATAGGGGGGCGTAAACCTCAAGTGGTCCATTGACAGTGAAGTCGAATTAAAAAGAAAAAATACTAAATTAGGAAAAGATAGAGAACTAGATGAATGTTTATACAGGTTTTTAATAAAGTTTTTTAATAATGTTTTTTAATAAAGCGAAAGCGTACCATTCTTAGGACCAGTTATCAGAGCTCATACTGTGAAATTCAATCATGATTTACATGACTTCATTCCATCTGATGTTTGGTTTTCGCGGTGAAAATCTACTCATGAAATAAGGCAGTGCAGGTGGGGGGGGGGAGCTCGGTCATGTAACGGCGAATCTGAGGCAATATTTCCTCAGGAATTAAACAAAATTACGGTTGATAACGCTTTAAACTATCATCAAGTTTTTACCAGTGATGAAACTGCACTATATTTTCGACTGCTTCCTTCAAGAACTCTGAATGTGAGTTTATAAATCAGGAATAAAAATGAGTAAGTACAGAATTACTACCTCCTGTTTACTGCAAATAAATTAGGCGGGCATAATAAACTTAAACCACTCTGCATAGGGAAAAGTCCGCGATGCTTCAAATATGTTAACATCACCTCACTGCCTTTTTCATTCAGAAACACAAAAAATGAGTGGATGACAAGTGACATTTTCGCTAAGAAATTCCACGAGGAATTCGTTTCATCTGTGAGGAACAATCTGCAGTCACTTAAATTGTTAGAGAAGTCTGTGCTTACCATTGACTACTGTCCTTTACATCCATCTGTCAATCTGCTGTAGTCAAGAGATGAAAAAAAATCAGTCATTTTCTTGCCGAAAAACACTACGGCAATGATCCAACCATTAGACCAAGACATAATAAGGTCGTTTAAAGCGAATTACCGTTGTGAACTGCACAGCGGTATAGTGAACTCTAATGAGGAAATGGAAACAAAAAAAATGGAAAGTCAATCAAACTTACTGAATGTTGCTTATTCAGTAGGCCTAGCATGGGGAACCATTAATCCGGAAGCAATTCAGAACTGCTCGAAGAATTGTTCCCCTGAAGAAAGTGTCATGGATGTTGCCGAATTCACAAAGAGTGATTTACAGACTGCAGGTCGTGTATTGCATCGCAACATTTAAATTTGATCATTTAAATGATTTGGTAGAATGTCAGTGAGCCAGTTTTGGAATATATAACCAATAAAGATATCAAAGATGCTGTAAGGAACGCAAATGGTAGTGAAAAAGAAGAAGAAGATGATGATGATGAGAATGAAAATGAAGTGAAAGACGACATTCCCAGTGTTAGTGAAGTGATATCATATATAACCAAGATAATTTCGTGGATGGAGAGGCAGAGTATATCAAATAGTGTTCATCTCCATCTTGCCAGTATCAAACAATATGCAGAGAAGAAACATTAGTCAACCAAACAAAACTTACGGACTTTTTTAATACAGTGCAAAATGATGCCTGCTATGGGTTGTGTAGTGAATGATAACGTGAAATCAGTGTACGTACTGTATTTTAAGTTTCTTGGAGTAAATTGCATAACTGAGGAGTCTTTTTTTTTTATTTTCTTTGTTTAAATGATTTAAATTAATACGGTACAGAGTAATAGTGCATTAAGTTACAGGCTTTTTCCATCTCCACGTGACCCGTTATTTGTCACTCTATAGTCACAATATATCGGTGTTAAGTTATAACCCAGGGATGAAATATGACCCCCAATAATCGTCTAAAATGGAGCTTCTACTGTTATCCTAAGACAGTGCCTTAACATTAGTCACTTTTAAATACCTTCAATCTCAACATGTATATACTGTGTATATTTATTATGCAAATTTTCGAAGTGAATTTTAACAGTGCGCAAGTCTACTCAAAGCCCGACTTTTGCTAGTTTAACTGTTTCATATAGCTGACAACATCGTAAAGAACTGTCATTCTTTTTACATCTAAACAGAATAAAAAATATATTAGTAAAAACCTTAAATGCAAATATATACATACAGTATAATCATAAAAAATTCAACATACTCTAAGTTATTTCCTCATATATAAAATTTAGGCAGTTGATGACACTATAATCTGAAAATTTATAGGCATTTTTCCAAAACTTTATTATCATTTTTTTTATTCTACTGAAAACTTTGTTATTGCTAATGAATTAAACGAAAGATACATTTTATTCGCAAAACATCATTAGTGGATTCCATTATATAAATTATTCATACTAAAATTATAATTTAGAGCGCCTATAAACAATCATAAACCACAGTTTAGAAAGATATTAGGCACGATATGTATTAGAGACGAAGATCACTTCAAAAAGGTTAGTTGATTTATCCCATGGTGGAAACTTTCAGTATATTTTAGTGAATTTTAATTAAATACATCAAAAGTTTAATTAAAATATGTAAGTTTCTTTCAAATGCTTTCAAAAATTTTATATTTGGTAAATAATATTAAAACATAACTATGCTGTGAAATTTGCGCTGGTTTTAATTGTTGGAAAATAGTTAAAATTTGCAGTGTATATTACTGATTACAGAATTGTACCAAAAAAAATAGGCTTTTCAAACTACGTTTTCATAGTTTTCATCACTTAAAAAAATTGAGAATGATATTTAAAGGAAATAGGTTTTAAATTCTTTTAGAAACTTCTTGTTTCTTTTTTTTTTTTGTACTTTGCTACAAAACTCAACTTAAATTTGTCTGCTTATCGAAAAGATACACTGGCTTCAAATACAATATTCAATTATCGCTTTCCTCCTATGCGAATCATATTATGACATTTTTCTATTAGACTGTATTTATTGTTAAACTTTTTTCAAGAAATATACATAAATGTTTGAATCTTTCATATGCATTATAAATGCAAAATTTTCGCGTTTCCTTTTGTATAGATTCTAGAAAATCCAATTGAACTTTCTTATCCAATTCCTTAACTATCTATTTTTATTTTTCATATTTCGTCATATCGTTAGTCAAGTCTTTTTATTCATAAAATGTTAAATTTCCTAAGTAAAATTTAGATATTAAACACTGAGTTAGCATAGTACAAAGCTTTAAAAAAAATAGTACTTAAATAAACGCCACAAGATTTTCTTGTCTAATCAAATAGATGTTTCATTAGTTTATTGGATACAGTATATGAATTCCTGGTATATTGAAAGTTATATTTCTCTAAAATCGCTCTGATTATAATCTAAAGCCTCCTACAACCAGAACATCTCAATAAGCAATCGACATTTAGTGTCAAGCCTGGTTGGTAAATTCTTAAAGAATTAGTCAATGATATTATACTAGGTCCGGACTCAAGCAAATGCAGGCGACTGCAAACCTTTTATTACTTTTATATATTTCTTTTTCCAATGTATCTAAAATTATGAAATTTTAAATATGAACTTATAAAGCATGTGGGATTTATATTTTCTTGTTTTTAATTTTCAAAATATTCTGTAATTCATTAAATTAAAATTCAAAAACAGTCAATTTTTTGGGTGTTGTCGAGTATTACTCGGTATTTTCAACTCAAAAAAATTTGACAAAAACATGAAATGATAAAAAATTCGAAAAATAATGTTTTGTATTTAAAATATTTATTATTAGTGCAACATTTAATTTTTTAAAAAGTAATTTAATCTCACACAATTTTTAAAAAATTATAATTTTATTTTTTTTTTAAATTAACTGTTGCACTAATAATAACTATTTTAAGTACAACACATAATTTTGCGAATGTTTTTTCATTTCAGGTTTTTTGTCAAATATTTTTGGATTGAAAATACCAAGTTATACCTCGTAAATACCCAAAAAGTTGACTGTTTTTCAGTTTTAATTTAATTAATTGTAGAATATTTTGAAATTAAAAACAAGAAAATTGAAATACCAGATGCTTCACAAGTTCATATTTAAAGTTTCAAAATTTTAGGTGCATTTCGAAAAGAAATATATAAAAGAAATAAAAGGTTTGCAGTCGTCTGCATTGGCTTGATTCAGGACCTTAATAAATGTAAGCTAAAATAAAAGAGATCTGATTAGGGAAAGTAAATACTACCCTTATAGATTTTTACACTGATATTTTTAAATACATTTTGTGCAAAATCAAAGAGAGAAATCAAAAACTTACGAGTTCAAATTCTGTACAATAAATGAGCATATGGATTACACTAAAATAACAATCAAAACCCACATGAAAACGAATAGCAGAAACGGTTCAAGGAATAACGGGGGTTATTGCAAAGTTTCCTATTCAGAAAAACAGCATTAAAGAGGATTCTAATTAGTCTTAACAAGTATTCAGGTCAAGCATACGACTTAAAGATCTCCCATTTCTTCCGCTGAAGTCAAAGCGATAGCCTGTCCCACCATCAATTATTGATTCCTTTCCCTAAAGTTATAAAGATGGTACAAAGCTCTCTCCAGAAATCACGACATGTCAGAAACTAGTCTGCAGTGTGATCTACATCATCACAAAGAACATTACTGATAACGGATGAATCAAGCAATGATGTTTTTCTTTATTATTTTTTGATTAATGAGATTTGATTCTTTTTGATTGTTGATGTTTGAGTCTTGAGTTGTAAATTACTATAAAAAAACTGGTACATAATATTAGAAAGCATTCACGCAAATTTTGTGTACCTATTTAGTTCACTATGTTCAGTTCTATAAGTACCCAGCGTTTTTTTTTTTTACTTAATACTGTATGTGTGTTTATTAATGTCTTTTATTGTGACATATTATGGTACGGTAGTTCATGGTAATAATTATAGTGGTATATAGTGATAGTGGTGATGCGTAGTAAGAATTATGATAGATAATAATGTTAAGATTCAAGTCTTTTGTTTAATTTTAGTCTTTTCTGAATCAGATTAAATTCTGGCATTTGTAAATACATTCTACGAGCATCTTTATGTTAAGAGCAAAGCATTGATCCACAATAATCCAACAAAGGATTCACCTTTGAAAAGTTTATCACAAAGCAATAAGCAGATATTCTACTGAATATTATAAGTATTTGTAATATTATGGAATATTGATGCACAGATTGTACTCAGTAATCATTATAGAATTTTAATTTTCAGTTTTCATTATCTGAATTTTTCTTAGGTCAAATCTAGAAAAAAAGTCAAGCTTTAAGCAGACTAGGCACCTTTAAAATCACTCCGAAAATTTATGTAATAAATATATATACATGTTAAGATTGAAGGTATTTAAAAGTGATAACGCCAATACGCTGCTGATTGTTTCAGTTTCAGAACTAATGGCGCTTTGGAACTAGGAAAAACGTAGAAAGGCCTTTTTTAAAGCAATTGTTCAGCACTATGTACAATCATATTTTCAGCGCTTAAACTGTAAATTTTATAAGAATTATTTGTTTTTAAAACTGGGAAAATTTGAAAGGCCAAAGTTTTTAAAATCAGAATTCTATATACTGTAGATTTTGAATAAAACGGTTCACAAAACATGACTTAATGGGAATGGATAGACTCGCTCGTCTAATTAAAACTATTTTTCCTGAGATTAATAACAAAATTATTAATACATCTTCTTCATTTTAATAGATTTCATTACTATTAAAATAGTTTTAAGATGTTTTGTTTCCGATTCTTAGTTTTTATTTTTTGTATATAAATCTTAACAAATTTACTAACCATTTTGGAAATACTATATGTATAATATGTTGATATACCTATGTTAAATACACATCTAATATAATAATTTAGGTTATTAATTATAGGTAGCATAATCTTATGTACACATGGTATATAGGTTTGAGGACAAATTTGATTATTTGGAAAAACATATACATCTCAGCAAAAACTAATATATTTTCATGAAAATTTGTGCACATATTCTTAAATAGCTTTATTATTATAGGTTTATTCTATATAACCGCCTTCAGCATCAATGACTCATTCAATGCGAGCGTTGACATGCCCGAATCAAATGATCCTTATTCATTTCGGACATGATCTTGACAATGGCGGCCTTCAGTGAATCTTTAGTAATGTGGGGATGTTTTTAGTCTCCCTCTCAACAATACATAGTACATAATAATTCAGTGGATATAAATCTGGCGAGTTTGAAGGTCAAATGTTGAGCGTAACAAAATCGTGAAGATTGTGAACCATTCTATATTGTGTAACCTGAGCTTTGTGAGGATGTCCTGAGCGCTGCTGAAACAAGTATAGTTTCATTGTTTGCTGCTTCAGTTTAACAGCTATTTCAAGCATCTCAAATATAGCCAGCAGCATTATCGCTACGACCCTGTGGAAAGAAGTGGGGTGGCATATATGTTTCTCATTGTTTCTCATTGCTCACCACTCCTAAAACCATCACAGTTGCTGGAAACTTGGTGTGCATGTTCAAAAAGAATTTGAACATAACCATCTGTCATTTCTCCTGCTCAACTTTTGGTCCTGGATGAAGTTTTCTTATCCGAAAAAAAAGAGCAAGCCATGTTCGTCTGGGTTTTTAATCTTATTGAGTAGATTAGATTAGAATGTGGTGAATGTGGGCGGCAGGTAGTCAAGCACCGCGACCAGTAAATCTATTGTACTAAACCCATGAAAATGAGGGCAGATGAGAGAAAGACTGAGAAAGTATGGTGGTAGGCTCGCAGGGGAAACGGGAAAACCCCGACAAAACCTGCCCAGCTCGGATCGTCCACCATCACGAAACCCACATGAGAACCAAACCCGGGACTCAAGAGGTAAAAGGCCAGTGTCTTAGCGACATCGCCAACCGCGCGGCCATCTTGCTTAGTAACTGCTTTGCGCGGATCACCGATTTTTCTTTGTCGTCGGAAACATGAACTGACCTCTCCTCATCACATGCGACTTGTATCAAATGTCCTCGTGCACCACAGTTCTGATAATGCCCTCTGATATCTGCAGATGTTTCCCAATGCCCCTCATTGACGTTCTGGGATTACATCGATAATGTTATGAGCCTGTTATCGAACTTGTGGTCTCAGAACCTGGGAATATCTTTTTTGCTTAGCTACAGATGAAACATTCAAACATTTCCGCAAAAGGCTTCCAACTCCTTCTGAACTTTATGAACAAATGATCTGGCAACTTTCAAAAACTTTGCAACCTCTAAATCGCTGTGTTTTCCTCTTAAAGCAACAATAACATCGTGTCTTTTCATTTCTTGATTCAAATTATAATCTCCCATAGTTATCTGAAAAATATAATGTATATAAATTAGTTTGAAGGAAGTCATAGCTTCAAAATGATACGTTCTCAAATACTCTATGCACCATGTATTTTAATGTATTTTTCGATTTCATACTACTATACTGAGGTTTTTTATTTGATTTTTTTTAGCATAATAATTAGAATTGTTAGAAGATTTTAGGAATGCCTTATGAAAGAATTTTAACTATACCGACTAACCCAAATTTAAGAAAAGTTTGGAGTACTGAAGATGACAAAGAAAGAAGATTCAGGTTTTCCTATAAATTGATCAATAGGAGAAGACCAATTAGAACTCACAAAATTACCAGAGTAAATGTATTAAAACAATCTAGAGAAGCTTGTCTAAAAATTCCATTTCCTGAACTTTGCAACCATGATAACAAGTCACCAAATAAACTCAATCATCAGAAAAAGCAAAATGTAAAAGAATATCTGAGTACAGTGAGCATTGTTGGAATCAAAAACATTTTCGATATGAACACTTCCTTTTACTTAAGAGCATTCTGGTTTGTTTCAGTCATTGGATGTATAATACTTACTTTTTTCCAGATCAGTGAAGGATTTCGAGTGTTCTTTAAATATCCTGTCACTGAAAGAATTAGAATTGAACAAAAAAATGAGATTCGTTTACCAAATGTAATGATTTGTCCATCTGAACTGATTCGACATGATTTTCAGAAATTCAAAGTTAATTTCAAAAGTGCTCGAGAAAATTTAGAAGTATTTAAAGATAATTACAGAAAGTTTGGAAATAAAACACTTAGAGAAAATTCAAGTTGGACAGAAGAACAAATAGAAAACTGGTATCTTGACCACATCGAAGATCTTGAATGGCAGTTGTATTCAGCAGTGAATACTTTTGAAGAAAGAATAAATGAGTCCGTCTCACAATTAGAAGCAGAAGATATTATTATTAGTTGGACCGTAAGTTTGTTATATTTTGTTTAAGTATGATTTCAGAAATCGTAATTATAATAAATAAAAAAACACAACATCTTCTTCTTTCCAAATTATCGCTATATTTCGCAGATAACTTATCTGCTTCTTCTGGCTTATACATAGAGAATATTCTTCATTAACAAAAAGTTTAAATGATTAGAATAGTAACAATATATAGTAATTATAACGTGAATAATACAGAGTCATAAATGTCAGATCATATACATATTAAATTAGAAGCATTATAGGCAATGTTGTTGCATGATCTTTAACAAAACAAAGTAATCATAAGTAAGATAATAGCAAAACAATGAAATATTGTAACATTTTGACAATAAATTAGATCATTATTATTAAAACAAAGTAGTTATGAGTAGAAGATGTTGTGTTTTTTATTTGTTATATTTTATAATTCGTTATCAAAAGAAATAAAAATAAATCTAGCAAATTTCATGTCTTTCACTTTATAGCTTCCAATTTCTTTTTAATTTTATAAAATTAAATTTTGAATAACATTGAAACCCATTAAATACTCGCTTGAATAGCCTTTTATTCCATGAACAAGTAAGAAGTTATTTCAAAATAATTCATCTCATAAAGCATATTAGTCTAAATGTTATATTTAGAAAGTAATTTATTTTCACATTTGTCCAGAAATACATGAGATGTATTCCTCAAATTATTCTAACTAAAAGCACCAAATACTTATATTCCTACAGAACAGCTAGGCCACCAATTAATTATATTGCGAAATATTTATGTTATGTGTTCTTTGTTTGCAATTTGTAATATGTCTTATTTAAAATATTATTCATTAAAAAAATTCATTTAAATTTTTATTACTGAGCTACGAATATCTTATTATATCGTTTCTTGAGTAAAATTAGTCTTGAATGAACTCATCTATTTTAATTTTTATTTATATTCGCTATTTCAGCAATTATATATGTGCAATTTCTAAACTGCAAGTTTATTTCATTTCCCTGCCAGTTTATTTCATTTCCCTGCTGCTTTTACACTTAAGTACAGATTTTGTAAATGTTGCAAACGGTTGCTCAAAGATCTCATCTCTGATAATAAGAGACGAAACGTAATGGATTTGATCACTGGCTTCAACAGAATCTTTTTCGAATGGTTACAAGAATTCTTAAATAACTGATAACTGACATCTTGGAAGACGACGATGACAACTGGCAGAAACTTTGCATGGAATTGAAAATTCCTGAGCATATTGTTTTGGTTTAAGTTCGTCTGTGCCCGAAAACAGATAGAATGCATAACTCAAATTATTCAAACAAATACTATTAAAAGTTATGATCAATCACAGATTGCGAAATTTCGCGTTGTATGTTCTTTACCTATAGATTTATAAGATGCCTTATTTAAAGTTTCATTCGTACATAACACTAAAATAATTGGTTTGAACTGTAAAAGACTATGAATACCTGTTAATATTGTTTGCTGAGTAAAATTAATATTGAATTCTTTAACATTAATGGATTTAAATTAATATTTGAACTTCATTTTTTCAATTTTAATAATATTCATTTAAGTGATTAAATACCGCAGATAAATTCAGTTAAAAGTTTTCCGAATATCATTTGAAATTTAGTTTTTAACTGTTAATTCACTTATATATATGACCAACTAATAGTACGTTTAATTATAAAATTATAATTACAATAATTATAAAAATTTATTAAAAATTATAATTATAATAAAACTAATCTTTAAAATTAAAGTAAGCAATTTTAATTATAATATATTTCGTTTTTTTATAAAGTGTTTTGACAATGGAGCACTTAATTCTCAGGAAACTGTAAATAAATTTAAAACTGATACAGAAAAAAACCTATTCAACTAATAAAAATCATGGCTCCCAAACCTGCAGCTACGACCAACCTCCCGAACCTATTTCAACCATCTGGGGAAACTGCTATATTTATAAGTTTGGTAAGTAATTTAGTAAAAATTTATATTATTTTTCAATTTAATTTAATTGTATCAACTGAATCTCTAAGCATCTTCATGTTGTTGTTTCGTTTTGTTTTAAATACTTCAATCTCTTCACTTCGTTAACCATTGTAAAGCAAAAGACTATGTATAGAATAAATTTTACTAGAATTTTTTACAGATGTAATTTCAAGTTATCTCTTGGGCACGTGTGCTTGTGTTTGTGCATTTAAAGTATATTTCATCTATTATGTTTAGATGTTGATATTTCAGGAATTTTAAACATCCCATTTATCTTCTTGATTTACTGACGCTTTAAAACTATAACTTTTTTTCTATTTTCTTTCCATTAATTTGCTTTATTTAATTTTCTTTTGTAGCGTATGTGAAAATATAAGAATACTTACATATTCTTATATTTTCACATACGCTATAAAAGTTGTTTCCAATTCTGGAATACTCTTGTATTAGATTTCGCGTTCGCTTCGACAATCAACTGAATTTCTTTTTCTTAATCGAAAAATTTTCTTACAATAACAGTACCTCTTCTCAAAAAATAACAACGCAAATAATTTAAAATAAATATAGAATAAAACTATTATTTTTTTAAAAATTGCCTTATAATCCAATTATAACTCTTGTCAAAAATTTTAAGTTTCTTTCTAAATGTAGATGTTAGGACTTGTTTTACCTATGCAATACAGATTATATATTAGAAAATAAATTAAACGAAAGAATTGGAAGATTTACAAATACAAGGCAAATACGAAGATTTATTTTTCTTCGTTAAAAATATTTTCAAAAAAAAATTGTTTTGTTCATCTTTTCATAATTTGACAGAAAGATTACTACTATAATGAGCTCGATGTCACTCGAAATATAACGGTTTTTTTTCAATATTTCTTAAGCTAACGTTGTTTTTTATCTTCCTTAAGTTTGGAAAATTCCATACATTTGATATCCCATACTAGATATTTATAAAATTCCTGTTTTATCTTACAGTTTATACTTACATTACACAAAGTTTTGCTATATATTATAACTACTTTGATTAGTATTTTATTTTTCCTTTAACGGTTTTATGCATTAGAATGATGTGATTCTGAAACATTGATTTGAATGTATTTTTATTTGATATTATTACTTTAGTAATATACATTAATTCAAATATTACTTGGATCCATTTTACAAAGTTTCTTGTAATGAAAAGCACCTAATGAAACAAACCTACTGTTAGTAATAGCATACTTTGTTGCATCCTTTGAAACACCAGAAATTAAGAATCAGGATATTAGGCTACATGACTTTTCAAGTGGAATTTGCAAATAATTTCAATTCTGAAGTATTTTCCATATTTTAGAGGAGCACATTAACTTATGCATTATTATTAGGAGATAGGGCCGTAGAGAGGCAAAATGGCGCACAATTTCTGCGCCCTAGCATCTACTAGTGGTAGTTTTCGCACTAGTCGTACTTCAAATTTGTTAGTTTGTTAATGATGATGCTGGTATTTGCTGTAAGTGATTTGGAAACACTTATTACTAAACTTTTAAACAGATAGTTTCCAAGTTATAAGTAATTATCTTTGTAAGATACTCTTCAGTTGCTGCAGTTGCTCTGCTTGCTTTTGTCTAAAATACTGCTCTTCTCTTGAATATTTAATTTCACCAAAGACACCTCCAGCATCTCCATCAAAAATTAGCAACAATTAAAACATATATCGAAAGAAAATCAGAATTTCTTCAATTCAGATTGTTACTGCAAATATTCTGCTTTTTGAAAAAATGCAACACCATGAAGGAATCATCAGAACTAAATGAAATTTGCAGCAAATGTCAATTATAGGATGTTTGGCAAAATAGTAAAGTTTCAGAGCCACCGCGCTTGCGTAGCGTGCACAACGTCCTCTGAACTGATGCTGAAAGCGTATAAATAAGTGCTGCTATACGACGTGGCATGGAGTCAAACAGATTTTGAATGTCTGCTTATGGAAGAGAATTCCATATTGCTTGTATTCGCAGCCAAGTTCGTCTTTTGAAGCTGCAGGACACGGATCACGAGCGAGACGCCGACCAACCACATCCCACACGTGCTCAAAAGGCGACATATCCGGCGAATTAAGCAGGCCAAGGAAGAAGTTGCATGTGTTGAGCTGAACAGAAGTCTCGAACAGTCTTTGCAGTATGTGGGCGTGCTTTATCCTGCTGAAAAATAGCTCCAGGGATGCCTTGAAGGAAGGGAACGACTTCGGACTGTAACACTTCACAGACTTCCCTGTTGCTATTGAGATTACCCTGAATTCGTAGCAAATTGGATCGTCCTTGATACGAAATCGCACCCCAAACCATAACTTCACTCCGGGTGTTCGGCCACTATGTCGTTCGATAACGCACTCTGGAAGGCAGCGTTGACCGGCAAAGCGTCTAACACGAATGCAGCTATCATGGTCCCTCAAATTGAAGCGCGATTCATCTGAAAAGACAACTTGGTGAAAATCAGCTTGCCAGGCTCTGTGCTCATGAGCCCATTACAGACGCAGCCGTCGATGGTTTGCCGTGAGGGGGATCCTGTATAAAGGCACCCTTGCACGTAGTCCACGGTTTAGCAAACGTCGACGAATTGACGAAGCCGACATTAGTACACCTGTAGCAGTAGACCAACGTGCTGCCAACTGCCTGGAGGAAGCTGTACGGTCATTCATCGCCATGTGGAGCAGGGGTCGATCGTCGCGCGCTGAAGTCACCTTCCGTCGTTGTCCACTGCCAGTTTTTCGAGTTGTCCGGTGTTCGTCGGTCCACTGCTTCCAAACTCGCATCACTGTGGAACTGGTCCGCTGCAAACGAGCTGCTATTGCGCGATAGGAAAATCCTCCTTCTCAAAGGCCGATAACCCTCCCCCGTTCAAACTCCGTACGTTGTTGGAATTTCTTCTTCCTCCGTCGTGGAGGCATACTTAGGTCTCACTAAACGTTCGCCACTAACAAATAATCATTAACTATTATAAACGTTCCAATACAGCCTTATACGCTTTCAGTATCAGTTCAGAGGGCGCTGCGCACGCCACGCATGCGCGATGGCTCTGAAACTTTACTATTTTGCATAACATCCTGTAATTGACATTTGCTGCAAATTTCATTTAATTCTGATGATTCCTTCATGTTGTTGCATTTTTTACAAACAACAGTGTATTTTGGCAAAATAATTCTTTGATTTCTTCAGATTCTTATGTGTTTGGTTGCTTAGTTATTATAATTTAGTCCTCTTTTCTTTCCAAATTAAAAATCCTCAGAAAACAAATTCTATTTCTTTACTCTTCCATAAGAAAATATATTTTTTTCCTCTTTTTATATAATTAGTGAATCCTTTATCATTCAGAGGAATCGATACCAGACTCAACATAACAGTTAAAAGAAGGTAAGTTTTTATTATTTAAGTTAAAAAGAAAGTTTAAGTCTAAACAAACTTATTTGAATCAGTAATTAAAGACAGAGTAGAATTAGTAAGTAAATTTATAATTGGGTAATATCAAAGTATTGTTCGATTAGTAAAGTCTTTTTCTCCTCAAACTATTTCTCAAATTTTTTGGATTCTTCAACTTGCCATCTAAATCTCTTATTAAATGATTAAATTAAATTATGATTAAATGTAATTCTTTTCAAAAAGAATTCCACCAAAATTATCTGAAATTAACAATACAGAAAATTTTATACAATGAATTAGAAATAATTAAATTAAGAAAAAAAAGCGAATTTTTAAATCTTTTTTAAATGTTGTTTTCAGTTTTTCAGGTGTAGTAAAATATTGAGACGTGATAGAATGATTACTTGGATGTGTAAGTTACATGAAAAATTGGAAGGCCAAATAACAACAGTAGATATATTTATCTTTAACTTTAACAATTATTTAACTTTTCTTCCAAATTATTTAACAATTATTCAACAATTTATTAACAACTATTTTAACATTTTTTTTCAAAATTCTAAGTAAAAGAAAAAGGTTTCAAAACCAATATCTAAATTAATATTCATATCGAATATATTACTGGGTTTAGCAGAGTATGGATGCAAGTTTATTGCATGTGTTGAGCATGAAAGTAAAATTGACAAGAGTGGAAATATATTTTTTTTTTAAATATAAATATATATTATTTCATTCACTGTTACAAACAACTTCTATAATAAAAGTTCTATCATTTCAAAGTTCAGAGTTCTAATGACTTATCAGTTCACTGTTCATTTTCAATATTAAAATTGATTAACACAATTATATTCTCTCAGATAATCTTTTAGTCTTTCTACAATTCAATTCAATTAACGTAGAAAATCACTCTCGACTAAATTGAATAATAATTTCTTTTCATCTAATGTGAATAATAATGACTTACCATCTTCTATGAGATTAAAGACTTATCACCTAGTATGATATTGCGGTTTAGGATTTTATCCTTCATAAAATAAATAATGCTTTCATTCACCTAGTATAGTTATTATTTAATGCTTTCATTCACCTAGTATGGATATAAATTTATTCTTCACTAGTATGAATTATTTTTCCTTTATATAATTCATAATACTATTACTTCACAATTCTATGTAGCGTTATTAATCATTTATATAATTCCATCTAATAATTCCTGTTGCACTAATTCACTAATAGTAAAATCCTTTTACTATTTTATTTATTACTTGAATTATATATTTATAGTTATATGATATTATCTCAATCGCTGAGCACTAATAATGGAATGTTCTTTATCACTTCATATAAAATAGTTGCTTTGTAAAATATCTAAACTTCATCTATTATATCAGTTAAGTAATAATAATAATCTTTAACTTTCCTAGTTTATGAATATAATATTTCTGTGTTTCAAAAGTTAATATAACTATCTTCAATTATATATTTCCTCAATGTCTTGCAATTCGAAATTCCTAAGGTCTGCTATTTTGTCATGTTCCGTAGACCTATTTATTCTCATCCGTCTTTTATCGTCAATGGAATTTCTTAATAAAAGCTTTTTACTTACAGTTTATTTGAGTTCGATGGTACATTACTTATCGTCTAGTAAATGTAAATCTGCGTTGACTCATTTGATTTGCCCGCCAGATTAATTCCATAGTTCATCTCGGCTTCCATTTGCTCCCGGGATGAATTCGTTGTTCGCTGACTTCCCGTTCCATCAGCGGCCATTACAATTTGTGGGATAATTTATTTTATTTTATAAAATAAATATAAGTATTATAAAAGGGCTTTAAACATAATTTTTAAAGTGTAATGTAAATAGTTGAAATCGCAATTAAAATATGACGTCATTAAGAGAACAGTTAAATATTGTCTGCGGAATTAACAGGAAATGAATATAATGCAATAAGTAACTACGGGGTAACTTTTTAATATTCCCTGAGGCCGCTGCCACGACAATGAGTAGTCAAAGAAATGCTTTTGAGGCAAACGGAACTAAATGCCGGTAGTTCCTAATTTCCAGTAGAAAGGAAATATTATTAGCCATTTGAGCTAAGTCAAGCTAAGATGAATAGTATTAAGCCATAAGCATTAAAGTTAAACTAGTAAGCATTAAAGTTTGAGTTTCGTTAAACAATTCAATAACTGAATTGTGAGTGTGACCTGTCGAATAGGAAATCGGTCAACAGTGAATTTCATCCCGGGAACCAAAGGAGGCCGAGATGAAATGTAGGTTTAATCTGGCGGTGAATTCTGATGTAGCATCGCAGATTTACATTACTAGAAGTAGCGTGATGTATCAACGAACTCAATGAACTATAAGTTAAGAATTTTACTTAAACTTTCCATTGCCGGTCGCAAGGATGACGTTTACAAAAAGGCTTACGGGAACATGCAAAAATAGCGGACCTTCGAATTATGGAATCGCTAGGCATCAAGTTGAAGATAGTAATAGTATCTTAAGTATCCAAGAATATTAAAGAAGTTAACAAGGAACGTTAAGCATTAATATTATTATTTATTGTATGTGTTAGATGAAGTTAGGATAAGTTGATAAGGAACTATTTGTAATGATGATAAAGAATTTTCGACTACAAGGTTTCAATGATTAACGAAATAATAATTATAGCAGTAAATAAACTATTCAAGTAATAAATAAATAGTAAATAGAATTTTACTACCGGTGAATAATTCAACTAGGAATTATTGGATGGAATACTACAAAGGATAGATATTCCAAGATCGATCATTGATATGATAGTGTTATGAATTATGTAGATGTAAGTAATTCATATTGATCAAGACAAAACAAATATTCATACTAGATGAAAGAAGTTAATAAATAAATCATACTAGTTGAAAAGTTACATTATTAGTTTTATTAGAGAATAAATCTCGAAAGGAAATATCATGCTAGATGCTAAGTCACAGTTATCATATAATGATAAGTAGCCATAATTCACATTAGGTGAAAAGTCGTTCAGTCAGGATTAAGCTCATAATAACCGAACTGTATTTAATGAAGAATTGAAGGTTATTTAAGAAGAGACAATAGTGCTAATTAATCAAAACAAGAAAAGAACTGATAGACTTTGAACTATGAACTATGTGTTAATAGAAATTTGTAAAGAAGTTAAGTGTACAAAATTAAGTGTTATAATATATTTTATACTAAATGTTACCACTCTTGTTGAATTTATTTTAATGCTCAATCACGTGCCAATATCTTTCACGCCCAGCTCTGCTAACCCAGTAAGGTATTTGTTTGGATTATAAATGGGTATAATAATTACTAAGTATTAATAAATAGAACCCAGAAATTTCCAACACATTTCATTCTCATAGAATTGTTTTAACGCAACTCAAATTTAATGTAAATACTGAAATGCTTAAAGCTTAATACTAATAGACATTGCTTTTGTAAGCTTGAACTGTCAATATATTTATCCGTTCCACCGGAGATATCCGTCTACCGGTTCTTAATTCCTTTTGCATTGCAACATTTCATCAGACTTCCAATTGTCGTGCTTATGGCCTCGGCATTTGCATCGCTTATAATTATATTATTGTCATTTCCGGATAATACCACAGTTAATATTAAACTGTTCTGTCCATGACGTCATCTCTTAGTTTCAATATTCAATTATTTACTTTAAACTTAAAAATACGTTTGAAGCTTTTCAGAATACTATTATTTATTTTATAAATAAAATAAAATATCCCACGGTTTAGTTAACAAAAGCAGGCCAATCAACATAAAAAAGTCCTCACTCCATTCTATTATGTTTATTCTTCAAAACCAAAGTAACCACTATGGTGTGTTGCTGATTTCTATCTCATCAAAAATGTGAATAATATTTAATAAAAAATAAAAAAGTCCGGTTTTATTAGATAATCTTCTTATTAGACAACACATTTTATACGTTTTGTTTTTCTGATTTTCCTGGCTAACTTCTGCACCCAAGCAATTATTTTGCCCACTTACCAAAAGCATGGAAGAGAGAAAGGAAGTTTACTAAGTTTTAATGATGTTTGTTTTGGTCCATCCCAAATATGTTGGCTTTCATTAAAGATCTCAAAGGCGTACAGATTGTTGAGGCTTGGCAATAGTTTCCTTGGGCGCGATTTTACTGTTTAGTAACATTTCGTTTGATTTGTTCTACTTGTATTACGCCACTGTAGGAGTTTCAGGAAAATGAAAAATTATTACACGATGGGAAAATTGAATTGATCGCAGAGGTGTTCCATATTCAGTTTTTTTTTTTTCAATTAGAGAACGCCGTATTCCAGCAATCACAAATGACGCTTACAGTCTGCCGTCTTCGGCTCTGATAGCGGAGATGGTCATGATTAATGAACCATGCAACACAAAGATTTCCCTTGAATGCCCGGAACAGTACAACATACGTAGCTACAGACATATTTGCAATTTCTTTCGTATTGATATGACGAATCAATTTGTTAATTTACAAAGGTCAATTAGTTTCCACCCACACATTAATGAAAGGAAGTTTCTGATTTATATTTCATTTTATTATCTTTTTAAGATTGGTCATACTACTTTTCCCTGCAATTTTATCGACTTAAATTTCTATTTCGATTGGTCCAAACCCTTTTTTTATTATTTTAACACGTTTTTATTAACTCGCTTTCTTGTCTGTCTGTTTGCATGTTTCTTTGTTTGTTTGTTTGTTCGGTACAAATTTTGTAATTGAATTTAAACTTACTTTCCGATGGGCTAAAGACTTGAAACTTTAAACATAGCTCAGAACTGGATGATAATGCAATATTAAGCCTTTATCTCCCCTTGTCCACTTAAATGGATATTTTTAAAAACAGTTTCCTCATAAATCTACAGTAATAATTTTCCCTAAGCGCCATTACTTTTAACAAAAATAGTGTAGTTAACACTTTTGCCGTTAGATGTCAGTGATATTGAAACAATTGGCGATCGTATAATTGCCCACAAACGCCATTTTCTCTATCGCTTCGACAAAAATCGAAGGCTATTATGATCTAAGTATCACAGTGAGTAGATTATATTTCGAAAATAAACAATATTTTTACTGAAATAAATTAATTCTATGCGTCAAAAATGTACAGATGTCAACTTTTTAAAGAGAATTTACGTTTCTTACTGAATCTTCGACACTCGCGCAAGATAGTAGGTTTATTGTAAAAATGAATATTGCACTATTTTCAAATCTATCATAGGGGTTTTTAGTTTTAATGGTTAAGTAATAGTTATTAGAATATTTAATATTTAATAATTTATAATATTAGTTCAAGATAGTAGGTTTATCGTAACAATGAATATTCCACTATTTATGAAAATGCGAAGAGTTCATTTACTTTGGGATGAAAATTTCATGTTTTTTTTAAACAACTAACTGATATCATATTTTCTTAATCTCATCAAACTGTTTAAGATCGATTGAAAAATATCATACACCCAAGACTAAAAAGCAAAAAATAATTAAT
>JAFIDM010000002.1:35061832-35076936 GCA_023159025.1 Thereuonema tuberculata
TTATTGAGAAGAAAGAACTTAGTGTAGCTATTCTGTAGAATCTTTATGAAAACAGATGCTTGGTTAAAGAAAGCTGTTTTTTTTGGAATTTATTTAGTTGTTTGTATTTTCAATCTAAACTTCGTTATTGAGAAGAATTAACTCGGATTAGCTATTCTGTAGAACTTTACAAAAACAGATGATAAAAGGAATGCAATTCTTTTGGTAGTTCTTCTGTTCATTGCATTATCAGGCTAAACTTCGTTAATGAGAAGAAATGATTTATTTTTATTATTTAATAATATTTATTTTTTAATATTTAATAATATTTATTTTTTAATATTTCTTTTGTTTTTTTGTATTTTAAAATTGAATTTCGTTATTGGTTTTCTGTAGAATCTTTATGAAAGTAGATGCTTTGTTTTAGGAAATGGTATTTTTTTTACTGTTTCTTTGTTTTTTTGTATTTCAAAGATAAACTTTGTTATTGTGAAGAATTAACTTATTGTAGCTATTCTGTAGAATCTTTATGGAAGCAGAAGATTTGTTACGAAATGCTATTTTTTTAGTGGATCTTTTTTTTGTATGTTAAAGCTAATTGAGAAGAATTAACTTAGTGGAGCTATTCTGTTGAATCTTTAGGAAAACAGATGATTGGTTAAAGTAATGGAGTTTGTTTGTTTTTATCATCTGTTTTCTTTTGTCTGTTTCCTGTGGATTTTCAAGCTAAGCTTCGTTATTCAGAAGAAAGAACTTAGTGTAGCTATTCTGTAGAATCGTCTGGTTGTGACGGCCACCCAAAAATTAAACATCATAAGAAACACCCATAAAATAAATATTAAATAAATATTTGCTTTTAAATATTAATAATTATTTTTGGAAGAATGGTCCTTTGCTTCCTTTTTATTGATGAACTTCAGATTCCTTCTACAATCGCTATGCAGACGACATGATTTTTTTATACTGATAGTTCAGATCAAGATTGAGTTTTAGA
The DNA here is from genome assembly GCA_023159025.1 of Thereuonema tuberculata. Lineage (NCBI taxonomy): Eukaryota > Metazoa > Arthropoda > Chilopoda > Scutigeromorpha > Scutigeridae > Thereuonema > Thereuonema tuberculata. The sequence goes on from JAFIDM010000002.1 coordinate 35,062,806, forward strand.
CGCTTTTTCATAGGTTGTAACGGTGTAAAATGTAGGCCGTTACGATTTAATTTAATTTAAAATTTAAATTTGAAGTTTAGTGATAGTTTGAGGTTTTATTTGAAAATATGTATTATTACGATTAAATATATTTTAATGGTTCAAGAAAATCATTTTTATTAATATTTATTTTAATATTTGTTGGTAATTGTTTAAATATTTGTCCAAAAGAAGGAATGGTGAAAATATATTGTGGTAAAATAATAGGGAGAAGTCGTGAGAAAAGAGCGTTCTCAGCATTCTCATCGTGTGGTTTTCCGTTACATTGTTACCGGGTTTTCGTGAGAAAGCAAAGGAAAGGAAAATTCGTGCAGTGTGCAAAAAACGGCGGGAATGACAGAACCACGTGATTGATTCTCCATTAAATATTGGCTGAAAGTGATGTAAATTAGATTATTGGCGGGAAAAGAAGCAGTGCGGAGTAAGATACGGTGGAGAGAAAGAGAATCGAGCGAGACGTTGTAGCGATAAGCTGGGCATCGGAAGCGAGCCGGGGCAACTCGCCGAATGATGTAACCGTAAGAAGTGACAGCGTAGCCGGGAGAGGCGGGGTGTCTCGGCCGGTGTTTGTGCAGCCGCACTTAGCGTTTGTTCCTGGGAGGTATTTCGGACAGTGTGTGTTTATGGTTGTGAACTGATGTTGAGGACATTGGATTAGCGGTGCAGTGTTTGTGCGAATGGACAGTGCAATATTCTCAAGACAGTTTGTTAACAGCAGAAACGTGAATCGGCGACAGCGGTTACAGCGTTCTGAAAATGGAGATGAGCATGAACTTAACTAAGACGGAGACGAAGTCTACTCGCGAAGTGATGATAGAGACCCATGGTGTTTCGGACTCAGTAATTATTACTTCGATAAATCAGGTGTCATTGGAGGGAGCAATAAGGAGATATTGTACATGAAGCAGGTGTGTTCAGCGGCAACAGTTGGCGCAGGAGCTTCAAGGAGAGCTTTGGACACCGCATGGAATCGACAGATTTGGCCGGTTAGCCATTGAGGTGACGAAACGACACGTATTTTATTCCCGGATATGGAAAGAACTATAGGCGTGGGAGTTTCGGGAAGAACCCCGGAATACCACATGGGACGACAAGTCTGGCCGGTTCGCCATAAGGGATTCCGTAAGTAATAAACACGTTCATCGGGGAAATCGTAATTTAAAGTTTAAGATAGATACCCACCGACTTATTTAACTTAATATATATGAAGTAGTGGTTCCAGTAAATGACTTTGTCTGTGATTGAGTGCTTCTCGAATTCTAAAAGAATACGTAATTAATTAAATCAAGTGAAAACACACGTAAAGGTGTAAGCCTTAGTTGTATGATCGTAGATTAATTGAAATCGACGGACATTAACTCAGTCACTGATTAAACGTTAGTGTGAACATTTCAAATGATAAACTGATAGACTGAACTTTAGTTTGTCAGTAAAGGTGTGTTAATGGTTGGGGAGAATTGCTATGTCTTGGTTAGACCATTCCTTCTGGGAAAAGTATTGTTTGTGAAAAGAAAAAGATAATTTGAAAGCGTAAATAAAATACATTCATTACTTCATATTCTTAGAATTAATTATGATGTATTTCAATTGGGGAAATGGAAAGGTATTTGAATATTTTGTTCTAGGAAAGCTGTTGTTGGAAAACGAAATGCTAAGGAAGAAAGAAGATTGTATTTTTATTACTCTGTATTTAGATAATCACTTTGTAAACCGATTAAGATTTGTATGTGGGGTTTAGGTTGATTACTAGTTAAGGTTGATTATTAGATTGGTGCACCAGGGGAAATCGAAGGGGTGGGAATGTAAAATTAGATCAAGTATTAAGAGGTGGGGTTGATTTATTTTGAATATTTAACTTTGTTACATATTATATTATTGTGTGTGTTTAATAAAAGATTTCATTGTTTAAGATTTATCTTTGTTGGTTTATTTTATTATTCGTTTAAAGTATTAGAGATAGTTAAACCCGAGTATGGTTAATTTTAGTTAGTTATTAGGAGATTAATTAAGAAGACGATTACTTAATCTGTTTGGAGTTAGTATGGTTTAGAGAGGATGCTGTGGGTGTTTTGGCCATTCTACTCTATGGGCCCGGCGGGATGGCGTCATTACATCCAAAACAGATGTCAGTTCGACCAACCGTAGAGTTAACCCTATCCTTTCTTCCTTTTATCGAATTTGGCCAACTAGGGACCACATAACTAGCTCAACCTGACAACGTCAGGGCGAGGCTAGTGAAATTCAAGAAAGGGGGGACGAGAATTATATCCCGTACAGGATAACCCTGAGATAGTAAGTGCCAGGTGGGAAACGGACGAAACACAGAAGAAGAAAGAAACAGCCATGCCACCATCGGGATTCGAACCCGGGTACTGGCGCATCCGCCACAACGGCAGCCCACCGGCTAAACCGCACGGCCACGCCAGCACGGCCAGAGTTAACCCTATAATTTAATTTACATTTATTTTATTTATTATTTTATTTTTTGTTTTATGTAACGAATAGAATAGAAGTACAGGGGTTATATAAAATATAAATCGTTACAAGGTACATTCTCATATTCAATTTAAAATTGAAAATGAAAACAATGATGGTATCGTCTTCTTCGATGTTTTTAATCTCACATATTAATAACGTTCTTAATACGATAATTTTGAATTTTCACTCTGCTTGGCCAATATCTTTGAAAATCGATATTATCCGCAATGTGATTGAAACAATTGTCAACCGCATTGGAATATTTGATTTTGAAGTTAAATAACGTTAGGAACATTCTAATTTTCAAATGGTTACTCCGTTTAGTTTCATAAACTTTCACATAAAACGTATTGCTAATAGTGTATATAACCCTATCATAAGAAACAAGGTTACTAATACTCGGTTTATTTCTATAGCTTATCACCCCGTTTTAAAGCCAGTTTTAAGGGAAATTCTTATCTGCTTTCGTGTAATTTTAACTTTTTCAATCCGTTTTAAGGCTTCTAAAATCGTCAACCGCCAGTGGACGGAATCCAAGAGGGTTACGCATAAGGGTGCGGTTTATGTTTTAGGTTGCAATGGGACCAATACAGGTATGTTGGGGTGATCGGCTAATTGTTAAAAAGGCGGATCGCACAGCATGCTTTGACCATACACAACTCTGATTTAAATTATTTAACTGCTAGTGGAGTCAGAAATTGTTTCCATAAGTTGGACTTTTATAACCCCATTGTCTGATGTACAGAAGGTAATGAATTCTTACGTACATGTAAGAAAACTTAATTATATCCTCACTGATGGTTTACGTTGTAAGGACACCGTCTAGGTTAAAGCAATATAGGAATCTGGTTTTCCAAAGTAAAACAGAGATTAATAATTTATTACAAAATTTAAAAAAAGGGGAGAAAAAGTAATTACATTATCATCATCAATAATTAAGCCAATGCACCATGTCAAATTTTAATACATTTAATTTAATGAAAATAAAATACATGCAACTTATTTCATAATACAGTAAAATAAACAAAGAACGCACTTAACTAAACAAAACACAAATTCTCTGAGCTATTTTTTGTTATCAGCATATCTAGTACATCAGCATATCTAGCTCAGGGAAATGGGATAATGTACAAAACGGACAAACATATAAATCAATTCTTTATCCGTATCGACCATCTCTGGTCGATAAGTGCAATACTCAAAAGAAAAGAGATAAAAGAAATGAGAGAAAAATAGAAAAACTTTGTGAAAAGAATGTTTGAAATGAAGAGCAAGCATGATTGACATAAACATTAGAAATAGTAGGTTGCCAGCATATGAACATTAGAAATAAATTCTTAAAATAAGATATAAAAAAGAGAAAAAAAATTAAAGAAAAAAAATTTAATGAAAAAACTTTTTAAAAAATTCCTTTAAAAGATCTTAAAAATAAAGAATTTTAAGCTTAGCAAGTAATTTTAGGAACATTTAAAATTTTAAACCAGTTTTTGAGTTTCCTTTAGAACTAGTCCAGCAAGCTGAGCTTCAGGGAGAAAAAAATCCTTTCACTTCAATAGAGATCAGCAAAAACGATCAGAAGCAGGATTTTGTTTACTTAGAAGATTCTAATAAAGACCACGAGATGGCAGCAGCAATAACAACGTTAAGAGTCACCAATCAGCATATCCGGGGATTCCCAGGGACCAAAAAAATCACAAGACATTGACAGAATTCACAACGTTATCTATAAATATTTTCGTTTTTTACTGTAACGAAATTGCTTGAAAATATAACCTCATTTGGTTATGAAACTTGTCGCATATACCGGGTGATGAAGAAATAACAGGAGGTGCTTGGAGCCCTGTAGCGTGTTATGTACTGGACGAAATAGAACAAAATTTGACCACCATACACATTTAAGTATGCGGTTTTGATTTGTCAAGAAAAAAAAAATTAATACCAATCAACGCCGATAGGGGACACTCTGGCGCTGCGGTCGAAAAATGCATCATGAAATTTGCATATACGGGGACTTTGTGACACGATATCAAGGATAAAAGGAGGGGTTGCGGGAATTCTAGTCATTCTGCAAGAAGTCGCCCGTCGATGGCGTTGTCACTATGTGATCGTGCCTTATTAGTCAAGCTGTTTTATCAGCGGGATGAAAATACCAATGCTGCTCTTTGTGAATACTGGTGGTTAAAGCAGTTACGTAGAGGACCGATGATCATAACTAACTTACGAAGAATGGTTGAAAGATTTGAAAGAACAGGAACTCTTGGTGTGCAAACAGGCCAAGGACGTAAATGTATCATGCAGGAACAAGTTGAAGAAGTTACAACTGCCGTTCAGGATCAGGCGATAGCTAATAAGCAGGGTACCAGAAGTGCATGTTTAATATCACGACAATCAGATATCCCGTTGTCGACGGTGCAGAAGATATTGCGTAAGATCCTGAAATATTATTCATGTAAGATAACACCCATTCAAGAATTATTCTCAGGGAATAGAAATATCCAATTAGAGTTTGCTTTGAGATTTTGGGTTCGACTGGAAGGGAATGACGAGTGGCCGTGGCGGATATTACGGAGTGATGAAGCTCACTTCCATGTGCACGGTGATATCAACACACACAACTGCCGTATTTGTGTTGATACAAATCCACATGTTGATAAAAAAAAAAACCTCCTTACATTCGCCGAAAGTCACAATTTGGTGTGGGTTCACTGCTTCTTTTATCATCGGCCCGTACTTTTATGAAGAAGTTGGTAGAAATGGACTAGTGACTTGTTCTGTCAATTCCGACAGGTATGCCGATATGCTCGAGAACTTTATGATACCTCAACTGCAGCAAAGAAATTGTATCGATTCTACCATTTTCATGCAAGATGGTGCGCCACCGCACATCGGACGTCGGGTGAAGGATGTCTTGCATCAACATTTCACAGACGCTAGAGTAATTAGTCGCGCATTTCCCATGAATTGGCCTCCGAGGTCCCCTGATCTGAATCCTTGCGATTTCTGGTTGTGGGCTACCTGAAAAGCATTGGGTATCAAGGACATGTTCCTGACATTCCTACCTTAAAAGATCAAATAACGTTACATGTGAGACGAATAAATGCCGATATGCTGCGTGCCACTATCGAAAACCTCCTGTACCGCATGCAATTAGTGGAACATCAGGCTGGTGGTCACCTTGAGCCAAACTTGTAGGTTGCTATAATAAACGTTTTTCATTGGTATTTGATGTGTTGTTATTTACTGTTTCCGTTGGCAGTTATGTATTTTTTTTTCACACATTATGCGCTTGCAGCGCCAGAATTTCCCCTAATGGCGTTGTTTGGTACTAATTTTTTTTCTTGACAAATCGAAACCGCATACTTTAATGTGTATGGTGGCCAAATTTTGTTCTATTTCGTCCAGTACATAACACACTACAGGACTCCGAACACTTCCTGTTATTTCTTGATCATCCGGTATTTTATTTTCATTAAATTAAATGTATTAAAATTAGTCCGGTGCATTGGCTTAATTATTGATGATGAAAATAGTCTCTGCACGTAAAATAGTATTTATGGTAAGTAATTATTTTTACCATTTTATTTTGCTGATCGCCTTCACGAGGAGTGGTTTATCTACAATAGGCTGTTGTCTGACGTGACGGACATTCCTCTCATTTATCTTGACTATTAGTTCTCTCCTCATTCACCCATTGTATTTTCTGTATTTAACTCCCAACTTTTGTAACTTTTCTTAGTCTTATGAGATCTTGGGGCAAGGCGAAACGTAAATTTTGTCACGTGTGTTAGCCTAATTGTTATTTTATCTATAATTTTAATTTAAGTAAAAGATTTTTAGAACTTGAATAGATATGATGATTCAATTTACAGAAAACATCTTTAAATTCTCCTTTTTTTATTCGACAATATTTCGTGGAAGTTGTATCACTCTGCTTTTCAAGTCTTATTTTAATAAAATGCTTTCTGTATATTGTATTAATTAATTGAAGAAATGAAGGATGAAGAATACATAGTTAGATACGATTATATCGAAGTGAACCACCAAATTACATTCTTGACTAGTGGTTTGATAAATAGGCCAGTCAAATTGTACATTAAAAACACAAAACGCGATGTAAAGCTGAATTATTGGTATGTTATTTGGACCTGTTACGGAAGTGTGACACTATGTTTTGCAAGCCAAAAAAAGTTGTGCTAGCTGCGTATTACGTGAAAACTGCAAAATTTTCAGACTTTTTGAAGTTTCTGCAGTTTAACTTACAAACTATGCGTATTTATCATTTTTAAAGTGTATTAAATTTGCGAAAATTTAGGCCCATACACAGCTCCGTATGTCTAATAAGTTTTGAGATACGGCACTTCAAAAATTGGCATGTTTTTTAAAAATTAGTCTCGCTTTTGCTTGCAGTCAAACATCGGAAAACCGCTCATCCTACGATAAAAGTCATAAGAAACTAAGTTTTAGCACATTTAATTATCTTTCATTTAAGTGCAAAACGGGGTCAGTAGACCATATAGTTCTCTTGCAATCGCTAAAAAAATCAAACATTACGAAAATAGATTTTTAATATATGGGACAAAACATTTTACATGTTTTGAAGGTTCCCGGTTGATTATCTTGATGAGACCACTGTTGTTGAGACAGCATCTCCTCCAAAGAAAAAGATTTGTCGAGGTATTCTTCGTTGTCGGAGTCCTCTATTTCAATTGTGGGACATTTTGACATGACTTGCCCCGACAGAAATGACAGAGAACAGAGAACTTTATCCCTGTCTGGCACGTGCAACCTCGTCCATTGCACCCTTTGCGGCAGTTGCATGATATGAATTTTAGAGGGTTTGAGGAGCTGGCTCCTTTGTGGAAGTCACAGGTAACTGACCCTGCTCGTCAGGTAACTGACAAAACTGAAAATTTTGCCGTTTTTCACGTATTACGCAGCTAGCACAACTTTTTTTGGCTTGCAAAACATAGTTTCACACTTCCCTAACGGGTCCAAATAACATACCAAAAATTCAGCTTTACGTCGCGTTTTGCCTTTTTAACGGTTTTTATGTAGGATTTGACTGGCCTAAGACTATTTACTTTTCATATAAATCTGTGAAGTTTAAAGAATTGGTGAAATATTTTGGTTTTTAACAAGTTAATTGCTAAGAATTGTATTTAGATAGTTGAGCATTTTAACCAAAACTGTTTTGTATTTTGTATTGCAAAGTTTTTGTACCAATATTAGAAAGTATAATCCCACCCAAAACATTTCATGTAAAATAAGTTGCCAAGACTTACACGCTCATAATGCTTTCACTGGTAAAAGATATGAGATCTCATTTAAAGCCAAGCCCCTAACTCTACAAGGCCTAACTCTACAAGCCCTAACTCTAAAAACCCTATATCTTGCTCAAAAAGTATGGCTTGGCCGTTTCGTGGCTGTCGCACAGACAATCCCATGGAGTTATGTAAAGGATATGGAGTATGCCGAGGCATACTTTTTGACCAAGATATTAGCATTTTTAGAGTTAGGCATGTAGAATGAGGGGCTTGGCTCTACATGAGATCTGATAACTTTTTAACAGCGAAAGCATTATGAGCATCTCGGCAACGTATTTTACATGAAATGTTTTGGGTGGGATGAAATAGTTCCATGAAACGGCCAAGCCATACTTTTTGACCAAGATATAGGGTTTTTAGAGTTAGGGCTTGTAGAGTTAGGCCTTGTACAGTTAGGGGCTTGGCTTTACATGAGATCTCATATCTTTTTACCAGTGAAAGCATTATAAGCGTGTAAGTCTTGGCAACTTATTTTACATGAAATGTTTTGGGTGGGATTTCATTTCTTTTTGTAGGATGAGATCTGATAACTTTTTAGCAGTGAAAGCGTTATGAGCATGTGAGTCTTGGCAACTTATTTTACATGAAATGTTTTGGGTGGGATTTAATTTCTTTTTGCAAGATGAGATCTGATAACTTTTTAACAGTGAAAGCGTTATGAGCATGTGAGTCTTGGCAACTTATTTTACATGAAATGTTTTGGGTGGGATTATCTATTACAACTAAATTTAGTTTTAAGATTATTTAGAAAATGGATTTTTTTTTCAATACCCTACTTTTCTGTTTTTCTATTGGTCAACTTGTATATACATGCTGTTTGCACTTTTGTAAGAAATCACATTATTACACAGTATTATTTAGGCCGAAGCATTGAGGATACGACGTATTTCAGATCTCAATAAAATCCAAAGTATAAAAGCTAGATAAATGAAACTTAGCGTATTTGATTAGTATGGTAACTGCATCTTATCCTGAAAATTTGAGCTCTCTAGTATTATCCAGGCCGAAGCTATGAGGGTTCGATAATACATAACCAGACCCCCCCTTTATGAGGGGTTGGAGGGTGAAAGTTACGGATTTCTTAAAATTTTGTTGTTGTTTGTGTGCTAATCCTAGCCTGCATATCAAATTTCAGCTTTTTAGGACTTCAGGAAGTTCCCTAGAGGTTTTGATGATCATGAGTCAGTCAGTGAGTGAGTGAGTGACGGAATCGACGTATTTTAGGTATTAATAAAATCCGAAGTATAAAAGCTAAATAAATGAAACTCAGCGTATTTCATTAGTCTGCTAACTGCATCTTATCCTGAAAATTTGAGCTCTCTAGTATTATCCAGGCCGAAGCTATAAGGGTTCGAAAATACGACGAAACACTTCCAGAAAAGGTCCTGCCTTCGGCTCGTCTTGGCGGGGCACTGCCGTGCACCCAGATTTATTTGTTTGTTATGTCATATACATGTTTTTCTCATTGTTGATTTAGTCTTTATTGATAAAACCGTGAAAAAGAAATAACAAATATTTTCCGAAAATTCACAATGTACATTATTTTTTAATTTAATAATTAATTTTATCAAAGACTGATATAAATCTTCAAGCTTAATATGAAGAAAATTGACCTAAAAAGAAGTTAAAGTGTTAATGATTAATATTGTTGGACGAAAGGATGAAAAATACTGTACTTCAGCAAACTTTAACAAATGAGATATCTTAATTTGTATTAGTAGAACTATAAATTCTTGTGTTCTTAATTTACTTAATAATATAAGTTTATTAATTTCTAAATGCCTTGAAAACATTTAAAATTAACATAAACATAAACAAATGTCAGTATGAGAGATGAAGTTTGCTATATCGGGCATTTTTGCAATAATTAGTTATAAAATACAGTTTAAGATGTAAGTAATTATCGTAAAATAAAAAAAAATTAAATAATTTTAGAAAATGTTGTAATACTAATGAAAGACAAAAATCTTCTTTATTAGAATGCCGCTTCTTTGATGTTGAAGTGTTACTTAACTGTAGTTCTATAGATAGTCAATTTTATACAATCATATTCCTATTTAAATTTGTAGCAATTTTTTAAAATTTTAATTACAAATTAATCAATTAAACCCTTTAAGTTTGGCAGCAATTTTAGATACAATTTCAGGTATTTAAAAGCAGTGATATACTTATTTTCGTTATTGCCAATTTTGTTCGTAATTTGTTTAGAAATTTGGTTTTTATTCATCTGGTTCAGTTAGTGTATCATTCTTTAGGTATTCTAAAGGATCAAGTTCTTTCAAATACTCAAGTTCTTCAGTATTATATGAGCAAAAATCGAAAGGGTGCATAGATTGTGAACGAAATTGACACAATGTAAAATATGTAGGCCTCTGTCTTTTCTATCTAAATTAAAGATATGAAATGCATACATCTCGATATTACTCCATACCAAGTCGTATCGGGACAGGTTCCCACTCTAGAAGGCAGAACTAAAGAAACTATTGACCTGGAAGGGCAATTTCTCTGAACTCAAATCAGTTACAAGGTATTTGCATCATCATTTTCATGCCTATTCCAAGTGTCATTTACTTGACTTCTGCTTCTAAGTGTGTATTTTTTTTGGGAGGAGGGATGAGTATACAAACAGCACAGGTTAGATAAAGAGACATTCTCATAAAATTATTAGAATTTTCAAAACTAATCATATTCTGTTGTGTTTCGTAGTCACACCTTCTGAAGAATAAAAAAACAAAACAAAATAATTTGTTTTATGATAACTAAAATTTGTTACATATTTTTATGATAACTAAAATTTGCCATTACATAGGTGAGGCTTCTGGAGCAAAGCATCTGGCCGACGGCTGGCAGACACTTTGCTTTAGAAGCCGCAGTATGTAATGGCAAATTTTATCACAAAAACGAATTACATCAAGTAAACTAAACCGTAAAACTTAAAACTAAAACGAAAGTTTAAATTCTAAAAAAATACATGCAATACAATATTGAAATTCATTGGAACAGTCGAAAATTAATTCACAAAAAACACGTTACACAAGTAAACTAAAATATAAAACCTAAACTAAAATTAAAATGAAGTTTAATTCTACAAAAACACATGACATAGAACATTGAAATCCATTTGTAACATTAGGAATTTTGTTGCTGGCTTCCCGCTTGCGAAATTCCTTTGTTGTGGACAGTGTGAACCATGGAACAGTACTCCTGTTATCAGACAACAGGCAAGCGAATTGGTGAGAAATTCAGTTTGTTGGAGGACGCATGCAAGCCCTGCACACAAATTTTTACATTTTATTTTTCATTGTTGTGTAAAGAGTATAATGTGCTATTTATTATGTAGAAGCGGATTATTTAAAATTGTAATGATAACAATAATAATAAGAAGAAGAATATTTGATTTTGAAGAAGAACAAGAAACTTATTGTTTTGAAAATAAAGTTCTATTTGAGATTAAGAAATCTCCATCAATAGCCACTATTAAATATTTAGAAATTGTTATAATTAAATGCTCTTTTCATACAGAAATAGAATACACTAAAACGATTAAAAAAATCATGGTACACATCTAATGTAAGATCAAGATTATAAAATATAAAAAACTTTGTAAATCGTTATTTTATATCAACAATTATTGTTTTCAAATCTTTATTATAAAATAGGATAATCTAATAAAATTCATTTATTCATTACGAAATTTCAGTTTTTGTCTTTATAGCTTTATAGGAAATAATTTTTGAGAAGTAAAGTTTTAAATAAATTTTTACGTTGGACTGAAAATAATTACACAACACTTTATGTTTTATTAAAAATTCTTTCGTGGCCTCTAAATTATTCCAAATTTTCTATTGACATTCGTATATAATGTATAAGAAGGAAAATAATGTATACGAATGTGACTGTATACGAATGTAGAAGTGAAGTAACTTCTAATTTAAATCATGTATGATTTTTTTTATATTAATTTGAACAATTGCAACTTCTCCTTCTATTTAAAGCTACATAATAAAAATAGAATTGTTTCAATGGTAAACATGTAATTTAATAATAATGGAAATAATATTCATAAAAATGCAGAATGTCCCGAAATGTTTTTTTTTTTTTTTACATTTTTAAGAAAGTTATTCCCTCAAAAAAAATATGCATTTCTGCTCTTTAGATATTATGACTCCATTGTACAATAAAGAATCGGTAGCATAAATTCTTCGTGGAATTAAACGTTTAAGTATTTTCACAAGGAATGTCTTTCAAATTGTTTATATATATTTGCCTATTTGTTTTCTTATTTAACAGCTTGTAGATAAACTTATAATTCTCGGAAGCACCAATGTTTAAAATCTGGGAAATGAATGGGAGATCCCTAAATGATAACTTCTCAATATTTCGGCTCAGTAAAGTGGAGATTAAATTGTTTTAAGTTAAACATTATTTCAACCACCGTACTTGATTAAAAGATAAAAAAAAATATTTACAGTTTAAAAAAGCATCCCACTAACTGCGTCTGATGTTCAATCTGCAATTTCGACGCAGCTATTGGGGTGCTTTTTTAAACTATAAATATTTTTCATCTCAAGTGCGATGGATAAACTAATTTTTAATTCAAGTGGAGATTTTTTTATCAGATTCTAAAAATGACTGATGATGTGCCCATTATGTAAAAATATTGTGAACTATGATCCGGAAAAACCGAATCACTCAAACACTTTCAATTTTTTATACGTTACGAAGGCGGCATACTCCTTCTTCAAATCCGAACCTCGGAGGCAATTCATCACAATACCACGGAATATTTTAGCAATTGTATGGAGCCTGTATGTGAAACTCTCTGTGAACTGAACATCCTCCAAATTATATCAACTATATAATCGTATTTATATTGAGCCTCGTAGCTTATACTGCCAGAGTCTTCAGAAACAATGAAAAGCCTTGAAGAGAAGCATTTTTTTCAGTGCTGTTTAACCTTCGGAATAATCCTATTTGAAAAAAAGCAGTTTCTTTTCCAGTTAAAAAAGTATTCAGCAATTTGAAATGGGCTGGGTCAGGATGATCGTTCAATCATCAAAAAAAAAAAAAAAAAACCCAAAAAATACCCTGTTTTCCTTTTTGAGATGTTGGATGATGTTTACAAACAAAGCGACGAACTTTTCATGAATTTTAAACCTGTTATTTTGGTTGAAAAGTTCGTCGCTTTGTTCAATCTCGAATATTTCCATTAGAGTATGCAATGGGTGGATTCCTATTAACATTGCACCTCTACTAATATCTTTTCTCTGTTCAGCAATCACCGAAAATAAGCCATCCTCAAACCAAAAGACAATTACCATTTAAAGGCATTTCTGGCCGACTCGTCATTCTGACAATCTGACAAGTAATACCAAACAAACAAACAAACAAAAAGGTAGGTCTCGTGTTGTTTTACGATTGTTATGAAAACTTCCATCGTAGTCTTTTCAGACACCATTTTTTTAGAAATATTAATTTTTTTTCATTGCAAGAAATTCATACGAATATCACATGATTATCATTAGCATTTGATTCTGTAATAAGATTTCCTGCGTAATATTGTTATTGGTGGAAAAGGCCAACTTCCCTCCTGGAGAGTCGACTGGTCTAACCCTGTCTTCCTATTGAAGAATTGAATGTTCCAGAAGCCAGAAGGAGGCGTCAGAAGCCAGAGAGAAGTTCGTTTTTGGACAGGAGTCCAAATAAGCAGCCCCAGTAGTGAAAGAAGACTTTAGCCAAAGGATCATCGAGCTATTATTGTCAATCAATCGGAGTGGAAAGAGGGCTAGGACGTGCAAGTCGCACCCGTTCCGACAGAAGCTGAATGTTCCCGGACTTGGCAAGCCGCCTTCACGGAGAAGGGGAAGAACCAGTACTCGATAAGTGGACCTGGTACCCAGTCGTGGCCTCCGCAGTGCTGAGTCAAGCATCCTTCCCGAATCGCAAGGACCCCTTCCCTCCTGTACTATTGATCTAAGAACTTTGGACAAAAATTCAGGCAGCGATATGTTTGTTTTCTAATTCATTTTATTTCAACCTTTAAACTTCAAACATAACTGAGTTCTATTAGTTATTCTTTGTGTAAATGAATACATGATAATTATTCATAAATTACTCATGAATTTAATTCAATATCAACGACATTAACGAGAAATAAAAGTAATAAGTAACAAATTAAGAAGTTATTAATAATGTTAGAAATAACTAATAAAATTTCGGTGTATGCAATGCATATATATGTCAAATTATTCTAAATAGTTAAAATATTTAGAATAAAATATTTTAAAATG
>JAFIDM010000002.1:35076946-35115590 GCA_023159025.1 Thereuonema tuberculata
TTATACTACGTGTGGCAAAAGCAAGCAGAATAATTGCGATTTTACAGAAAGTCCAGGAGAATACTGAATGCATTCAATTTATATACAATAACAATTTTTAAGTTAGTGACAGCTGATACTTCTTTTAGTCTTTTTTTAAAAGCATTCGCACTCTTAACTGTTCGTGTGTTCACTTCTATATCAATTTTGCACAGTCTCTTATCACCTATCACAAAGTTTCTTAGAAGATTTAATCTAACTTTAACAATATCTTTAAATAATGGTGACTCTACTAATACACTAAATGATCAAAAATATCAGGACACCTCTCCGAAACCGTAATCAGAACACCTCTCCGAAACAACACACTCTCCAGTAGTGGTCATTAGTATGGGGTAGATCCGCCTTTCGCTTTTATCATAGCGTGACTTCCCGAGGATTCTTTCCACCAGGGGTCTGAAAGTATTTTGGAAGCCCATTCTTCCAAAATAGCTGTAGTCATTGAAGTGATACGTTAGGGTTGGGAGCCAAGCCGATGTTTTAATTCCTCCCGTATCTGTTCGATGGGGTTCAGATCGGTACTCTGGGAAGACCAGTCCATTACTGTTCGCAAATCATTCCCTCACAGACCTCAGTTTATGACACGCAGCATTATCATGCTGATGGAGTCAATGGTCTTTCACCGAAGTGGTGTTATACAAGAGGCAGTATGTAACTGGTCAACATGTACTTGTACCCTACCGCATTTACATTGCCGTGCAGAGGCAAACACCCCGATACTCTAACTCCATCTCACTTTTGCAGAGGTCAGGCTTGAACTAGCAAGTCCTTAAACATAATCATCGGAACTGGAAACCCCTGCAAAGAGGAAGTGAAACCTGAGCCTAGGGTGCACAAGTTCGTCTGCAAGAGGGCGTACCGGCGCACCGGCAGATGTATCGGGATAGTTTTGTTCATATAGTATATATTTTTAACTAAAGTACTGTATAATTATAGAATCTATATTTGTAGAATTTTCTAAAGTAAATTGTTCTTTAGATCTTTAATACTTTAAAATAAGTTACAAAAGAAAATGGTTATGAATTAACTAACTTTTAAAAAGCACTATCGATGTTTCAATGACCATTGTGTTTCCTAATAAGATCTATCAAAGCTTCTAAAAATTCAATAATTGACAAAACACAGCATCCTAAGAAAAGACCAAGACTTCCACCAATATCACTCACCAAATCAGTAAACGAATATGAATATGTTTCGTAAATGACTTCATAAAAATTATTCACAAACAGAAATTCGAGACCACAACCGATTTCTAAATTATTTTCATTAAGTGAGTAATCTAAATCAAAATAAGTATCTAGTTCAAACATGTAGAGTCGTTGCTTGCAGAGTGGGGAGCACTTGAAACAACTTGTCGCGTTGAAAGATTCATAAACTTTAAATATTTCTAAATATCCATCAGCAATATCTTCGCAAAGAGGAGTTTTCCAATCCAAGAAAGGCAAGCTTTAAGCGAAAGATATTAACAAAATGTTAGGATTTTAAAATTACAATAGAATTAAAATATGATTAATGACAATTCTAGAAAGGATTGTATATTCATAATATTGTATTTAATCACTCTTTTTGAAATATAGCTTTTTATACTGAAACAATACTCTAAATTTAAATCTACATCATAAAAAATCTTTTTGATAAGGTGATACAAAATTTTATTAGTTGAAGTTCTATAACCATCATTGTTACCCATACTAAAATCAGTGATTATACAAGTCTCAATAAAATTCGTATGGACTAGAAATACCCCCTACCACAAGGAAATAATAAAGAAAGAAACGAAAAACAGTTCCTAAGCGATTGAAAACCCTTCATCATTGCGCAAAAAATATTTTTTATAGATTTTTTTGAATGGTGAATATAGGAAGTTTTGAATGTAGGAAAACTAAAAAAAAATCGAACACGAAGATAAAATCAAGCTTAAAATTTGTATAAATTTCAAATTTCTTATTTCATAGTGACATTTTCTTCTATTTCAGTTTCCTATTTTCACCAATCCCAGTCTTACAACATTAAAACATTTTTGCCAATTTTGAATATTCCAATGTAAGATTTAAATGTTGAGATGTGCTCAGAGTCTCAGGGAAACGGTAGAGGATCACTGACCCCAATCGGCATACTGTAATGAACTGGATAAATGCTTATGCTTATGGCTACAGCTACTTCACTTTTGGACATGAAAATGCATGAACGAAACTTACCCCCCCCCCCTCTATGCCACCCACACTCATTATAATCAATGACTCAAACGTTATATTTAGACTTAGTATATAACTCCGAACGGACTAATAATTTAGACAAGTCATAATGATAAAAAATGTTCTGTTGATAGAGATCTTTCCTCACGTTATCGCTATACAGGGGTGGGGCAGATCTGCCCATTCTCCTTTCATCTAATAATTATTTATTAGAAAGCTTTATCAATCCAAAATGAAAGATACTTTTATTTTCAATTGCAAGAGTTCCATCTTCCAATATATGTTATTGACCTTCTTTCTAAAGAACTGAAATCTGAATGTTTTATTGATCATCTTGAAAACTCACAGAATGTAACTTTTTTTTTATTTTTTAACATGAAAATTTTATATAATTAAAGAAGACCTCGAATCGACAAAATCGTAATTGACTTACCTACATGCTTTATTCATCCTTTCATGAACGCAATCATCTATACATTTTGCATAACTTTCTGAATTTTCACATTTTAAATTCGACCGATTCAGTCTCTGAAACTAAAAATAAAAAATTCTGAATATTAAGTTTAAATATTAAAGTGTATACGTAATACCAAATTTGAATAATAGCTTTTTTTTTACCACTTACTAACAGGAAAACAAACTCCCTATATCATTCCATTCGAATTCAACTTCTCAATTGTTCTGTGCAACTCTCTTTCAAGAAATAGCAAGCCAGAAAACATTCATTGTGAATGATTAAATTGAAATTGATGTATTAAAAATAAAATAATTTTTATAATTAGTCATTTCTACAAAAATAGATTATCTGTTGGTTTACATAGCTGTACAGTTATTGAGACAGGATGTTAAGTAGTCTAGGAAATTCGGCAGGAAAAATTGAAACTAATAGAAGAAAAAAAATATGCTATTTACTTTCGGAAACATTCAACATTCAAGATTTACAATTAGGAAACTTTATTGTAGAAACATTCTAATGTTTCATCTAAATGGATGAAAAAATTCACTAAAAAATATTGAGTAATTAGAAGTTATTATTGCTTATAAAAATTCTGGAAATCAACAAATTTCTCTAGGAAAATGAAACTAAAGTTAATTACATTACAATTACAATAATAGGAGATTTAAATACCTCTAAAAACTAACGAAAATTTTTATTACACGAAATATTCTTACCGACTGAATAGACCGATCTCCCTCTATTAGAGTCGAATGGCCTGACCCCTGCGTTCTTGCATGGAGCAAGAAGAAGGCTTGGATCAGATAGAGAAGTAGATTCAAGCCAAGGCAGATCGACAGCGATACCCAGCGGCACAGGAGCTTTCTCACGAAGAAATGAAGAGAAGGTCAGTGTCACTCCGCCTCTTTGGAACCTTCTCCTCCTGCTGAAAAAGAGAGAACGTTCGTGTGCAGTGGCCTAATGGCCTCCGAAGGAAGAAGGCAGCCAGTCTAAACAGTCGCCTCAAAGAAGAGATAAGAGAGAAGCCAAGGAATATAGAAGGTCGTACGAACCCTGGAGCAAGCGACTCTCCTACACCGAAAGTTCGAAGGGTGAAAGATAGAAGCAACTAGCATCCCGGACGATTGAGGTTCCTGATACGATACAGCCCTGGACAGCAGCGGTCCGCCTGACAATTGCGGTTCCAGATCCCGGACGATAACCCAGAAAGTGACGGCCCACCTAAAGGGAAGAAAAAGAACAACAAAAAGAGCCAGAAAAGCGCTAGAAGATGGTCCAAGGAAAAGTAACGTGTACGTTTCGTCTACAAGCTCCCGTTCTTGAAATTCAGCGCCTAGACCATTCCCTTATTCTTTGGTTATTACTCACTTGATTCGCAAGATCTTCATTAAACTTATTGTGTCGACTAGTTTCGTAAATATTAAATATATATAACCGCTGTTTGAGCAATCCGAAATAAAAATCAACTCAGTGGCTAACAGTATTATAACAGTATTTCTTATTATTATTAGAAACCATACGCAATTTTGACGAAAAAGAGTAAGAGCAAAACAATTATATGATATTAATTCTAGGATAATATATGACAAACACATATTGCAAGAATACAGATTAAAAGGCTGCATGATTAAATCGTTTTACATATAACAGAGTGCGTTAAATAATGGATAAACTACAACTTAATAATTAATTGTCGGAATACTAATGACGAAAGTTACAGCAGAGAAAGTACGAAGGAAGTACAAGCAATACATCTTATGTTGCCACAAATCTACTTTAAATTTTGTTTGATGGAAAACTTGCAAAAAAAGAGACATAGGCTACCTTTCGAGGAGAACAAATGTTTCTGCCTAGGGGTAGGTTAATGCTGTCAGTTTTTATTCCATGATACTATGTTTTCTCCCAAATAAACTAAGTATATCACAATTTCTCCACAAGACATCATTTTCGATACAGTAGATAAAAACAGATTCTACTCAGCTTATAAAACCAATTGTTCCTATTTGTGATTTTGTTGACATTTTGTTTTAAGTTAGAAATAACTTAACACACATTTCAAACCATTAGAGTTGTTTCCTCTCTCGAGTGCACCGAAGTCACGGTCACTTTATAGTGACTTGAAAGTCTTAGCAAGTATTCCGCCAAACGTACAACACGAGAACTCCATTTTATCACTCTTTCGATAAGTTCCCATCTTCTTTCCTAACTATTCAGAATGATGATCCACAGTATTTTGGCATTGATCAGTCCTCTACAAGTCCAGGATTACGGGATAGGTCATAAAGAACAACGATAAGCTTCTTCATGCCTAATGCGTTTCCTTTCCAAGCGTTAAATATTAACTATCGATTAGCGAGTAATATGATGCATCTCTAATAATATGCATTGAAACGCCAACCGATTTCCACAAGATAATATAAATCATCATTTTCTTATACCAAATCCATTGTCAATGGTCCTTCTTTCTTTATGGAGAATTACTACTTATCTTAAGATCTTCAACCTTATCTTAATCCTTGAACATCTTAACCCTTGAAACTTATCAAATAGAACGTTAGTTAACACCCTCGAATTGGAACCATCCTTTTCCTACATGGCTGGCCGATTAATTTCATGTTCATCTTGGCTCCTCTCCACCCGTCTTTTCCCCTTCCCTCGGAAGCTAAGCAAACAGGTGTTTACAACTGCAGGTCTGGCCGTTGAATCTGGCGTACATGAGAAGAAGAAAACGGTCTCGTTGACTTGCACGTTCTTGAAGAAAGATGAGAAATAATTGGATATATTCAAAATACGTATACCAAAATACGTTATCTTCTTTAATCCAAACTAGACACATAAATAAATTCAAAAACACCTTCACTGTAGATACCGTTTGATGAACAAAACAAACATTTTTGTTCAATTTTTATTCACTTGCTTTGTTTATTGATGTTTTTAGTTGTTGTATTTTTGTATTGTTTTAATGAGAGAAGAATTTCTATTTTCTTTTTTATGTTATTTTATTTTTTGTTCATCAAACAAAACCAAGGTTTAAAAAGTTTTAAGAAATTAAAACGAAATATTGGTATCAACGTTATCTACAGTGAAGGTGTTTTTGAGTTTATTGATGTGTCTAGTTTGGATTAAAGAAGATAACGTATTTTGGTGTACGTATTTTTTTAGGACTACGAGACCTTGGTGAAGTTGTCTCTTGTGGAACTTAAATTATGTTTGGTTTTTTACGGACGAAGGTCGATGTACTAACATGGAAAATCATCAGAAGACATAAGAAATGCATTAAGAAGTTAGCGATATGGGAATCCCATGATGAATTCGTTAAAGCAAGTAAGAAAGCCATGTTACTCCCATTACCGATTGATAAATTTAGGATTCCCTTAATCCAAGAAGATTTTAGGACGAAACAGATTATTTCTAATTTTCAATGGAACATCTTTATGAACCAAATACATTTATGAACCAAATAGATACCAAATAAGAGAAAGATCACTGAATTACAGAAAGAAGAATTATTTTTTAATAGAAGATTAAAATCATCATTTACAGAAAATACTTACAGAGACATTATGAAAGAAGAGTGGTTAATTTACCACTCTTCTTTCCTAATAAGAAAAGAATAAGAAAAGAAAATTAGATGATAGAAAAAGGACACAATTATTTCAAAGGATTAAAAAAGCAGAAGAATTCAAAAAAATATTGTAAAAATTCAGGTTGTATTATTAATATAAGTAAGAAGGTATTGAAAAAAGATGAAATTATAGCATTGAATAAGGGTCTAGATATTAACGGTAATGGTAGTTTCAATACTAATAAGGTGATTACTGAAATTGAGAAAAAAACTTTCTTTGTTAAGAATAAGAAAGAAGCACTCTTTCAAATTTATAATGAATTACATAACAAGACAATTTCGAAACCCAATATTTCGGAAAAAGATTTTAGAAATATTAAGAAATTAGTTAACGATAAAGATTTATTAATTAGTAAATCAGATAAAGGTAACGCTTTAGTTCTAATAGATAAAGATGAATTTAACAGAAAAGTTTTATTGATGTTAGATTCAGAACATTTTTCAGAACATAACACCTTTCTGAACAAAATAGTCAAACTTGAAATCCAGGAAAATGAAAAAAGGTATTATTAACAACTATCAGTACAAAGATATGATTAAGAATATGACTGTAACCCCTACCTTTGAGCCTAGAATTAAAACGCATAAGCCAGAAAATCCATTAAGACCCGTTATTAATTCTTACGGCTCCCCATTTCAAAATTTGGGTAAATTTCTCAATAGAATTTTAAAATTTATGATATTTGATAGTCCAGAAATGATTGTTAAGGATACTTAACAAGTTATAGATTCCATTAGAGATTATAGAGTTAAGAACAAGAACAAAATATAAAAAAAATTAGGTTATTTACACTGGACATTGAATCTATGTACACGAATATTCCTATCAGAGAAGCATTAATGGTTGTAATTTCTAAATATGATGATAGAATTCGAGACAGATTTAAAATAGAGAAAGCGCATTTCTAGGATTATTGCAATTGATATGTTACAATAGTTATTTTAAATTTGATGACAAAATATATAAACAGGATAAGGGCTTCCCTATAGATAGCCCGATTTGAGGTATAATATATAATCTGTATATGATTTGGTTTCAGACATCATATGTTAAATTATGGAAAGGAGCAGGTTTCCTCTATAAAAGATACGTTGATGACGAATTAATAATTTGGGAAGGTTCAAAAAGACAATTTTCTGGTTTTTTGAATTATTTAAAAATTACCATAAAGATATAAAATTCAAGATTGAGGAAAAAGAAGATATTAAGGTCAATTTCCTGGACATTACTATAAAAAATGAAAGAACAGGTCCAACGTTTGAAATATATGGGAAGCCTTATCAAAGTAATCACATTTTAAATTTTACGTCTAATCACAGTACATCTACCAAAAAAGGTATAATTAAAGGTCACTTGAAAAGAGTTACGAATTATACTGAGGACAGGAATCTTTGGAGACATAAAATTCAAAATTTAAAAGAGAAACTTATTATATGAGTACCCCATTAATTTTATTGAAGGAACCATCAGAGACTTTATTAAGAGTAGACGTAAAGTTAGTGGTAATTTTATTAGTAGGAACAATCAGTGTGATTTTTACTAAATGTTTAGCTCTACCCATAGGTATGAGAATCAATAAAGCAGTGAAAGGACTATATAAAGACAATGATTTAAATTTAGTTTATTACAAAAGCAACAAATTGTTCAAGAAGAAAAAGAAAAAGTAAAAGAAGAAAAAGAGTAACGATAAAAATGTATTACATAGTATGGGAGTAGTATACGCTTTGATATGTAGAGATTGCCAGGCAACATATATGGGAAGCACGGGCAGGACGATAGAAGAAAGAGTGCGGGAACATGTTCACGCTTTAAATAATAGGGAAGAGAATATTTCAGACTGGGCTGACCATTGCAGGCTAAAAGGACACAACCCGGACCCCATCGTAAAGATTATCCATTACGAACAAGATGAGCAGAAAAGATTCATGATTGAATCTTGCATCATTAATTGTTGTGTTTGTATTAATAAGAATAAGTGTTTAAGAGTAAATGAGATGTCTTTGTCCATGTATAGGAAGGCATTGATGAACAATGTGAGAGTGAAAGAATTTTTATCTCTCATATAGTTCATCTGTTTGTCAACAATAATCACCGTTTTTATTGTCCAATTTTTAATCACTTGCTTTGTTTATTTATGTTTTTTAGTTGTTGTATTTTTTATATTGTTTTAATGAGAGAAGAATTTATGTTTCCTTTTTTATGTTATTTTATTTTTTGTTCATCAAACAAAACCTTGAAAAAGTTTTAAGAAATTAAAACGAAATATTGGTATCAACGGTATCTACAGTGAAGGTGTTTTTGAGTTTATTATGTGTCTAATTTGGATTAATTGGATATATTATTGATATCCGGCTGATGACGAGTGCAAGTCTCTCCTTTTAATTAAGATCAATAACAAGGTAACTTTGTTATCGTACTAATACAATCAAGTATTTGAACATCAATCTGGAGCAATTTCTAGCTTATTCAATATCTTTATCCAAAGATAGCAAATAATAAGCATTTATAAAAGTGATTTAAAAGTAGTGAAATAGTTTCAGAAAAACAGATGCACGACCCTGTCTCAGAAATAAGATAAAAATTACACCCCAATCCCTGAATAACTATAGATATCGAGAAAAAATTTATAAAAAGAAAAGAATCAAAATCTCACATTCGAATAGTAAACTAGTAGTAAGGTGCTATGTTTGTATGAATATTGTCTAAGTATTGTAAGTGCAGTGGCGATGTCCGACCTGAACCTATTCCGAAAGAAGGCAATACTTGATACGCTGAGTATTGACAAAGAACTACATAAATCGAAGTGTACAAAATTTAATGAAACTGCTTCTACAAGACTCAAGACTTCAATAAAAATATTGACGGAGACCTGTCTTATTTATTAATAAAACCTTCTAGATGGCAAAAATACATTTATCCTATAATAAAAATTTAACTTGTAAAATAAAGAACAAATCAAGAAGGCACAAAGGTAAACAAAAGATTCAGCCTCTGAACTATCAACCGTGGGAGTGTGAGACGGCCGTTTAGTCCTCTTTATGACCGTTTCGTCATCAGCCACACAAAACCCTTTGTTGAAAGCTCTGATCGCGAAACTAAGTTAAGGATTCCACCCATGCACCCGCCAATGGGTTCCCAATAAAATAAAAGCACAACAAAAAATCAAAACAAAAGAAACAGCTCCAAATCCTGGCCTGCGAATCCCCCGTCAGGCACAGAGGAAATTACAGAAATCAAAGACTAACGGCAAGCCCCATAAATTACAATAATATTTAACGTGCCTGTTATAAAATAAACACCAAGCCAAGAAGGCACAAAGGTAAATAAAAGATTTCGCCTCTGGACTATCAACAGTGGGAGTGTGAGACGGTCGTTCGTCCTCTTTATGGACTCATCAGCCACGCAAACGCTTTGTTGAAAGCTCAGATCGCGAAACCAAGTTATTGGGAACCCACTGGCGAGTTCCACCAAATCTCTAACTTGGTTTCGCGATCTGAGCTTTCAACAAAGGATTGTGGGACTGAGAGTCCATAAAGAGGACGAAACAGCCGCCTCACACTCCCACTGTTAATAGCTCAGAGGCGAAATCTTCTGTTTATGTTGGTGCCTTCTTGGTTTGTTGCTTATATATTTATCCTCTCCAAAACTTATTGATCAATTGACGAAAATCTGAGTGCTTAGATTGTTCTCAGAGAGAAAGAAAACATTGTTTCCAGCTCTTCCAACATAAGAATCAAAGTATCTCATATTTGCATCTCACAAAACAATTAAAATTATAATTAACTGTAAAGATTTCACAGTAATCTGAATATAATCTGAATGATATTTTATTTTTCGAAAGTTATTGATGGAAAATAGTGTTGCTTAAAATCCTTGTACTTTTCGTACAACATTGGAATAACATTGTTAATGAACTTGAAAATCATCTTTTCGTATCTTCTACACCAACGATATTAAATTTTTACGATAATATCACACTAAAAGTAGCACTTTACTTTTCTATATACAAGATCTCATTTTAATAATAAATTTTATTTTTAAACTTATATTAGAAGTAATCAAAAAGATATTTTTTTACCTCTTTGCTGTTCACAGAAGCAACGGTACCACCCAAATTGAATATTTCTCTTTGATTGCGAAATATATGGAATTTTGAGATTTTCTCTCCTGAATTCAGTATCACCTAGAGAAAAAAGAAAAAAATTTGTAACATTATTGTCAATGATATTTACTGTTGCTACCGAGGAGACAAGAAAATTTAATACTAGAAAGTCCATTACATATCTACTGCTCACTATACTTTAGCATTTCTTCAAATTATATAAATTACTACTGAGGCAATTCTTCTAATGTTAATAAAAGTAACCTTAATGATAGGTAGATTTACGAAAACAAACACAATTAACAATCGTATTTACAATTATTTAACGTGCGTAAATTAATTAAAAATGATTAAAATTTAGGCCGAACGAACAAATATTTAAAAAAAGTTTTTTTTAAAAATACAAAAGATAAAAGAAACACAACAGTGATCGATCCATTGGAGCTGTGGGTTTATATAATTCTCATCCACCAATCGTAGCTGTATGTAAATGAGGTGAAACTGACAGTATTATCATCTCGTGTTAGTTTTTACAATTGTAATGCCTCCACCTGGTGTGAGCATTTGAAATTAATATCAAAATAAACAACTCAGAAATGTATATCAAAAAATATTAAACGGCACTCTTATCCTTTTCTTTTTTAGAAAAACCATATAAATTTATATTTTGCACTGATATAGAATCATTGTAACATAATGAATCGTTCAATATGCACAATGACTCTTTACATTTCCGTTTCAGTGCATGGTCCTCATAACCAATGATACGTGGATGCTGCAGATCTAAAACGTGTCCTGTAAGTCGCACATGATTTGCTGTACCGTAATTCATATCTTTATTTTTGATGGAATTAATATGCTGTACAATCCTACGCTTAATTGGCTGGCCAGTTTCTCCAATATAACTGCATGGAAAATTAATGCAATGTAAGTCGTAGATAACACTTCTGGGATTATCCGGTGAGATGCGTTTTTTAGCATGTACAGCTGCCCCCAACTTATAGTTGATAGCAGAGGTTACAACAATATCATAAGGCTTTAAAATCTTCTTTAATCCATAAAAAAACTGGACTGTGGAAGGGAATAGG
The DNA here is from genome assembly GCA_023159025.1 of Thereuonema tuberculata. NCBI lineage: Eukaryota > Metazoa > Arthropoda > Chilopoda > Scutigeromorpha > Scutigeridae > Thereuonema > Thereuonema tuberculata. The sequence continues at coordinate 35,088,454 of JAFIDM010000002.1, forward strand.
GACATAAATTTTAGAAGACTGTAGGATTATATATATTGTTTAAGATTCTTACCACATGTTCAGTAAGAAATTTTTTAGGATATCCATTAGTTAAGAAAATGTTTTGCAAAGTAAACATTTCATTTTCGAATATTTCAAATGAACTCGATAAGTTGAAGGCCCTTCTGACTGCCATACTGACGACATTAACTTTAAAGGAGATTGGGCATGAAGAATCAAAATTAAGAGTAAAACTTCCAAATGTTGGTTTTCTAAACACTTCTGCTTGGAACTTGTCCTTAGCCCTAACAACCCTAACATCGAGAAAAAGTAAACTGTCATTTACTTCACCCTCAAATTTCAAATTGATATTGTTGTGTATTCCATCAATAATATTCATGATGCATAAAGAAATAGAACTATCTGTATAAAAAAGGAGGTAATCAACGTAGCGACAATGAAGCTATATTTGTAGCTGGCCTAGATTATAAATATGAAACACTGATGGCGGAGTGCACCAAACTTCAGTTAACATTGATGATTGCAGTTTGGACGGAGCTAAAATTAAAGGGGGGTGCTGCTCCAGAAAAATTTTAGCCTTTGTTTTAAAATTGTGTGAAAGGAAACAAACATGTATAGAAAGAAAATTTATTCAGAAACTTGATAAATTTCTTTTTATACATGTTTGTTTCCTTTCACCCAATTTTAAAACAAAGGCTAACATTTATCTGGAGCAGCACCCCCCCACTAGTTTTAGTTCTGTCCAAACTGCAGTCATCAAAGTTAACTGAAGTTTGATGCACTCCGCCATAAATCTTCTATATAGATCATACATATTTCCGCAATTGCCGCTGACACTGATACGCCCATGAATAAGCCTATTGATTGCTTATAGAATGTACCAATAAATTCGAATATTTTCAATTAGGTTAATAATTGTATTATTATTAAGGTCCATGGTAATAGAGGTAAATAAAGAATCTATATCAAGTGAAAAAAATTTAAATTCATCGATGTACTTTAAATTCCTAATTTTTGCCACAAATTGTTGACTGTTTGCAACAGCATAATAAGAATGAATATTTAGTTTCTCCATCATGTCGAAAATACGTTTAGAAACTCAATAGCTCAAGCTACGCAATTAGTTATAGGTCTGACAGGAAATAAACCCAAAGGATTTATATCGTTAAGGATTTTGGGGGCAATTTTTAACCTCATTTTTTATAAAGATAGTTCCATTTCTTTAGGCATCATAAATATTATCGATGGAATACAGAACAATATCAATTTTAAATTTGAGTGTGAAGTAAATGACAGTTTACTTTTCTGGATGTTAGGGTTGTTAGGGCTAAGAGCAAGTTCAAAACAGAAGTGTTTAGAAAAACATTTGGAGGTTCTACTCTTAATTTTGATTCTTCTTGCCCAATCTCCTTTAAAGTTAATGTCATCAGTATGGCAGTCAGGAGGGCCTTCAACTTATCGAGTTCCTTTGAAATATTCGAAAATGAAATCTTTACCTTGCAAAACATTTTCTTAACTAATGGATATCCTAAAAAAATTCTTACTGAACAGGTGGTAAGAACATTAAACAATATATATAATCCTAATATTAAGCATGTACAGTCTTTTAGATATGAATTACGGTACAGCAAATCATGTGCGACTTACAGGACACATTTTAGATCTGCAGCACCCACGTATCATTGGTTATGAGGACCATGCACTGAAACGGAAATGTAAAGAGTCATTGTGCATATTGAACGATTCATTATGTTACAATGATTCTATATCAGTGCAAAATATGAATTTATATGGTTTTTGCTGCGGTAGTTACGCAGAACGCGTACTTGTATAACAGAGCGCCCAAAATAAGTATAGCTAGTTTCATGAAAATTTAAAAAAAATTTAATGTCTGAAACATATGACAATAATTGAAATATTTACAAATGTAATCAGGATTGATATGATTACGATCACTACTTTCTTACAAAACAATTTCAGTAATAATATATGACTGTTCTCTACTGTAATAGATTAAACACATCAGCTTTATAATAATGCACTGGCATCAAAACAATATTAACCTTTTAGATATAACAATCTTAACAACCTCATTAATAAATAAACTTAACTATTACACTTCTAGGCTTTTATATTAGTTCCTATACAATATGTTTAGCTAACTATATTCTTAGAAATAAGCCTAATCACTTGTATGGGTTTCGAATTTATTTACTTTAATAAATTCTCTTACTAATTGCATATATGGCAATTAAATTTACTCACTACAAATACCAACACACTATGTGTTAAAGTTAATAACAAAACGATTTGGTTTTTCACCTTTGTGAAAACCTAACTCTTCCAGTTACTTAATAATTCAACTTATTTAACCAGGTAAGTATATTGTTACTTATTTCTTTACTTACAGTAATTTACCAAACAATTAAACTAGCCCTTAGTTTCATAGATTCATTATCACAATGAACTCTCATGTATATAAAATACTTTACTATGCGTGAATTAATTACTTCCGAATCCCGCCACAAGTTAAATAGAATAAATTAACTTACAGTTGCTGACTTCATGTGGTATCACCTTGTAGAATACACACCTTCGTCTTGATAGAAGCACATTAGTAGTAAGATATTTCACTACTCGAAATAGCACTTTTAGGTTCACACTTGAAACCTTTAGATAAGCACACCACACTTTTCAACTTCCGCTGTAATCTTTCTATGAATCAGGTGTTGTAGACTTCTCACCTTATGTAGCAAACACCATTAATATTGATGAAGGAATATACTTGTATTTGAACAACAAAGTTCTTTTGGTCTTCTATATTTACGCTGACTTCGGTACCAACGATAGTTTCATCTTTTAGAAATTACTTCAAGTTGACTTAGGCTCTCCTGAAATATGTCATTCCCCTCTATAGTGGAATAGCTCTTCCTTCGTCTTCTTATATATTATTTTCGGACTTCAAATCCTTCTTCGAATAGTATCCTTCTTCTATAATCGTAGACTTCGGAAATACAGCAATATTATTGTAGACTTTTATTTCCGTCAATTCAATGTTGCTAGTTGCGAACGATGTTTCCCGTTCCGTCTCCGTCACAATCTTCGGAAATTTAATTATCTTGAATTAAAGTTCACTGAACACTCGCGATATGATTTATCGCTAGGAATAGTTCCTTAATTATAATTTCTTCAGTATAATAAACTTCTATCTTCTTAATAACGGTAATAATTAACACTTACTAGTTCCCGTTTGCAGTGATATCAGAATGTCACCTTTTCCAATTGACCGGCTTCTTTCCCCCTCTTCCTTCGGAACTGAATGAACTCGCCTGACTAGTAATCTTAATATTTGATTTTCTTTCTTCAGCATTTAGTACGATTCAAACTTATACTTAGGATTTTGCCGGGTTCTTCTATTCCATAATAGTATCCAGTAATTCTCTTTATAGAGGTTATCTTTCCTCTTTCTTCAACCGCTGTCCGCACAAGCTTCGGGCAGACCATTACTTCGGGGAGATGGGTTCATTACTCACTTCCCCCATTGGATACTGTCTGAATAATCGCTCAGGCTTCGAGCATCCGACTTCACTAGAGTCAACTGAACTCCTTACTTCGACTGAACTCAAAAACCAATCAACTCGTCGATTCGATCACATGTCATTTCATGCTACGCAATCAAGTTGATTTAAATATTTAAATTAACACAAATGAGCCTTGCTCAAAGTCAATAAAAAAAATTAAATAAATTTCTTTACAAGCAACAATTATTTGCTTTTAATTAATTTAAACTACAACTAAATTTAAATTATTTCTTTGGGGGTTTTAAATAATTTAATATTACTAACAGTTTTTCTAAAAAAGAAAAGGATAAGAGCGCCGTTTAATATTTTTTGATATACATTTCTGAGTTGTTTATTTTGATATTAATTTCAAATCCTCACACCAGGTGGAGGCATTACAATTGTAAAAGTTGATATACATTGATGAGTGGTTTATTTTGATATTAATTTCAAATGCTCACACCAGGTGGAGGCATTACAATTGTAAAAATTGATATACGTTGATGAATTGTTTATTTTGATATTAATTTCAAATGCTCACACAAGATGGAGACATTACAATTGTAAAAACGAACACGAGATGGCAATACTGTCAGTTTCAACTCATTTACATATAGCTACGATTGGTGGATGAGAGTTATATAAACCCACTGTTCCGCTGAATCAATCACTTGGTCGATGACGTGCAGTCGAAACGTTGTGTTTCTTTTACCTTTTGTATTTTTAAAAAAAACCTTTCTTAAAATATTTCTGCGTTTGGTCTAAATTTTAACCATTTTTACAATTTACAATTATTTCAATAAACTTTTATTGTGAAATTCCTTATAAATTTGGAAATACGAATAAAATGTGACTCCACAAATGTAACCTAAAAGCGAAAATGCTTATTAACATAACAAGGTAGCGATAGCGATTAGTAGACCAATCACAATGCTTTGCAACGGCTTTTGATACGTGAATGAAGAAAATTATTCAAAAGTTAATACAAAACTCCTACTTATAAATAAGAGGAGTGAAAAGTCGGTTGAGTACAAATGTTGGATAAATATATTTTATATTTTATAAGGATTTGGTATTTTCGGCGTTCGCCGACTTTGACAATCATTAACTTAGTGATCCTATCCTAACTCTCCTACAGCAGTTCTAACTTCGTAACTCAGTGTTTCTCAACCTTTTAGTACTTGCGGCCCAATTTTCAATCACAACTCTCATCGCGCCCCCCGAAAAAAAAAACCTCCAAACCTATCTGTTCAACCAAAAAAAAAAACCCCAAACCTATCGCGCCCCCGCTTTAGTTTTATCGCGCCCCACAGGTTGAGAAACACTGTCGTAACTACATTATTAACATCTTCGACTAAATTAGAACCACTTCTACAAGAATTTAATTTCAAGCTCGTCTCACCTTCAAGAAGCACCACCAGGTATGGAACTTGTCTTGATGCAGTCTATTCTAACGTAAAAGTGACTCGATCTGCACTCTACTCATCCTTCTTCAGTGTTCATGAGCCTATTGTGGTGGATTTTGAATTGTAAAGTTTTCAGTAAAAATACGTTGTTAGCTTAGGAATTGTCTAGAAAAAGCGCGTGCGAATCTGTTTGGGACCCCATGCTATCTTACCCACCCCTATTTATATAGAATAATCGTCATTCTTAACCAAACCTAGTTAATAGATTGATTTCTTAATAATGATTTAAAAAAAGAGACGCAAGAAGCTCCTATCTATGTTACATAAAATACAGAAAAATCATTATTTATATGGAATAATCATCATTCACCTTGTTATTAGACTGAATTCAATAACTTTTGAATAATTTTCTTCATTCACGTATCAGAAGCCGTTGCAAAGCATTGTGATTGGTTTACTAATCGCTATCGCTACCTTGGAGCCTTGGAGCTAAAGACATAAGCTCTACGGCTCTGAACTACTCTTGGCAAGAGATTGAGTAATAGATCAAAGTCTTAAATATCTATTATAAGTGATTGATTCGAATATATTAATAATTTATTCGGCTAAAGTCTAGTATACGGCACACCTTATAGTGATACATCGGTTATGGATGCTTTTACAGCTTTCGGCGTTCTCCGGTGCGCAGGGATACATGATGTCATACTGGTCATAGTGATCTAGGTGTTTACTCCACGTGCCCACGTGTGTTCCATTTTCAGCATGGCGTCAGTGACAGGAGATGCTTCGACTTCGGCGGAATTGATTGGTCCTGGAACATTACAGGCTGGTTTGTGTGATTCACTTTTTTGTGGGAATGCGAGATGGATGTAAGAAAGATGTACATGATGTTTTTATGAGTCTTCGATTAATTGCGAAAGAATATGTGTCCAAAGTGTGCAAACAGCATGTCGTTGGAAAAAGTGACACCGTCACATAAGGTAGACCTAATTATGTGTATTTTATAATTTTTCCTGTTTCAACTTTTGAAATCCGATGGCTCGCAGTGATAGCCCGTTTTAGCAAGAGCTGGTTCCCAGTGATCCCCTTTTAGCAAGGGGAGGCTTTCCTGTATTCTCTATCCGGTCGTTCTCCGGAAGTTGAACCATCCTACGTCAACTTCTGCTTCCGATTTCTGAAAATAGTTCAGAAACGGTCATGTTTAAAGACGCAAAAAAAAAATAACATCAAGAGCAGGTGCCGTAATCTAGACTTTTACCATTTATTATTATACTATTTCATAGGGGAATAATAGTTGATAAGCGATAAGAATAAATTGAACGAATGCCAAATTGGAATATAGGCATCCATGTTAGAAATAGAAGATAATCTTCCGTGTAACCGTGAATTGGTAATTTACTACGATTCAAGTGAAAGTAAGTGACTTTACGTTATTTATTCTAAATGAGCTACGAATCAGAACACAGTGACTTGAATCATTAATATTTATAACGACTGAACTATTGACTTAAATAGATAATGAAATATTTCCATAGAACACTTACAAGTAGATACGACACTCAGATCATTATCAAGTGACAGTAAGTGAAATTCAGCAAACTTTAATTAGTGATTACAGATTAATTTAAGTGAAAAGACTTGATTGAGCATTCAAAGATATTTAGTGAAAAACTTTATCTAGCATAGAATAAATGTACTCAATTCCAAGAGGAGATAAATAAATGTGAAAAACTAATTCATAGAAATGAGAATTATCTTTATTTTAATATCTGAGTTCATAGAATATAAATTAATTACATTTTAATTCATCAAATGTCTTGCGTTCATTATTGTAGGAGTTAAGTGCTGCTAATATTGCTACCAGTGGAATTGTTCACCCCCTTAAAACTATGGATTCGTCTTACGCTAATCCATGTCAGTGAAGAGTAGTGCAGACCGACCTTGTCTCCCTCTCTATAGTGGACTCTGTCGGAGCGAAAGGGAGGCAAGAATCAGGCTTATAATGCAGCGCAGAGGGCTGCAATGTCAGTTCGCTTTGGCGGCAGCCAGTCGCAAGAGAGGTCTTCACCCGGAGCCAGAGAGTAGATTTTGTTTGTGGCGCTCAGCCACGAGTGGGTCTCTGCCAGGAGAGAGAGAGTGAAGCAGAAGAAGTTTGTTGGGCAGCCGCCCTAGTGAGTGAGAGAGAGTAGTAGGGCAAAATTTGGGGCTGCCAAGCCACGAGAATATCTTCAGTCCGAAGATTGAGAAGACAACCGAAGCCGAGATTACAGCACCCGTCCCCGATAGAATCATGAGACGATCGCCAATCGTTAGAAGGCTGTGGAGAAGTCAACCTAGCCGTAGAACTCTTACATTATTGGAGTAAACTGTATTTGGTCGTTAATCTTAAATAATAAAGTCTCTGTGGTTTTTAACTACCTGGCTCCAGTCGCATTCTGTTCCCCTCCGCCACCGAACCTGTACAATAGTTCGGTAGCAATATCAATTACACTGTGCTTGGGTACAAATATTAATTTATTTCTAAACTCCAAAAATAATATTTTCACCCATCAAAAATTTTTAATTATTATTTTATTTACCACAAATGACTATTGCTACGACGCTACAGGATTATTAGAATTTAAAAATTATTATTCCGGTATCAGAATTACTGGCGCTTTTCTTATGATCTTTCTGATGACTTTTTGGATTTTTTTTAAAAACAAATAATTTTTATAGAATTTATAAAGTTCTAACTGCTGAAAATATGATTCTGCATATATTTCTACATGGATTTCTACGAGGGCTGCAGCATTTTATATTTCTTAGCTAGTGTAGATTTTGAATAAAACGGTTCACAAAATTTGATCGACTTGTTAATGGAAAGACACCCTTGGTTCGTCAAATAAAGAAAATTCATGTGCTGGCCTCCGTCAGCCTCAGCGAAATTTCTATGTGCATTTAAATAAAGATAAAGCACCTAAAAATTCATAAAAACAGTAATTGAGACCTTGTTATTTACTGTGGCTACTTTTAACTATATAATAGCCAATTAAGCATGAAACAGATGTTTTGAGATATCACTTGTAAACACTGGTCTCAACCTTTATTGTGCTCCTTCTAAACTTATTTATCATTGTTGCTAAAATTAAAATAAATTAGAATACAAGCTTTAATCTTCACCTTCACTTGTTCTTTTATAATAATAATATAAATTGAGGTGATCAATGAATCGCCTATTTTCTTCTTCTTTTTTTTTTAAATACATTATACTTACCTGAAATCCTCTTTCTTCATCTCTCATTCTTTCTTGCTCTCCGTATTCAGATAGGTTTTTCCAATATTCATCACTGTTTCTATTTGAATTTATCAAAAGAAAAATCATATTGTATTAATATTTCTGCTGTTATAATAACAGAAACTTTATTTTTTACGGTCTGTTTATAAAAAGAAACTTATTACAAATCAAATTTTTCTCACAAAAAGTCAAACTTATTTTGTTTTATTTTTTATCTTCTTCTTATCTTTCTGATAATTTAATAATTCTAATAACATCTGTTACCTATAAACATACCAATTTCCATAAATTCAGTACAGTCAAATTAATGGGTAATTTGAAATTTTAAGATGAATTGTGAAGTTTTTTATTATTTTTGGCCTAATTGATTAAAAATAATTCAATGAAAAGTGGACAATTCTGAGTTTTGTGGACAATTCCGGATGGAAAGAGGAATCTAAAATCTTAACAATGTCTTAATGATTTGGAAATTGTTTGATAAGTTATTGACATATTCAAGCAGACATTAAGTTTGCTGATGTTGTTTTAGGAATAAAAAAAACATAAATTAGGCATAATAAATAAAGCTTAAAGTGCGTGGAATTGAACTAATATCAAAAGTAATAATGCAGTTATCTATTTCCGCCCTATCTGCGCAAGTCATCGTTGGGAATAAATTTCACATATATTAAACTGTAGTTTTCGGTTAATTGTTTCTTTTTTGGATGTTTTGATACTTTTCTTAAATGTCTTTAGCTTGGCATATTCAAAACAACGTATTTGGGCCTGTGCTTATCAGGGTTATTTTATTTACTGTTGTTTTTGTTGTTTTGATATCATTTCCGTGTGCGGAAGTGAAATCCATGTCTCTCCGTGCAGTCTGAGCAGGTCATCGAGGGTAAATCTGGCTGATGATTCCTAAAAAGGATGAAACAGCTGTTCTGAATTCCGATGGATGGCTTGCTCAGACTGGGTGGAATTAGATAAGTGCGTTATTACTTTCGTCATTAATAAATCGGGCATAATTTTACAATGTTATATTTTGTATTCTAGATGATCTACACTCAGTAGCGGACTAGCCGAGGTGTCAGCTTGCACGATGGCAAGTGGGCCCATGGGCCCTTGATGAAGTAAATTAATGCTGAATATTAAGTTGAATAAGTTAACATAGAATAGATTTTCGTAAGATATTTTTCGTTTAAGTCGTGAAGTTTGCAAAGACGGGACAACTATGACTTTAAATAGAACTTTTGCTAAAATTAGAACAATAATATAAAAAAACAGAAAAGAAAAGAAAGCAAAACAGAAAGAAATAATTCTTTCTGATAAACAATTCCTTAAAAGTTTCTAGCGGAAAAAATATATAGCCTAACATCATCAAATTAAACTGACTTCGTTTGTTTGACGAACAAAATGAAGTAACCTCAAATGACGAGAAAAAAAAATTGGTATCCGAAAACTAAAACAATGAGAATTAAATTGTTATTGGTCCAAATTGTGCATTTGCAGCACCGTTAGTAACAATAAAATAAACAAAATTAAAATTAATAATTAATCAGTTGCATGTTGGGAAAACTTCATCTGGCGGCAAATTTAAATATGTGCATGAAGGCTAGTAAATGTGTTTAGATAGCTAAAGACGAAACAACAACACGAAACAACAATAATTTTAAATGAAACTTATTTAAAACTAGGCCATCCCCCGTCTCTCCCTGGTAAGTTTGAGATACTTCAAGAAGAATCGATTCCAAGCGGTTATGGTAGTACAAAGTGATATCTTATTCCTTTTTGTGGACGGAGAGAAGCTAAAACAATGAACACTCACTTTAAATTACTCGGCTATTAGGGTATAAAGACTAAATTTGAATGTAGTCCCCTGGCCTAATGGATAAGACGCCTGACTGCGGCTCAAACGGTTAGGTTCGATTCCCATCGCAAACATTTCAGTATAGCCATGTGTTCACAGCGCCGGACAATTGAAACAATGTTTCAATTGTTAAACTGCGCTGGACAATGGTGGATATATTAAGCATGAAATAATAATTTCCAAAGAATTTTCTGTAAAATAAATGATTTAATTACATTATTAGAAACATTTTATTCAATAAGATTCTGAAAATTATTAAGCGTTTTGATAGGATTAACATTTGACTGAATTTCCTTGAAAATTGTCATAAAAGTTAATTGTTTTATACGTAGATATCATTTATATCGAATAATCAGAAAAATTACATGATTTTTGATTCTTACACCAAGAATATAATTGTAGTATATTAATCGTAATAATCCTAGTAATGTATTAGTCTATATTACTAAAATCTTTTATTTCTCTGTCTGTCCGGCGCAATTTCCTATGACAATGGAAAATAGAAATAAGTTTTACAACGAAACATCTACGACAGGAATCGAACCTGCAACCTTCTGATCTAGTCAGACGTCTTATCCATTAGGCCAAGGTGATTACAACTCACTTTATATTGTTTTTTTACCCTTCTCCTATCAATAATGAATGTATTCAACCTTTTTTTTGGAATCTCAAGATTGTTTGTTTATTTCCGATCCGTCTGTTTATTTGTAATTCAGAAATGACAATTAGAACTATTGCCGAAACGTTGCAATATTTTAAAAAACTTTTAATATTCTTTCTTAACCAAATTCAATGTGATATTGGAAAACAAGCGCGTGAATACGGGTGATGTTGGAATAAAAAAAAGAGAGTCAAGAAAGAAAGAAGCACTATTTCTATTAGGTAGAATACAGAAAAATCACTATTTGTAACTCAAAAACCAAATTAAGGCAAAGGCAATGTAATGCACGTTTTTGTGTGGAAATATAGTTTTATTTTCACAATATTTTAAACATATTTAAACAGTACACATCTCAAATAGTACATTTTAAAGAGTGCACATTATATACAGGACGTATCTTAAACAATATACATATTTTAAACAATATATATATCTTAAATTGTTGCTTCAAAGTTCGTTTAATTTCAAAAATGTTTTGGAAAAAAAACTTTAATTAATCGTTTTCATCACTTTCATCATATTCATAGCTGTTATTGTTTTCATATCCATTCATTTGGCACGTTCCACAAGCTGTTGAACAGGGCAGGCCATTACGCTTGCATCCGCATCGTAATGTAGCGCAGTTTTTTGTGCAGCAACATCGTATCATATTGAGTAAATAATCTGGAGCTGGTGGTAAGTCACAGAGTATTGGGTAGTATGAGTTATTTTTTAGATACCAACCCCATTCCACTGGCTTGATTCTTTCTTTAGTATCTTTCCATATATTTATTTGTAAGTATGTTCGGTAGCTAAGATATTTTGTTGAAGAATCGGTCGGAGGCAGACGTTCCAGTGTAACAAATGATTTTGCAGTAGTTACCTTCATTACTAACATTTGATGGCGCAGTTTGTCTGTGCATTCCAGTGACCGGCAGTCGTACAAAAGAAGCATTGCTTTTCCACCAGCGACAGTGTTATCTGAATGTAGGTATGAATCAGAACAAAATATTTTTGCAACAGAGCGGAGCTCTGTCTCCTTCATCAGTTTGACAAATGCTGAGGATTTCCCAATTGAAAATATTGTGGATGTGGTATCACAGCCCGTGAAAGCATGCAGAAACATAAGCAAGTTGTAGCTTTCACGACCTCATAGAGATTGCATGTTGAGGATATCATACACTGGATTTGGAGTTGATCCACGTCTTACGTCACTACAATAGTACAGCTTGAACCCATTATCCTTTGCGTGGTAAAGAAGCAGAATCAGCAGATCGGTGTCTTCACCTATCACAGTGGTACGAACACGTTATGAAGATGAGACTGCGGCACGAACAATGTCCACGTCAGCATCCCCATCTGCGTTATGAACAGTACATCCTTGTTTCTTCAGTAAGTCACCAATGAGGGCAATTATAGCTTGTTTGTTCTTTCCATTGGCTAGGAAGTGTTCCTTTTTGCCGACAAACTTCATGCTTGGGCTAAAATTTACATCTCTACTGATCTTTGTGTATCGACATCTGTGAGCCACATCCTTGATTGTAGGGGACCCAATATAGCCATCAAAAACGACGAGAGCTTTTCCATATGTTTGAAGGGTAAAATCAACGTACGACATCGCAATGTTTTCGCATGTGTCATTGTTGCACCATGAACTTCGATGTAAGAGAGATCCTCCATCCAAAATGTACCTTTCCGATCTTTCCAGGTTGTGGGATTTTACATTATTAAAATGTTTGGTGTATTTGACTATTGCTTCTTCTAACTGCGATTTGTCTGCTTTCCTCATCTGGCTTTGTGATTCAAATAATGCTGCAGCGTATGCACAAAGTTCATAACACATGATATCAACAAGAATCATATCAGCACAAGTGGCAACAGTCATCATTCTTTGGAAAAGTAGTGATGGATCCACTTGTATATCTAAATCATCTTTACTACAAACAGCGCCAGCAGATCCTATAGTTTTCACTTTATCCGACCTTTTAGCAGAATATCTAAATAATCCTTCCCTATCATTTCTGAGATGATGTTCGTACCAAATAAGTGCAACTCGTCAACATTAACTTCTTCAGCTGTTATGCCTGTAACAATATTACGTAGAGTAGTCAGAATTAAACGGGGATATGGATTCTAGTACATTGGCCACCTTTTGCATGTCATTGCTGTCCCTCTTTTGTCTGCTGTCTCTCATTTTTTTGTGTTGTTCATTTATTCGCATAAAAACTCCAGCAATCACCTGCATAGCTAAGTTGTTTTTTTTTTTTAAATGGTTCAAGAACACACTTAAAAATAAAGATATTTACAATAAAAACATGATACTTATTAAAATCCCGGGAACCGGTTTTCAGACCTCTCTGCGTGGTCTTTCGTCAGCCTAAAGATCCATGCTCACGTCTTCCTTAAATATATGGAGCTCAGTCATCAACCAATCCACATCGTTATTCAAATGATTTACGTAGAAATTTGATATTATGTATTTTTGATGCCAATTCTTGAACACTTTATAGCACTAACCATTTTTTATTGTTTAATTGTAATTTTATTTTTTATTTCTTAAGTTTGTTTAAATTTTTTTTCCAATATTCTCTTCCTATAATTTTCAATTTTATGTTTAATGTTGGAGTTGTTGATATATGCGGGAATATTGATATTTGGAATTTTACTGTTATAAGGATTTAGCACTTTAATAAAATATGATTCTACAGCTTCACGAGCTGTCAAATTGGTTTGTTGTCCTAAAATAATCGTCTGTTCGAAATTTGGTTTATGATTATAATTTGTACAATGTTGGCAAATTAATGATGCATCTTTATCTTTTGTTTGTATCGCATATTTATGGTTATATAAGCGATCTTTAAGTTTCTTTCCGGAATTTCCAATGTAGAAACAGCTATTGTTGGTGCATGGAACTAAGTACACACATCCTTTTTTTTCCTCTGTTGGTTGTTTTTTTTCTGTAATACGGTTTTGGAAATGTTATTTTATTGATGAGTTTGAATGCTATATTTATATCTGTATCTTTAAATATTTCCTTTACTTGTTGTTTTAAATTAGGATGGTAAGGAAATACAGCATACGACGTATTTTTTTCTTTAATTTTTAATTTTGGATTATAAATTTTTTGGAGGCTGTTTTTTATGTTCTTATTTATATAAGATCTTGAGTATCCACATTGGATAAATTGATTAGTGATTAATTGTATTTCTTTGTTGAATATTGTTTCAGAATCGCTTAATTTAAAGGCTCTATATAACATTGTATATAACAAATTCTCTTTATAATGTTCGGGAACGGACGAATTATGAGGGATGACTAACATAGAAGCTGTAGGTTTTCTATAAGGTTCAGTGATTATTTTACTTTCAATTTTAATTTTGACATCTAAAAACGTTATCATGTTATCGTTTTGTTCTTCTACAGCAAATATTTGATATTCTACAATATTTGAGTGAATAGAATTGAACTCTTTGAATATCATCTGTTGATTACCTTGTTTTGTGATGATGAACAAATCATCAATATACCTTTGATAAAATAAAATCGGAATTTGAGTAGTCAGAAAAAAGGAATTTTCTACAAATTGCATGACTATCTCTGCCATTATGCTCGATGCTGGTAGACCCATGAAAATACCGGTTATTTGTTTATAAATTTTGTGGTTAGCAGTAAAGTATTGATTTCCAATACTGAATTTTATCAGATCTAAAATCAAAGGAGCCATGTTCTTATTATTTTCGTTGACAAATTTAGTTTGTTCTTTATTCATGGCTAATAACAATAATTATCCAGAAATGGATGTAAACAAGTCTTGTACATCCAGGGACATCATATAATTATCTTCATCAACTTTTAAATTTTTTATGTTATTCCTAAATTCTATTCCAGTTTTTACATGTCCAATGGAGGCTTCTCGGGCGCTATTGAAAAATTCACCGATGAATTTTAGATACCATTATATATTATTGTTGATTTACAATTAATGATGGGCCTCGTTTGAAAGAAGCCATCATGATCTAATTCTTTATGCGTTTTTGGTGTGATTCTCATTGCTGGCATAATATTACAATCTTGTATAAAATTTTCATCTGTGAAATCTTCCGTCATTTTATGTTTCCTGGTTATAGCTCTTATATTTTTCCTTATTTTCCTAATTATTTGCTCTTCTTTATTTTTAATTTCTAAATAGATTTCTGGTTTTTTTACTTGTTTATCCACCATTGTTTCATAGTCTGCTTTATCTAAAATCACGATTTTTTTCCCTTTATCTGATTCTGTTATTATAATTTCTTTATTGTTCTTTAGTTTTTTATAAGCTTCCGCTTCAATAGGTGAAATGTTATTGGTTACATTGGTGTTGATATTGGAATGTGCCAACACCCCTATTTTTTGTCTAATTTGATTCTTAAGGTTTTTACTCATGCTGCTATTTTTTAGAGCTCGTTCTGTTACTCCTATTAAATTTTCTGGGGATACCTTAATATGTGTTATATTAAACCGATTAGTTTTCTCAAGTACTTGTTTTTCAACATATGTCATGATGTGTGAAGATTTATTGATAATGGACTCTTCTTGTATTTGGTTTAACCCCCATTTTTCAATGCTGAGGACCGATAATTTTTTCAAATGTTTTGCTTTAATTTCCTCAAATTTATTATTGGCTTTTAGGGCCCCAATATTTAATATATTTATATAATCATTAGTTTCCATTTTATCTCTTAATCGTTCAGATATTTCACTTATTGATTAGTGTAGCTTTTTTCTTATGCTGAACATTTATTCTATGAGTGAAAATTTCCGTGGAAATCCTATCAATTAGTTTACCTATTTTGTAGTTATTTTCCGGTAATGTTATTTTGAATCTGAGGTTTTTAGGAATAAGTTTAAGTTTCCTGCAAATTCTATTAAATATAATAGAGGTTGTAATTCCTGCTATTGTTATATGTGTGTGGAAGAAATTTTTTTATAAGGTTAGAAACCGAACGATCATACTTTTTTAATATCTTCGAAATCATTATCTCAGGGGGTTAATGACTATACTTCTATAATTTAATTTGGGAAGATCCAATAAGAGATGAACACGGTTAATGACAATTAAATTACAGGCTTATTTACAATTATTTAATTAATATATTAACGTGTGTCATATTAATTTTTTTTAAAATGGTTCAGCTAAGTTGTAAATTGAAGAAACGGGCATAGAAAACAGCCATGTAGCCCTCTGATTTTCGGTAAGTCCACTTCCTCTCGTTAGTCCTCCTCTGCTTTTCAGGGAACGCATAAGCACTTGTTCTATTACAAGATCTGATCCAAGTCCACTTCTTATCACAAATTTACCTTACACACACATTTTATGCACCTTGCCTAACTACACATGGGACATTTTGATCGTGTGCTACTTTGTTTAGATATGTTAGTGTCGACAAAATGCAAGTCATGTCAGCGGCTGCCATATCAATAATAGGAAGAAATGAGATAGAAGATTCCCCTGGATGTGAATCAATTGATTTGGAATAAATCACTTGCATAGCTCCTGACCAATTTGGACCCGGTCTTTCCGATGTTGAGATCTGCCATAAAAGACAGCTTATTTAGCGGGGCATTCGGTAGTATCATTGGAAGTTTACAGAATGAGATGTCCTTCAGCATGTTTTCGCATGTTTGTACTGCACAATGTCAACTTTGGCCAGCTTCTTAATATCAATGTCATCAACATTACGCCTATTGACAGTAGGATAGATATTGTTTTTTGGAGTTACCAATCATTCCCATACCATGAAAGATGTTCTTCCCGTCCAGAATACAGATATTGTGATCGACATTATCTGCTGCCAGAAGTAATGTGGCGTTTTCAGAAACATTCAAAAAAGCGCAGTGGCCTGATATTGCAGCATTTCTTTCAAATCTTATTACTTCTGAGTAGGATGAACAAAACCCAAGATTGTAAAGACTGTCAATAAGATATCTTGATCGGAAGTTGTGATGAAGTTGAATGGATAGACCAATTTGTAGTGGACATAGTAATGCTCTAGGTCGAATAGCTTGCATAACGGTCTGGCCAACAGCACCGACTTTCACGAACGTATCCTTTCCCACAAATAATTTTTATAATGGCAACTTCAAGCTACTAGGAATGTAATGTAAAGCACACTCTTCTGTCAGGTCATTAGGTGATGGATATTCATCAACTGTACTTGCTTTGATGGATTTGACATCACTTCTGATTATTCTTGCAGCAGCTTTTATTAACTGAATTTTCTGCAGCTCAATATCGCAATACTTTGACTTCTCATTGTAACTTCGAAGAATTTCATTTGCTGTCTCACTCAGAGTTACTATATCTGACTTTCCTTTTACATTCGACATTATAATATTTTCCCCATAGTGTTCTAAAAGTTTTCTCTTCATGTGCCTACGTTCATATGACTTCCTTCGAGATATTCCTCCATTTCAGAAATGAGATCTCCAACAACCATTTGTTCCTTATCGTTATCTTCAAGGTATTCGCAGGTAGAAAGAAATGCTTGGTATTGCTCTTCATTCGTTGGTCGTCCTTTATCTGAAAATTTGTTGGCAAAGCAATATTCGCGTGGAATATTTTCCCAGCACGAAAATTTAAACTATATGATTGATGATAAACACAGTCTGCAGCAACTAGATCACCTGTGTAATACGCCAACCGTCCTTTTACTTTAAATGACCATTCATCGCAGCGGCGCTCACAATATTGCTTTATAGTTTCAGCACACTTTGTTGTTCTTACTTTCAAGTGTTCTAATTTAGGTTTATATTTGGAAGAAAAGTCAACAAATTTATCACAAAACAAACAGTGAGTAGCACTGGAAACTTGACTCTCAACTATGCGTGCACTTTTCTTTGGTATTTCTTCACAGCTTGCCTTCCGTTTTACAATGTTAATGTTTTTTTATATCAGTAAATGATCTTCGACACGAAGTATGAACACTTATTCCAGCAGTTGCAACTAGATCACTTTTTACGACTCCGGCTGGCTTAATTTATAACATGTGCTCCTTTTTACAAAATTTTAATTACGTTTTGTCCATTGTCTATTTGTTATTTACAAATCATACAAAATTCAGTAGTCTCCATTTTCATACAGGAAATTCAATCTGAACAACAAAAACTTAAATTAGTTCTTTTAATGCTATAACTACATAAAAAACAGAAATAAAAAAAATCAAAGCGTAATAAAAATAACAACCTAATATTGACACATCACTCAATCCGCCATTTTTAAATCCGTTTTTCGGGGTGTTCCCATGGTTGGATTCTGTCTGATTTTGGATATGTTATTCAGCAATGATTACTGATTCAAAATCAATTTAAAAAGCTTCTGTTGCAATTTTGCCCATGTTAAGTCACAGATTGCCTGGACTACTATTTGTAACACAAGAAAACACTGAAAAGTGTCAATTGGAATAAAAAAAAGAGAGTCACGAAAGAAGGAAGCACTATTTCTATTAGATAGAATAGTGAAAAATCACTATTTGTAACTCAAAAACTACTGAAAAGTATCAATCGTGTTAAAAAATATAATAATTATATATAGATTATATATTGAATTTAGTTTCTAACGCAGGGCAAAGTTGTTAAGATTGATCAAGAATCTGCACACTATCCTTATTTATCTTAAAAACCCCTGAAAAGTATCAATTGGAATAAAAAAAAGAGAGTCACGAAAGAAAGAAGCACTATTTCTATTATGTAGATTACTGAAAAATCCTATTTGTAACTCAAAAACCTGGAATTACGTCAAAGTCAAGACACTCACGATAAATATGCCTCTCATCAACCAAGACGACCAGAATCAGAGAAATTTTGCCTGCTCTACATCACAAAAATCTTTTATTTCTCAGTCTGTCCGTCCGGCGCAATTTCTTGTGAGAATGAAAAATAGAAATATTTTTTACAATGAAACGTCCGCGACAGGAATCGAACCTGCAAGCTTCTGATCTTGACGTCTTATCAATTAGGCCACAATGATTTGATATCACTTCACATTGTTTTTTTACTTATGTGTCCTTCTCCTTCCCCCCATCAATAATGAATTTATTCAACCATTTTTTTGAATCTTAAGATTGTTTATTTATTTCGATCCCTCTGTTTATTTGTAATTCGAAAATGACAATTAGAACTATAATTGCCGAAACAATGCAATATTTTAAATATAATATTCTTACTTAATTTCAAATTCTATATGATATTGAAAACAAGCACTTTACATGGGAGATATTGGAATAAAAAAAAGAGAGTCGAGAAAGAAAGAAGCACCATTTCTATTAGACAGAATACTGAAAAGTCACTATTTGCAACTCAAAAACCATCACTATTTGTAACTCCAAAACCACTGAAAAGTATCAATTCGAATAAATAAAAGAGTCAAGAATGAAAGAAGCACTATTTCTATTAGATAGAATAGTGAAAAATCACTATTTGTAACTCAAAAACTACTGAAAAGTATCAATTGTATTAAAAAATATAATAATTATATATAGATTATATATTGAATTTAGTTTCTAAAGCAGGGCAAAAATGTTAAGATTTATCAAGAATCTGCACAGTATCCTTATTTATCTTAAACTGTAAGATGTCGAAAAGAACACTCAATATGTCTTACGATTTTATGATGTCGAATATTCGTCTGCTTCCGCTTTTACAACTCTCGCAGCATGAAGTAATTTTCTTGGGAATAACCAGATCTTCTAGACCTCTAAGCAATTTTGTTTCTTTAATGATTCTCTTTTTCTTGAACGATATGTGTCCCAATCTCTCGTGCCAAAGTTGGTAGGGTCGTGAACATCTTCATTGAAATAGGCTTGTTGATGTTGCTTGATAACGCTGCTGTTGACAGAATATAGGTTGTTCTTCAATAGCAGTATCATACATATCTGGTTGGTAGCTCGTCGAACGACATATTTATCTTTAAAAATTACAAATTACAAACAATTATACAATTAATTTTCTTCTTTTTCTAGAATAGCTCATGTTAACAAACTCCAAAAAAAAATTAACTTCTTAAAACATGAGGAATCTTATAACTTCCTAGCATCTACTTATCATTAATCATTAAATTATATACATGGTCTTAGTTCAATATGGGTTTAAATTTAAACCTCCCTAAACGTGGATAATCCTACTTCTCAAATTATCAATAAATCTATTCTAATTAGGCATGTCTTTCCCAAATTATATTATTAACTATCTATTTGCACTCCGGATTAAAACGGGAATAAATTAGCGAAGTCTAATGAAGGTTCTATATATAATATATATATATATATATATATATAATGAAGCATTATATAACAAACTTCCAAACATTTTTTATAAGGTAAACTATACCAAATTAAAACATCAAATCCTATAAGGTTGGGAGACTCTGACATAAAACTTACATTAGATTATAAGTCTTAATCAAACAACAACTAATACATTTCTTTTTTGTTAGGTAAACTATTAAAAAATTCACTCATATATAAAAATTGTTGTGTAATTTTCCCCCTATTCTGGATAAAAAAAAAACAGTCTTACGGCCTATCTATAACTCACTGATGTAGGTCAATCTCTGATGAATCACGGATATGAGTCTTTTAAAGGAGGATAACACCTTGCATATGGAGCCCAACGATGTCTATCACCTTCTGACACTATGTGATTTCGAGCGTTCCCATTCCAAGATGGCTTTCTCCGCCAGTTCAAAGTTGGGCCTATTCTCGTTACGTGGTCTCCCGCTGAATGGATTGTTAATTGTTCGCAGACTGCTGAGCTACGTCCTTGGGTCAGGCGGTCGTTCCCTTGGTTAGAATATTCGCTAGTCCGACCAACTTCTTCACCAACAGCAAACTTATAGGAGATATCGGAGCCACCTCGATTGGAACCTTCGAATGTCCGACGTTGGATTGGTTTGCAAGGCTAGTACCGATATTTTCCTAGTCCTCGTCTTCCGTGAGGTTCACTTCTTAAAATCAACAGACTCATAATTTACGAAAAACTCCAGAGCAGGGAAGGGAAAGAAAAAAAAAAGTGAGCTTCGTTCTTCAAAAACTGTTTCCCTGACAATAGGAAATTAAATCTATGGATTCCTTATATCCTTTACGGCTATTCTTACAAGAAAAAACGGTTAAGTAATAAAAAACATGAGAAATATCTCATCCTTCAGGCATAAATCCTTCTCTATTCTAAGTGGAAAGGATCGGGGAAAAAAAAAAAAATCTTCAAGAGCTCCAAAAACCATTCCGCTCTCTCTGAAGGCAGAGATAATTCTCCCATCTAGAATGAACCGTCGAGCAAAATTTTATTTTCTACAATGCCCCGCGCTCACGTTAGCAACGGCAAACAATAGACGCCATCCGTTTCTTCGATTCGAGATAACAACAATCTAACAATGAGAGGCAAAATTAGGTTTAACTTCACCCAACAAACCTTACAATTCCTACGTACTAACATACAAGTCTATAGTTAAAAAAATACACGAAACGGACCATTTTATGGCCGTTTCAACCTGTAGTCTTTTTGCTTTTGCAAAACTTAGCAATATGGCCTGGTTTGCCACACCTATAGCATTTCCTCACATTGGTGGTTTTCGTTTGGTTTTCATGAGGAGTTTTCCGCTGTGCTTTGGCAGCATGACATTGATTTAGCAGTTTGTCTTCCTGAGAATCGCTGCTCTTATTTATTCTGCGATATTCTTGGAGTACATTCTCTATGATAATGCTAGAAGTGAAATTTGCTCCAGTCTGCAATGCCAATAAATTTTGTGCGGAGGATCGATACTCCTTTGGTAATCCGGACAGGATTATCCAGCACAGTTCCTTGTCATCAATGACTCCGCCTTTCTGCTCAATCTCTGCAACTATTAGCTTTATCTTCATTATCTTTTCTGGGATATCGTCAGTGTCGGACATTTAACTGGAACAATACGAATCTCTTTTTAAACCGGTGATCTTAAGATGATCCGTGACGTTAAACTTGTCTTCTAACTTTTTTAAGAGGAGTTGCGGATCATCAGATTCCTTCAAGAGAACTCGGAATCTATCATCCACCGATCCAGTTATAATCCCCACGGCTTTCTCCACTTTCATGAGCATTTTTCTTCTTTTTTCTGGATCTGCAATGTCTCTTGTTTCTCTTAACGGGCTGTTGGATAACTGCCAGAGCCCTTCCCTCTGCAATGAAGTCCTAATAGCTATTTTCCATTTAATATAATTCTCACCGTTAAACATAGCATATTGCAGGCCATGATTTTCAGTTTATACTTGTTTATACTTGAACAACAATATTATTGTAGTTTATCACAGTTCTAGAGTTTTACATATATATGCGAATCTTATTTCACAGGCATTAGCTTTCTATAAGTCAATACTACTATACATAATCTTTCTTTATCCTAGAAGTATATATATATATATATATATATACTTCTATATATATATATACAATCTCAACTTGCACAGTGGAAGCGTGCTGGGCCTATAACCATTTTTAAAAAATATATTAATTATGTAAAGATTATATATTAAATTTAGTTCTTAACACAGGGCAAAGTCGCTAAGATTGATCAAGAATTTTCACACTATCCTTATTTATCTTAAACTGAAAGATATCGAAAAGAACACTCAATAGACTTACTGTATGTAGCACCAAAAAAACATATATTTCAATTGGTTGTTGATTTACACATCAATTCACAATGAAAAACAGACTAGTTAATTAATCTAAATTAACGTATTTAAACTTTGAGTTGATCTAACTCTTGTGAATTCTAAGAATGTTCGATTAACTTCTTCTGATCAAGTAAAAGTTCATCTCGATTCGAGAGTCTGTAAATACATTTACAAATATTCCTGCAACCTTTATTTCTCTGCATACAGATACTAAACTAGCAAAGTTCTTTGTTGTTTACCCGATAATTTAAATTTTTGACTTGTACTAGATGTCTTCGATATATCTCATGTTGTGTGTCACAAAATAGTCTTTGTGTTAGCAAAATAAAAGTCCCTTACGGAATATCTTTTCTTCCAAAAGACTATCGACTACTGGATATATATCTCGATACTCAAACCTCGGCATTTGCAAAACATATCCGCTTTCATCATCATCTCATAGATTCCAATGATGGCGGTCGACGTTCCGTTACACTTAGGCATCCTCGACTTGAAGATCTATGGATGAGAAACTTAAAGAACAATATTATTTCAAATTCTATCCCGAATTTGAAAATATTATTCCATTTATCACGAAGATTGGAATTACTTGAATTATCACATTAAATCATACAAACACCAAGTTTCTATATCTCATTCTCCTGTTGATTCATTGATATCCGCCTTCGAACGTCGTATGTCCCGAATTACACCTTTTTATTATCCATTCCGTATTCATCTAGGCAACCAACAAACGGTATCACACATCTTGTGCACAGCCCAGATAAACAAACACATCATCGTCTTTTAGCATGTCTCTTGTGTAAGTTAGTTCACTATTGTCTTATTTTCATCATTATTTTAACTCTAACTTAACAAATTGGAATAAAAAAGAGAGTCATGAAGGACGGAAGCACTATTTCTATTAAGTAGATTACTGAAAAATCACTATTTGTAACTCAAAAACCTGGAATCACGTCAAAGTCAAGAAACTAACGATAAATTTGCGTCTCATCAATCAAGATGACCAGAATCAGAGAAATTTTGCCTAATATTTGCTGAAAATCGGAGACAATCAAGAACCACATAAAGTAGGAATGATAACATTGCCTGATTATCTTTGCCGTGAAATAGAACAATTCAACCAGTTCGTAGAAAATGTCTTAAATCATAGGCGGATACCAGAAGGGGGGGGGGGGCTCGTGGGGACTATAGCCCCTCTCTTTAGCTGTGAATATAGATTGATAAAATGTGGTATCCAAATGCTTCTGCCTGATAGACATTAATGTTGCCATGATGACGATTTCAATTGCTAATAAAAAGCTGTCTACTAACATGCGTTTCAGACAAGTTAGCCTCCCCCCTTTGAAAAATTCTGGATCCGCCCCTGCCTGAAATCAATGAATGGACAATTCTAACTCCAAAGAACGAGTGTCGATAACATCAATCGAATGATAAGTCAAAGAATACAAGGAGATACTGGAGGATACTTGTTGCAAAACATTAATCTCAAGTTTGGACACTGCAACGGGACTCAACTTAAATGCTGTTCATTCGATAATCATCTCTTAGAAGCCGAGATTATAACAAGAACTCACAAAGGATAATGTGCTTCCATCCATAGGATGTCTATGCAACCAAGCGATAATCTACTATCTTTCACTTTCACAAGAAGGCGATTTCCGATCAGACCTTCTAATGCATGTCTATCAATGAAGCTCAAGGTCAGACTCCAAATAAAATTTCCATCTATTTCGAGAACGATGTCTTTACTCACACACAACTGTATGTCTAGAGTCACAGGTCATTTATAACTTGGTTATGTTCACTCGAAAGAATAGTCATAATCAATTCGTCCCCAAGAATATCTTATACAAGCTATGATTTTCAAATATCATCAATGTTAACCAACATCCAGCTCCACGTCTCTTCTTCAAATATCTATATAGATCAATCTGTACAAGGGGGATGGCCTAGTTATATATCTAAAATTGTTAATGCTCATTTTTTCCAATGTGGGATATTTTTAATTCAGTTGTAATATCAGGAATATTATCCCTAGCACTATGGAAAAGAAACAAAGTAGGGATAGTGATTAGTAAACCAATCACAGTGGTTCGCAACGGCTTCTGAGTCACCTTTACTTTAGAACAGACTGCGCCGGGGTGGTTTAGAAAATGCTCGCGCTAGTCTGTATGCGACCGCAAGCTATCTTACCCACCCCTATTTATATGGAATAATCGTCATTCTTAACTCAAACCTTGTTAATATACTGAATTCCTAATAATGATTTTAAAAAAGAAAAACTGTGAAAAGACTTAAAATCGGGAGAAAAAATGCAGAATAAGAATTGCCCATGAGGGGATCGAACCCATGACCTTTGCTTTATTAGCACGACGCTCTAACCAACTAAGCTAACAGACCACCTACAACAATCAACATTCAGGCCACCTGCAACTGAGCTAACAGAAGCCGTTGCGAAGCATTGTGGGATATGTGTCCATAGACAGACAAACCGAGGATAGAAGGCTCTTTCAGAAGTCTAAAACCATAAAACTGGATAACTGAAACGCAAAGAGCAACAAGAATCAGAAAGGCAGGAATCAGCCAAGCGATGCAGGCTTATTGCAGATTTTGTAATATCACAACCACAATCCACATCAATGTCCAGTTCAACAACAAATAATCAAGAAACAAGAAACAATAATCATGGTGATTATTGAATGATATTTGAGTTACAAGAATAGACAGGAACAGGTCTGCTTGCAGTTGCAACATCTGAACACATAGCTTCAACTAGTGACAGGGAATAAATGACTTGGTTTGAATGATCAACAAACTTCCAATGTCCATTACCAGGAAATCCGAAATAGTTTTTTGCTGAACATACGTTTCAGCCATAGCCGTGCTGGCATGGTCGAGAGGTCTAGACGGCGGTCTGTTGTTGCGGCCAGTGTGCAGGTACCAGGATTCGAATCCCGGCCGTGGCATGGATGTTTCTTTCCTCTTCTGTTTCTTCTTCTGTCCGTTCCTGCGGGTATCACTTGATGCTGCCTCCTATGGCGTACCCTGGGCAACGATTCATCGGTTAAAGGCATCATATATCGCCCCTTGTTGTTGGCCTAATGAAAGATGGTCAGTCTACTAGCCCGGGCATTTGTAAAAAAAAAAAAAAACCATTTTAGCCACTTGATAATCTGGCATTTTATGCTCGTTTGTATGAGAGGAAAAGTATAAATGGCTCAGTCCAAAGAAAATGGCTAACAGAGAATAAAAGAAAGGTGCTATATTGTTCATATTCTTAGCCTTTGAGTCTCCCAAGACTTATAATCCATCAACCTTTGTACCTGGCTTTAATGACTACAAGAGTATTATCCAGAGCTTGGCTTTACACGTTTCAACAACAACGTCAGAAATGTAAAAAGTTTTTACGTGTGTTAAAAAGTTTTTTTAAGTTCTTGGATGGAGCCAACCCCCAAAGTCTAAAAAAGTTAAAAGTTAAAAACATGAATATTTACTATTAAAACAAACTAGTATCGCCCCCGTTAATGGGTCATCTTCGCCCCCGTAAACGGCTCTGTTTACAAACAGTGATGGATGTTTGTAAACAAATCCATGTGCTTCAGTTTAGTTTCTTTGATTGCCACCAGAGTCCCGTCTCTGATCGCCGGCAGGATCGCAACATTCGCCAAATATTTAAATTTTATCATTAACTTTTCATCGACAACTCGTGCAACTGAACCAAGCTTATTATTGGATATTTCATTGAATATTCCCCTATACAAGAGACTGAGGTTGGCGAAATTATTTCATGGACTGAAGATGACTCGTTAACGTGGGCGAAACTAGTTTGTTTTAATTGTAAATATTCATGTTTTTTAACTTTTAACATTTTTAGACTTTGTGTGTTGGCTCCATCCAAGAACTTAAAAAAACACGTCAGAAATGCTCAACAAAATATCAGTATGGTTAATGATGGAACCTTAGATAAAATTTTTCCACATCGCTAATTAAAAGGAAAGAAGTATTCATGCAGAGAAATATTGTTATGAGGATTATAGGCATCATAAAGATGTTGGGCAAGCAAGCACTTTTTTTTCAAGGTCACAGAAATGAATCGGCCTACACTCTGGTTAATGAGGTTCTCAATCATGGCAATTTTTTAGGTTCAGTGCAGTTGGTAGCAAAATATGATCCCATTACAGCAGCTCACGGTTCTGCAGTGCTAAACAAATATAGACAAATAACAAAACAATTAGAACAACAAGGAAAATATCAAAGTAAAGACAGTGGTGGACTTGTTACTTATCTGAGTAAAACAACTGTTAACACGTAAATCCAAATTATAAAGAATTTCATACAAGAAATAATTAGTCGTGATTAGTCAAGCAAAATATTACTCTTTTAAGGCTAATTCAACACAATATAATTCATTCATTAATCAGTTCAGCATTATTTTACGGTATATGCTTAAGGTGTTATCTGTGAGCGACTACTTTATGCCAAGTAATGAGGATACAAGATACTTGACTGAAACATTATACTATTTTTAAATTGACTCCCAAAATGTTCTGCTAGCACAGATGGCGCTGCAAGCTACCATGTCCAGTATAATGTTAATAGTTTAGAAAGTAAAATTGCTGATTTGGTTGATCAGCATATATGGTGCTTTGCCCAAGTCATCAATTTTGTGAGAACTGAAACAACCAAAAAATGTGTGCCTTGAGTTTCTTTTTTCAATTTTC
>JAFIDM010000002.1:35125590-35174392 GCA_023159025.1 Thereuonema tuberculata
ATCGACAACGTCATTACTGACAGCAATAGATCATCAAGTCATCACACAATTGGCCTAAATCTTTTGAATAAAATAACTTTTTCCTTTATAATGCCAATACATCACACTAAAAACCCATCTTGCTGATGATGGGGATCATGAAATCCCCGAAACTGTTCAGAAACTTTTTTTAATGTATTTTTTAAAGTATTATTTAAAAAAATCTTTTTAAATTTTTTTTTAAATTTTGATTAATTTTAATTTGATTTTGATTTTAATTGTAAAGAATTTTTTAAAGGATTCAGTGTGTAAATTGTGTATATGAATTAATTAATCACTAAGAAATATAGTATAACTTTTACTATATATCGTCACATAAGAATTAGTTACTTTCATCTTACTAATTCTCTTTCGTTGCACTAATCTTTATATTTTAATTCGAAGCACTAATAATGTAGATATTTATCACTAGTAAATAATTCTTCTTAAACACTATTAATTATAATGTTAATTCTGTTTCTTGAATCAATACGACGCACATTAAAACTTCAAACGCTGTTTCCGTTTCTCCAAAATCACGGAAACGCTTTCACAAATAATTAAAGTTCTTTACTTACAGTTTTGTAGCCTGCGTTGCATTTAATTCTGCTAATTGCAGTTGTTCCATAGTAGCACTGAATTCCTTTAATATTTCCTTGGCTCCTTTCAAATATTGGCGTTGACCTCCGACTCGAAATCCTTTGGATACGACAAATCAGATGATCCCACTTGTTCTGATTGGCTCCTCTTCATGGACTCATCGGCGCGTCTTCATATTGCGAGGTTCTGACGTCGCGGTTGCCGCTAACTATGATTATCGAACTGGGTTGCGTTCTTGACTGCATCAGTGCGTTCGTACGAGCATTTTTCCAAGTCGTAGCTCTTCTATTTTCACAGCTTTCGGTTAACTGCGTTGTGTAACTTCTTATTTCAGCTTTTCGTCTGTTTTCTTATAACTTCAGACGATCCACGGACATTTGGCTTTTCATCTACTTGTGAATTTCCACTGCATTTCATAATTAACTTCTTGCTGACTTCTGAGTTACGTTCCGCTCACCTAACTGCGCTGGGGATCTGGTCAATGTGCTTCTCAGTTTGACTTGGTGCACATAGCTCTCTGTGTGTGTCTCGTACTGACTATCCCACACACATGTCCGTCTGACTCTCTCTGTCTGAGTCTGTCAGTCACATGGACAGTTTCATGGTCTATCTCTTAATCAGTCTATCTCTTGAGATCGTGGCTGTCTCGAGGTTAAATACTTTTCTGCTCGATTACGTCATCACAAATTTTAAATATTAATTCAATAAACTTTTAATTTTTGTTTGAAGCTCCTTAAAAATAAATTATTAAGTTATTTTAATTTAAATTCAGCTTCAATATTCATTAGTATATTTATGATTAATAACAGTGAAATTTTCTTTAGTTATATTAATTAATAGAATCCACGTTTGTTGAAAATTTCTACGACGAATTTGTATTAACGTTATCAAGGAAAGGAAGGGAAAAGAATCTTACTGTTTGTCTAGCACAACTTGAGCCTTAGCCACGCCTCTTCAAACGAAGCAGACATTTCACAATAGGGGTGAGGGTTGTAAAAGAAAAATTTGGGGAAAAAAAAACAAGATTAGGAAATTTTTTTTTTAAATATTTACTATTAAAAAAATATTTATAAAATAATTATGAATAACATTTATAATTTGAGAATATTGAGTATATTTAACTATATTGCCAATGGTCTTAATTTGTATATTTGTAAATGTTCTGAGGATCTTTATGGGATTGTTTTTAAACAAGCTTTTTTTTTTTGATTGATGATTACATTTATTTCTGGCAAAAAGTCAAGAATTAGTGTTTGTAATTTCGTTAAAAACAGTTACGATCTTTTATTATTAAAAATTTAAATCATCACCTGCAATATTGTTGTTTATTCTAACAATTTTATTTTGGTGTTTTGATTGACTATTATTATTACAAACAATATTATATTATTTTAGTTTTGTTTTCATTTCCATTATATCAAAACTTGCATTGTAATTCATGCAGTTATTATTATTATTGTTAATCTAGTTCTATTTTGAATCTTTTAGTACAAGTGCCAATGTTCTTAATTTGGATATTTGTAAATGTTCTGTGGAACTTTACGGAATTGTTTTTAAACAAGTTTTGCTTTTTTTTTAACTGTCAGCAGTTAATTGTTAAATAAAATATTATTACCATGAAGTGTCTATATTTATTACTTACATTAATTAATATAATTTATATATAATTACGATTTTTCATAATTTAAATGAATAAGAAACAGTATAAATATAACAGTTCTTAAATAGCAAATCAGTGTCATACATCGTTACAGTTAAAATATAACCTAGTTATTATTATATGTAAGAAAAATAGATATATAATGTCGTATTTTATATCATCAATTCCTCTGTTATAACCAAGAAACAAAATCTGTGCATTTCCCCTGAAAATAGAAAACTATCACACTGACCCCTCAAATCACTTCTTGAACTCTTCGCCTACCACGTGACATAGGCGTGGCTAAGGCTCAAGTTGTGCTAGACAAACAGTATATTATATTTTTTCGTATTATTATAATATATATATTTAATGATTTTTTTTGTACATTTTTTTTTCCTTTTTACTCATTTTAATTCCTAAAGATGGTTATCATATAAAAGTAAGAGAATTCGTTTATAATGAGTTAAGTGCAGTAAATCAGCGATTTTAAAAATAAATAATCATTGTTGATAAAGATGACAATGATTTTACTATAAAGTTCCTTCAAAAAAAAATAAAAAAAGCACAAATAAACTGAAAACGTCGTTAGCGCTTTGCGCGACTCACGTCAGTGATGTGGCTCGAAAATGGTGCCATACGGAGAGATGTCCATACTTGTCTTTAGACGCAAAGACCATACAGTGACTTTATCAGGAATCAGGAACTACAGTGGCTTGAGAATACAGTGCGGCCAACCACCAGCGTCCGCCATGTTTTTCCCAACTGAACAGAAGGTTATATAAGCCACAGAAGGAATTTTCACATTTTAACTAAACTTTTTGACTCACAATTGTTCTGCTGCGTTTGATTGTATTTAATGTGAATTACAGAAACACAAAAACATTTTTTTTTCGTTTTGCATCCTAAAAAATCACTTTTTTGTTTTGTTTATATTTCTTTTATTGACACCAGTACAAAATCCTATCAGTTGTTATCAGTTATTTGTTATATAAAGACATTAAAATAAAGTAAATATCTCTTTGATGTTGATTTAATCAATACGAATGACATTAAAAAAATAAAAGAAAATCTTTTCATATTTTTGGTTGTACTGTTTCAAAAAATTTATATAACAGGAATTTAATGGAAAATCATGGAAAATTTCATACACGGTTCCAATTTACAAGGGAGTTAATCATAACGATTTAAATAATTACAGGTCAATTTCGCTGATTTCGAACATCTCAAAGATTATAGAAAGTTATATATAAAAAAAATTACTAACTTCATAAGCCAAAAGAAACTTTTAAACAGCAATCAATATGCATATCAAAAAAATAAAAGTACTCTAAATCTATTGAGCAATGTAAAGGAATGTATAAATAAACCTTTAAAAAAAGAAAAAATAATTTACATAGCCTTTATTGACTTTAGTAAGGCTTTCGACTCAGTCGATCATAAAATCTTAATAAAATGGGAATAAGAGGCAACATGTGTAAAATTATTGAAAATTATTTGCATAAGAAGAAGTTTAAGATTAAAATCGGAAATAATATAAGTCGAATGCATAATTCAAGAAGAGGGATCCCACAGGATATAAACTTATGACCGCTTTTGTTCAACATATATATAAATTCAATTAGTAATAAAACGACACAATTCAGAAATTTTTCTATATGCGGATGATGTAATACTGATTGCTACAGACGAAAACCAAATTCAAGCTTATAATAAATTACAAACAGACTTAAATAATATAAACATTTATGGTCATACATAAATAAAATGAAAATAAATGGGGAAAAAACAAAAATAATGATAATTAAAAACAAAAATAAAAGACTAAACAATAATTTAATAATATATCTACATGATATTGAATGTTCAAATATATATCAGAGAAGTAATATTCTAATGCACGCATGTAATTGTGAAAAAGTTGAAATAATTTCAAAAAATAAATATCTACATATATATATGGATAATATATTCTCTTGGAAAAGTCAATACGAGTTTGTAATGGGGAAACTGAGCTCATATTCTTATCTTTTTTATCATATTAAAAACGTTTTCCCATTCAAACAAAAACTTATAATCTATAAGTTCCTAGTAGACTCAATTTTGAATTACGGTCTAGAGTGCTGGATTAATATTAATAAATAACAGAGAAATAAATAACAGAGAATCTTAATAAATTAACAATGCAAATATTTAATAATGTCTACAAAAATTTTAAATATAAATCAAAAGAAGAACTATTAAAAATAAGAAAAAAATACAGAATATTAAAAATAAATGAAAAATTTATATATAAAATGTTAATTGAAAATTATTTTGAGGTTAAAAGAGAAAAAAAATTACTAGAGGAGGAATCAAAAACTAGATTTAATCGGTTTAAAATTTTTGAAATAGATAATATCAAAAATAATTATAGATATAGGTTAATTAACTATGTCAAATACAAAATTTCTAGTCAAATAAACATTAATCAAAACGATACTTTGACATTTAAGCAAATAAAACAGAATGATCTCGGATGTGGTGGATGGATTATTTAATGTTAATTAAGATAATTGACAAATGAATGACTAATGAAATAATACTAAGTAATAGACTTAAATTTTATTATTAAGTATTTAATTAACTTCTAGTTATTATATTAAACTCTCAGTCCCATACCACAGGTATACAGATATTAAGTACACCTAATGGGACTGATAAACATAAAAAAAATATTGATGAATTTTAATAGGGGAAATGGTTGAAATAAATAAAGGGATACAAAGTCCTAAAAAAACGGATTTCAGAAAAAAATTTAATTATTTATTAAAAAATATCTGAAAATGTATAAAATATCTTTTAATGTTTTTGTTTTTTGCAAAAATTAAATAAAAAATATGAGACATAAAATAAAAATCAATTTAGTAAAAAAAATAACAGAAGCCTTATATTTTGTGAGCAAAGCCTCTTATTTTTTTATTTTTTTTTTGTGTGTCATTCATATTTCTTTTACTGACAGCAGTACAAAATACTATCAGTTATTATCAGTTATTTATTATATAAAGACATTAAACTAAAGTAAATATCTCTTTGATATTGTTGAAATTTAATAGGGGAAATGGTGGTAATAAATAAACGGATGGAAAGTCTTAGAAAAACGGATTTCAGAAAAAAAAAATTAATAATTTACTACAAAAAAACCTAATTACATTCCTTAGAATATAAGTTAACACAAAACTATAATATCTAACAATATATATATATATTATATATATATTGTGACAACACTCATTTATTATATAAATTTTAATATTATTATGTTTGTAAAAGGTACAAGAAATGTAAATTAAGAAGAATAATTTCAAATTCATTATTTTGTAAGGCTAATGGCAAAAGACTTCATTAGTGTTAGTCTTAGTTATTATCAGTGATTTTAATTTATTTCAATCAGGATTTTAGGAGAAAAATCTTTAATTTAAAAATGTTAGAATTTAATTTAATAAACTTAGGAATGTAGGTTAATTTTAAGGTATTTTAGTAATTTAAGCTTTAATGGACTTAATTTAGATTTAATTAAGGATTTTAATTTTAAAATAGGAATTAATTTTCTTTTTGCTTTAAATTAACTTTATTTATTAAATTACTGTTCTTGGAAATTTCCATGAATCATCATTCCATATTTGGAATTGTTAAGTGTAATGAAATGTCATTGGATAATTAACCTTATCATCTCATATGATGTAATCTCCCTTATTTGGTCAGATAAGCAATCCTGCTACCTGATAGGACGGCGAGCTCGTGACGTCACTTTGGCGGCTCACTCGAAGTTATTTAACGCCATGTTCGAGGGAGATATTTCACTTGCTGTCCTACTCCATTGCTCTTGCGGTCTTAGCTACCCGAGCCGCGTGCGTCAGCTCGCAGCCGCACCTTCAGTTTGAACGGTGACCGAAGTCATGGTGAACTCGGCCCGTTCTTGTCAGTGTAGGGTGTGTTAAAATGAAGTTATCATATGTTATTATAAGTTATCATATTATTATCATAAGTGTATCATATGTGGTGAATGTGGGTGGCAGAGAAGCCAAGCACTGCGACCGAAGATCTATTGTACTATCCCACAGGAAATAAGGACAGATGGAGAGAAAGACTGAGAAAGTATGGTGGGAGAAGTGCAGGGGAAATGGGAGAACCCCGAGAAAACCTGCCCAGCGCGGATCGTCCACCATCACGAAACCCACATGAGAACCGAACCCCGGTACTCAGAGGTGAGAGGCCGATGTCATAGCGACAACCCCAACCGCACGGCCTAAAATGAAGTTAACTTAGTAGATAGTCTCCGTGGATAGTCTAAAATTCCAGTGGTTTATTTGCAAATGGAAATTTCTTGCAAATTAAGCTTCAAACGAATTTTGCAAATGCAAGTTCTTGCAAGTTCGATGGTAGGCATCGCGGTTAGCCTGAAATCTCTGTAGTTTATTTGTGAATGAAAGTTCTCGCAAATTAAGCTTTGAATTAATTTACAAAAGCAAAGTCTTGTAAATTATGTGTGTTTAAATGCACGTGTGCACCCGTGCAGGATTCATTGTCAGTAAGTAAAAATCTTACTTTGTGAATTCATTAGTGCTATGGAAAATATTGGTGCTACTTGACCTATAAGTGTTACGCAATTCGTTAGTGTTACTTAACCCTTAGTGCAACGCAACCCATCAGTGTTATGCAACCTCTTAAAGAATAGCTCCAATTCAAATGAAGTTAAGTTAATTAGTGTGCAAATTTACTCTAGTTAATTTCAGTGCCTTAGAAGTTATAAACCATAGCTTCGCATACAATTATTGCCTTCAAGCTAAGGAATTTGTTATTTTTACAGTGTTAATAAAATTTTTGAGTTTAATTTGTGCCGTGAAAGTGTTTTCGCCTCTTTGTACGTGGTCGTGAAGTGTGGTCCCTACTCCCACGGGATAACTGAGTTGAGTAACCTGGGTGTAACGATTTTGGAGGGGGTAGAGAGGAACTTTACCGAACAGACTATCAGTTGGCGCCCAATGAACATCAAACAATACCCAAAATCCTACCTTCCCCTTTGTACCGTTACAATATATATATATATATATATATAGAATAATCAGCAAACAATAGATTTATATACAACTATATATACAACAATAAACAAACAATAAATTTAATAAATATAACTTCATGATAATAATCCTCTAAAAATTCTTTACTCCATAATAACGAAAATATTTGGAAATATCTGATCAATTATTCTTCATCAGGTCGAAAAAGCAAGAAATAAAACTATTCCTTTCCTTGAACATAAAACAAACAGTAATGTTTCTTATTTATCATTTAATAATTGGTTTATTTGTAATCTTATGTTTTTTGTTTATCATTTTAATAATTGAATTATATTATAAAAGTGTTTGAATTATATTATATCAATTTTAACTTTTATCAATTTTAATTAGGAATTGTAATTTAGAATTTGTTTGTTTTATGTTCAAGGAAAGGAATAGTTTTATTTCTTGCCTTTTCGACCTGATGAAGAACAATTGATCAGATTTTTCGAAATATTGTCGTTATTATAGAGTAAAGAATTTTTAGAGGATAATTATCATGAAGTTATATTTATTAAATCTATTGTTTGTTTATTGTTGTATATATAGTTGTATATAAATCTATTGTTTTTTCATTGTTGTATATATATATTGTTAGATATTATAGTTTTATGTTAACTTACATTCTAAGGAATGTAATTAGGTTATTTTGTAGTAAATGATTCATTTTTTTTCTGAAATCCGTTTTTCTAAGACTTTATATCCGTTTATTTATTGCCACCATTTCCCCTTTTAAAATTCAACAATATCAAAGAGATATTTAATTTAGTTTAATGTCTTTATATAACAAATAACTGATAATAACTGACAGTATTTTGTATTGCTGTCAGTAAAAGAAATATGAATGACACACAAAAAAAATAAAAAAATAAGAGTCCTTGCTCACAAAATGTAAGGCTTGTTTTATTTTTTCTTAAATCGGTTTTTATTTTATGTCTCATATTTTTTATTTAATTTTGGCTAAAAAAAAGATTAAAAGATTTTTTCTTTTTTGGATTGGTAACAACTTAAATTCTTGTTTTTATGAAAAAATGTATGTATATTTTAGTGATTTTTTAGGGTGCAAAATAGAAGAAAAATGTTTTTGTGTTTCTATAATTCACATTAAATACAACCAAAGGCAGTAGAACAATTTTCAGTCAAAACAATTTAGTTAAAATGTGAAAATCCCTTTTGTGGCTTATATAAACTTGTGCTCCAGTTGGGAAAAACATGGCGGCGGAAGCGTTAGCCGATAGAAAAGAAGACGTCCGTTGGCCGCACTGTACTGTCACTGTATCAGGAACAACATTGGAACGACAGCTAGTGGCGAGGGGCAGGAACTACGAAAAATGGCGACCTGGTTGCCTGGGTGAGTCTTTTGATCTTGCTTAATGGGCTGACTTATTGACCAAAAAAGCTCTGGATACTGTATACAAAGAAACTAACGAAATTTGTAATAAAATAAAGAATGCAAAAATTTTTTTGATGAAGGAATAGCAAAATAAAAGGCTAAATTGAAAGAAAAAAAGATAAAATTGGAAATTAAATTAACAATAATTTTAATAAAAAATTAAAAAATAATTAAAATAAAAAACAAAAATAAAAATAAAGATAAAATTAAAAATAAAAGTAAAAACAAAATAACAACAAAATTCTTATATATTTTTTTCCTCTCGCGTATCTTGGAGTGAATAATAAAAGGAATTTCTAAGAAAATTTAAAAAAATAAAAAAGATTAAAATTTTTGGGAGGATGAAGTTAAAAAAAGAAATAGTGAAACAATTTAAGAAAAAGGATATATAAGATCATTGGGGAGAGATGGACAATGTCCATCTTAATTCCACTCACTTCCAAAAGTTAAGCACGGAGAGGAAAAATATTAATTTCCGTAAGAGATCTGAATTAAAGAAGCTGAAATTTGCTGCAAAGGTAGAAGAAAGTATGCAAATTATGTAGATAACAGCCAATCACGGTTTCGCGACGAGAAATATGCAAAACAGGCAATCGTATAAGAAGCCGGCATTGTGAAGGGTTACAGGAGTTGCATGTAAGTGCTGATGAAAGGTGTTTAGAACGTTCGTACGATTTGTTTTCAAGCTAGACGTGTTTCTATGGCTTCCAGAAGACGAATGGAAGATTATGATCCGTCATGTCACGATTATGGAAACAATTCCAAACCAGCCAAAGAGTTGTCCGAAGACCTGTAGCCGATCGTCCAAGGGTTACGACCTCACGGAAGATCGATATATTGCTGTTGTAGTCAAGCGGAATCAAAGATCGACCTCCACACGTGTGACATCTATGGTTGTAGCGGCCATTGGTAAGACGATATCTGCCCATTACTCTTCGTCGAAGGATACACATGAATGGTCTGTATGCCCGGGTACCACGAGTTTGTGTTGTGTACCACATCTACAGTCGAGGTTTTGTAACGACTGTATGGTATCGAGATGAAGTCCTAACCCATTCATGTCAATCAAAGCAGTACTTGTTCATTTTTTCGCATTTTACCGCTCTGTGCTTAACTTTTGGAAGTGAGTGTAGTTGTGAGCTTCTTTTTCTTTTTGTTTTTTATCAATACGTAAGCACACATTGACGGGACGGATGCGGAAACATTGTAAGCCTCAGGTATGGTGAAGATAAAGAATGTTTCCATTCATTTTCTATGAGAGTCAATTTGAGATTTTGCAAGTAATCGTACTTCTGTAAAGTCAATGCCATGAGCGTTGGTGCTGGCATGCCTGTAAGTGAGATACTGTTCATTCCTATTTACGTACACCCTTTTATGCTCCGATACCAGATCGGTGACCATCCTACGGGTCTTCTCCACGTAGAGGCAGTTATATTGTAAGCAACTAAGGGCCTACACTACACATATGTTGGGCGAATTCATTTTCTGCATTGTGTTGAACAGCGTCGCAATGGTAGATGTAGCTGATGCAAATATTGTGCGGTTTACAAATTTTCCTCTGTTGTGGTAAAGCACGGGGGTGATATGTGATGGAAACAAATATGCTTTGCTTAACCGTTGACTTGTCTGTTGTTATGTTGTTGTAATATTGCTTAATGGATAATAATAATGCTTAATGTTGTAATAATGCTTTTGAGGGCACAGATAGGCAACGTTGTGAAGGGAGTTTCGAAAAAAACAACTATCCCCACAATACTTAAACAACTATCCTCACTTAAAATAAGTGAATTATGAGACCTGAAACAACTTAATGACATCATAATTACTAACTCTGATAAAGGGAATAGTCCCAGTATTCGTAATAGGAATGACTACGTAAATATGGTCAACCATTTTCTACAAAAAAACAATGAAATTGAGTTCTTTTCTTATAATGAAAAACAGGTTCTAAATGCCAACAGAAAAACTGCACGGCAATTGTTCATGGAAGGACATATCACTGCCGAATTCACCGACAAATTAAAAAATACGGCATTGGATATACCAACTTTTTGAGGATTCCCTAAGCTGCTTAAACAACCTGAGGATAATGAACTACAATCAATATGTCCTGTAATCAATTCTATGTAATCTGCAATAGAATTACTCTCAAAGCTTATTTAACAAAAAATAAAAAATCTTAAAGTGGTGGGAATATATAGTATCAAAAACAGCATCCAGGTCCGGGAAAAAATCTCAGCCTTGGAACTTCAAGACGGATATGAACTCTTTTCCATGGACGCAATGGCATTATTTACAACTATAAATAAGGATCTAATCTTAGAAGCCTTTCATCACATCGCAAACAAGAACCACCAGCGTTATATGCAGCAGGACTTCTTTCGGAAATTGATACTGCTAATAAATGGAATGTTTGAAATACAATTCTTTGCATTCCCAAATAAATACTTTAGACAAAATAAAGGATTCTTTATGGGGTTGCCACTTCTGACCTTATCGCCAGTGGCCCTTATATAGAAGACAAGGCCCTACCCATTCTCGACATAGGCCAAGTGCAAATTCCATTGTTTGTAAGGTATGTAGAGGACATTCTTTGTGATGCGGATGCTACTATTATTGATGGGATCAAAGATATCTTCAATCAGAT
Organism: Thereuonema tuberculata; assembly: GCA_023159025.1. Taxonomy (NCBI): domain Eukaryota; kingdom Metazoa; phylum Arthropoda; class Chilopoda; order Scutigeromorpha; family Scutigeridae; genus Thereuonema; species Thereuonema tuberculata. Next base: position 35,136,987 of record JAFIDM010000002.1, read on the forward strand.
ATGTTAGGATGTGCAATTTGAGATTGAAAAAGAAAAAGACATGCTATTCCATTTCTTGACATATTCCTGAAACGATTCAATGGGCAATTTCTCACATCGGTACATCGTAAGCCTATCTTCGCAGGGATCACTCTGAACTTTGATTCCAACATCCAATTGGCTTTCAAAATTAATGTTATAGCCATGCTCGTCCAGAGAAATTTCAGATTATCAAGTTCTCTCATGCTTTTTGACTAACAGATAACGATCACCCAGATAACTTTATATCCAGGTATTTCAAAAATACCGTTAAGCATTATTACAAAAATGTAACAGCAGACAAGCCAACGGTTATGCAAAGAATATTTGTTTCCATCACATACCACCCCTATGCTTTACCACAACTGAGGAAAACTTGCAAACCGCACAATATTTGTATCACATCCTCAGCTACATCTATCATCGCGACGATGTTCAACAGAACGCAGAAAATGAATTCGCCCAACATATGTGTAGTGTATGCCCTTCGTTGCTTTCAATATAACTGCCTCTACGTGGGGGAGACCCGTAGGATGGTCACCGATCGGGTATCGGAGCATAGAAGGACTTATGTAAATAGTGTTGAACAGTATCTCATTTATAGGCATGCCAGCACCAACATTGACGGCATTGACTTCTCTTGTAAAATCTCAAATTGGCTCTTATAGAAAATGTATGGGAACGTACTTTATCTTGACCATACCTGTGGCTTACAATGTTTCCATATCCGTACCGTCATTGTGTGTCTTCGGAATGGTCAAAAAGAAAAAGAAAAAGCTCACAACTAAATATGATCGACATTGCCCATCTCTCCCCAATGATCTTATATTGTTTCACTATTTCTTTTTTTAACTTCATTCCCAAAAATTTTTTAACCTTTTTTATTTTTTATAATTTTTTTTAATTTTCATAATAATTCCTTTTATTATTCACTATAAGAAACGCGGGAGGAAAAAAAATATATAATAATTTTGTTTTTATTTTTTTTATTTTGTTTTTATTTATTTTTTTTGTTTTTTTATTGTTTATTTTCCCAATTTTCTATTTCTAATCTTATTTTTATTATTTTTATTTTTATTTTATTTTTTATTTTCATTTTTTACTTAATTATTGTTCATTTAATTCCCAATTGTATCTTTTTTCTTTCAATTCAGCCTTTTATTTTTCCTAGTCCTTCATCAAAAACATTTTTTGCATTCTTTATTTTAATACAAATTACATTAGTTTCTTTGTATACAGTTTCCAGAGTTTTTTTTGATCAATAAGTCCGCCCATTACGCAAGATCAATGGACTCACCTAGGCAACCACGTCGCCATTTTTCGTAGTTCCTGCCTCTCACCACCAGCTGTTGATCCAATGCTGTTCCTAATCCTGCCACCAGAGTCTCTCTGGCTCTTTAATCAGCATGCATATCTTATTATTGTCATTTCCTGTAAAAATATTTGTATAATTACTCTCTCTCACACTGTATTCAATTACTTGATAATACCGTGTCTCGATGGAGAAACTAGTCGGAATATTGCAAAATTAATTTTTGTATATGTCATTTTGCATAGCTATTCAGGTGTACGGCTTTATTAATGACTTCAAAGAATTCTATTGCATTCAAACTCTATTTTTACTATTGAAAAAATGAAAATCTTATTATATTTTCCAGCGTAAAAGGCAATTAACTCAAAATTTTATGAATCTTTAATTATAAACGATATTAAATGTTATAATAATCATGTCTCTATAACTAACATCTCGAAGTATGGCTTATAAGTAATTTAAATCAAATTATAACCCATTCATATAAGATGCCCAGGCTCCCTCTGAAATTGAACCATTTATAGTAATAATGATTCCTTGGGACATTATACAGCAGATGACACAATCCAGTCGGCGCAATTTTCAAGGCAGAAAAAAGGATTTTCCCTTCCTTCCTTTAATGGAATTTTCCCCCATTTCACCTACCTCCATTAAATTGGCCTAATTTTGTATCTGTCTTTATAGGACCTTATGATTTCAGTTGCCTGACGAGAAGGTTCGAATACTGGAACTCTAAAACCTCACTGTATATGTGTGAATGTGAATTATGATTTCTAAAATTAATTGTGTTTTATCTGCAGATTTAAACATTTTAATTATCTCTAGTTCAGTTTAATGATCAAATTAACTAAATTCAAAATATATTAAAGATATATATTCAAATATAATCAATAATAAATAAATGATCATTAATAAAAATATCGATTTACTTATAATTTTTTATCCAATTAATTGTTTATTTTTAATATTGCATACAGTAAGGTCTGTGTTGATAGTGAAATCTGCAGTTTTGTTTTCCATATCGAATGTTCCTATGCTATGCAAAATTTTCACAATAGAAAAATGCATATCCAATTTCAGCAAAATTCTTCGAATCATCAAATTATTAGTAAAGTGAGAACAATTTAATATTTCTATTAATAGAATGGAATTTACCAAATTTATAGATGTAGCACTTTCCCCAGATAGTTAAAATTGATTCCGGAGTTTGTTGATATTTGCAAACTTTCACATCATTATATATTATTGCTTCATCTTGTCCATTATTTCCTGAATTTCCGCACTAAAGTACAAAAAAATAGTTATTTAAAAATAAAATGAATGAAACAAATAAATATAAGTAATTGAAAAAACAACATTAGATAGTATAATAATCTATTATTTTAGTTTCCTGCTGAGGGAAAAATTTTGTTTCAATCAAGCTAATTATTAATTAGCTCTGATACAAGTATCAGAAGACTTATAATCCTGGTTTGTCTGTCTGTGCACAAGTATCATTAGCAACAATCACAACAATCGCAACAATTGCGTGTTTTGCATGCGCAACAATCACATTTACAATACAGCTCTATAACAATACCAATAATCCCAATAATCGCAAGTATTATTACCAACATTCACATTTATAATACAGCTCTATAACAATCACAACAATCAAAATAATCGCAACAATTGAGCCTTTTGCATTCGCAACAATCAAATTTATAATAATAAGGAAATTAAAGCAATATCAATTATATTTTCTTACATGTATCAGAAGACGTTGCGAAGCATTGTGATTGATTTACTAATCACTATCCCTACCTTGTTTATATATATAATAAATGTATGTATGTATATAACTTCTCTTATTCTTACTTAAAAGTTCTTATTCTGTCTATTATTATTATGAATCATTTCTTTTAAAATGACTCAGATTTTCTCGAAAGTTTTTATTTATATTTCTATCTGGTGACCAGAAATTATCGAAAATCGGATAGAACTTAAAAATATTTGTATGTCACTTACTTTTTGAGCCAGTGCCGGATCTAGGAAATTTACAGGAGGGGGCAAGTCAGCCCCATCTCGCCCCTGTAGCTGTTTTTCACTATTTAACGCAATAATAAATATCTGTTTCAATCCCATTTTGTCGCCACCGAACGTGCTGCCCGGGTCAGTTGCCCCCTTCCCCCCCGCTCCTTAATCCGGTACTGTTTTGAGCTAGAGTCTAGAAAAATTATGCCTGAGAAAGAAAACACAAGTTATGTGTATAGTGAGTATGTTATGTATATAATGAGTATGTTATGTATATAATTGGTATCGAAAATTTTGAGACGAAATATATAATTCTTTGAAAATGAATACAGGAGGCTCAAAAAAAAGTTTATCATTTTTTTTAAATATTGATACGTTACAGCCCTGATATGGTTATGAGATTATGAATTACACTCGATTCATACCACAGCATGTAATGTACATTATTTTCATCAGTTTGATTTATTGATGTAAAACTTTTCTTTAAATATCATGCTTATTTTATAAATTTTTTTTAATGTTTTCTATGCTGTGCTTAAATTCAGAAATTATATTACCGCAAAACAACATGCTTTTTGCCGTGAGACATCATGTGAGCGCCATCAACTTCATATTGTAATTTTTTCCTCTTAGAATATTCTAAATTACATCACTTGTTGTTTTGGAAAGAGTATATACATACTGAAATCAATACATCCTAATTCTTACTAACCACATTAACTAAAACACATCCTGTATACTGTTCTCAAACAGTAATCGAAGGTTTATTATGAAACTTTAGTTATGAGAAGTTTGTTATACGACGTGTTGTTTTAGGCGCACGCCATCGAGTGCTCTCCCAAGCAAGCCACGATCACGGAATAAAAGGGTGAGATATGTAAGGGGGGAGGGAGTGAGTATATTGGTCGGGAAAAAAAAGGGAGGTGCCGTGTAAAGCAAGCCTACTTCAAATCCAGGTAGAAAATTAATTAACCCTCTTGAATTAATGGCCTTATCAGAACTAAAAAGTAGAACGGACTTAACTTTCATAACATCGGATAAAGGGAATAATCCCATTGTCTTGGATACGGACATGTATAAAGAAATGGTGAATGATTTCATTGACAGTAATGGTGAAATAGTTTTCATTACTAACATTAGTAAGAAAATACTGAACATTAATCGTAGGATTATTAGGAATCTCCAAAAGGAAGGAATTATAAGTATCACATTGGCTGATAAACTGAAAAACAGTGCACTCCAAATACTGGTATTGCGAGCCCTTCCCAAAATCCACAAACCCGTGATGAAAATGGTTTGATCCCAGTTAGGCCTATAATAAATTGTCGAAATTCGGTTTTACAAGGCATTTCAGATTTACTTTACGATAAAATGGCAAAACCTAAAGTTAGATCTATGCACAGCATTTCCAATAGCAAGCAATTCATAGATATTTTGAAGAAAACTGAACTTAACGAAAATCATGAACTCTTCTCACTAGATGCTAAATCGTTGTTCACATCAATCAATCGTGACTTACTTAATGCGTCTATTGAAGAGGCAATTATTTCATAATTTGCAATGTATTCCGTTATGTCTCTTCTTTTTTTTGTCTCACATATCGGAGTGTTTTGTCGAATTACAGTAAGTGTTCAAAAATACGACCTTCAACTTCAATACACTTATTGATCCTGTCTTCAAATGACTGTACACAGGACAGAAGCATATCTGCGGGAATTTCAGCACAGGCGTTTCTTATGTGTTCTACCATGTTTTCACGATCTGTTGGCACTTGCTGATAAACCTTATCTTTTAGATAACCCCACAGAAAGAAATCCGGCGATGTCAAATCAGGCGATCTAGCAGGCCAATTAATAGGGGCACCTCTGCCAACCTACCGACCATTGTAATCACGGTATAATACTTCCCGTGCATGACGTGAGTTATGCGCTGGGCAACCGTCATGCTGATACCACATACTTTGTCGAACGTCCAAGGCAACATCCTCAAGTAGTATTGATAGTTCCTGATCCAAAAAATTTCGATATCTGATTCTATTCAAATTACCTTCAATAAAATAAGGACCAATGAGTTTGTTCCCTATGATTCCACACCAACGTTAACTGACCAAGGACGTTGATGTTCAACTTGTGTAACCAGTGGGGATTTTCTACACTACAGTAATGTATGTTATGCCGATTAATGCTACCATGGTTTGTGAATGTAGCCTCATCCGAAAATAGTACATTAGCAAAGAAATTGGAATTACTTTGCATTTGTTGAAGAGCCCATTCGGAAAATACTACTCGATTATGAAAATCTTCGCCATGAAGTTCTTGATGCAGTGAAATGTGATATGGAGGATACCTACAATGATGCAATACGTTGACAATACTACCTAGGGACATTCCGGAATGGCGTTGTAATTGCCGAATGCTTATCTATGGGTTTGGGTGAACAGCTGCTAGTACAGCTATTTCATTAGCTTCTCCTGTAACAGTTTTTCTTCGTTTCCTTCTCTTCGTTTGTACGCTGCCATCAGAGATAAAGGCATTCACAATTTTGTAAAAAAAGAACGAGAGCGAACATTATCTGCAAACCGCTCAGCATACAAGGCAACAGCATCGGCAACATTTCTCCTACATTCACCATAAATCAGAATCATTTCAATTTTTTCTTCTTCGGTTGCACGATTCATTGTCCACTTGCAATTCTGTTCTACTGTAGAAATGAAGGGTAGATGTGCAGGCAATAAAACCTACTCACGTACAATGAAAGTTTTGGAGATGCTTTCAGTTCTAATTTTGAAAGATAAGTGAGCTCTGATCGCACTGCACTGCCTTTTATGATAGAGCAGTCCCTTTTCTGCTTTGTCGGAGGAATACAACGTTGAGAATGAGATTTCCCATTACAAGTTAATAAATAATTGTCTCTCCACTCTCGCAGCGTGGGGGTGGGGGGTTAATTCATGTGTCATTGTACAGCATTTTGATAAATATCACATACATCTACATTTTTATTTCTCTAATTTCATATGATTTTTTATTTCTTGAGATATCCCCAATTTCCAACGATGTTTTACCCATTTTGATTTTTGTGCGCCATCAGCGAGCAACCCCGATGTACAGTACATCAAATCAATGTGAAATTTTCTGTAGAGTCAGAATTTGCAATAAAAAAATCGGGGTTCCTATATATTTTTTGTTCCCAATCCCTCACTTCATAAGGGGTGGGGGTGGGGGGGTCGAGTTTGATATCATTGGATGTACCCATCTGAGACGAACAAATTTTAATTATAAAGTTTTTTGATCCGATTTGTAGTTTTCGGGATATTTCAATGTCTTCAGATAAAATGAACACCCTGTATATATACAGTATAGACAAGAAACTTAACGTGTGTTAGAAACATTTTACAGTAAATTAAAACAAAGAACGCACATAACTAAACATAACACAAATTCACTGAAATTCTGATTCCCAGCACAAATATCAAAAATAGCTCAGTGAATTTGTGTTTTATTTTACTGTAAAATAAATATATATATTAATATATATATATATATATATATATATATATATATATATGTGTGTGTAGATTTTCAAAATATATATTTAATAGCTTACAACAATTAATATCACGTTCAACCACGGCGCGTGCAAAAAACACAGGTTGATGCGTTGTCTTGGTGATACAAAAAGAACAAGATGCGAAGATGGCGAAAAGACACATGCCAATATACATTCCTGATAGAAAATGGATCAGAGATTAATAAAAGATCCATGATTACTACATAAAAGTTAAGTAAAGCAAACTGTACTAAAGAAGGATGAATCGAAAAGGTTATTCACCGAGTTATAGTATAAATATTAATGAGCTAGTTAATATTTTTCCAGAACGAGATCACCTTTAGGACTAAGAGTTATAGGAACTCTGTATTGGAACTGATGCCGCAATTTTTTTGATTGATGCTTGGAGGTACATAAAGCAAATCGTACGTATAAAGGAACCAACTGTACTATCCCTGTTTTTATTTGTGTGCGTTGTTAAGGCCTAAAGTAAGTGGATTCATTCTTTCCATAATTTAACAAGGACCACGAACACTCAAGATACAGAACTGATTAAAGTAATAATTTTCAAATAGATTGAGGAAACATTAGTTTGAGGAATTGATCAAGATTCTATAAGTGATATAGATATATTACATGTACTTTAACTATGTGATTAACAAACGACTTAAAAGACAGTGATGATATCAAAGTGTTTTCAAACACGTTAGTGTTAATCCATTTAGGAAGACAAGAACTTTATTGAATTTGTTTGTTGACACAAGTGAAAGCCATATGTTGTCCAATCAATATGGATTTATTTATAGAAGTAGTTTAAATGTTAACGCTTATGCTATTTATGTTTAATCATTATTTATTATGCTTATATATGTACTATTGTCTCATTTAACTTAAAACAAAAAAATATACTATGAATAAATTAATTTTAAATATACCATCTCATCTACAATATACATACAATTATATGTAGACACAAATACATTAAGGATTAACTTCTTAGAGAATTGTTATTTTTCTTAAAAAGAACAGAAAACTAAAGCGAACAGCCTTTCCATAGCTGTTGTATGATGTGGAATTCATTGTGAAGACTTTGGCAAGGAATTAGAGCTGGCAAGAAGAACCCTTGAATTAATTTCAAAATTATTTATTACTAGTAGTGTAACCACACAAAATACTTTCAATATTATAACAAAAAAATTGATGCCAGAAAAAGTGATAGATTTAAACTGAAAGATAAAAGTTTTATTTCAAACCCTTTTCCTAGCATTCACTAGAAACACAGACTTTTGAATTTTATGCTATTGAATTTTATATATGAATTATTTCTTTTAATGTACTAGATATGCTAAGGTTTGTCATCATATTACAATTTACACTCATTAACAAAAAAAACGACGACCTAGAAGGAGTTGTTCGATGGAGACAAAAATTGGTGGAGAGGAAGGTTATGTACAGAATAGGAAATGATTAAAATTTCAGACAAATTGAATGATTTATTTCAGAGTTACAGAGTTAAAAAGTAACGAGCTCAATAAGATGTTGACCCACCTCTACCCTGACTGCAAGCTGCCACACGACGTGGCGTAGAGTGATAAAGCAACCTGATGGTCTCCTGCGGTATTTCTTGCTAAATTTGCTCCAATTATCGTGCTAGGTCATCCACATTCCCTGGTGGATGCAGTCGACTTCCCATCATATCCCAGACATGCTCGATTGGAGAGAGATCTGGGGATCTGGCTGGCCAAGGAAGTATTTCACAAGCTGCGAGACAGGTCATAGCAACACGTGCCGTATGTGGTCTAGCATTATCTTGCTGAAAAATAAGGCCAGGGTACTGCAAAAGGAAGGGTAGGAAAATAGATCTCAGAATGTCGTCGACGTATCGCTGTGCTGTAAGTGTGCCGCTAATGACGACCAAAGGGATCCGGCTATCAAGGGAAATGGCACCCCAGACCATAACTCCCGGTTGAGGGCCTGTGAGGCGTGCAATAGTGAAAGCAGGATCGGCACGCTGCCCTGGGCGTCTCCAGACACGAGTGCGACGATCGTCAGGATATAGTTGGAAGCGGTATTCGTCGCTAAACACTATACGTCCCCAGTCAGCATCATTTCAACCGGATCGAGCCAAGCACCACTGTGATCTGGCCCGACGGTGTCGCTCTCTCAGCCGTCGGTGAATGGTCATGGTGGACACTCTTGTGCGGGTCGCACGTCTGATGGTTGATAACGATGATTCAGGCGCTGTGACAGCTCATCTGACAATCACTCTATCCTCCCGCTCTGCTGTAGCCCTAGGTCGACCGCTATCTTCATGATGCTGAAATCTGCCATTGTCCACCCAATCCTGCCAGCATCTTCTAATCGCCGCATCACTTCGACCCATATGACGAGCGATTCTCTGATTTGCCCAACCTGCCTCTTTCAATCCAATGATACGACCTCTTTCAAACTCTGACAGCTCGAATGAGGTGTAATGAGCTCGAATCCTGCGGCGATGCATTTTTTTAATCGTTGAAAGATATCCTAAATCGCTATACTACAGAAAGTTTGACCATCAGATTGAGAATCGCTTTTTATATACATCTGCTGAGTGCGCAGTTCTTATGCGCTGTAGCTCTCGCTATTCATTCATTGGACACCAAAGTTTAATCATTTGCATGGGCGTTCCCAATGTCTTTGCATACGAAATTTCATTACAATCGGACAACTCCTTCTAGGTCGTCGTTTTTTTTGTTAATGAGTGTATTTTCTAAGTCAAATTGTGATCAGTCAACTTATTTCATATTATATGTACTCAATGTGAAGAACTATCTGCACAATTCTTATAGAAATGGCAATTGAACAGCTGAGTTTTACACTTCATTACATTTTATTATCTAACCAATTTACATTAAGATTATTCTGTTTGATTATTTGTAATTTATTTGTTTACTGTTTGTTCAGGCAAGAGTTGTTGCTGTATCTTTTTTGCATTATTAATTGGAATAGTTTCGCAAATTATGAAACCAATGTATATTTTATTAACATTTAATATTGTTATTTTTCGGATAATTCGTATGGAGTAAGAAGTGTTTTGGCTTAATTATGGCGTTCATCATTGGAGTTATTGTGATAGCAATTGAGTAGTATTGCAGTTTGAAAAGAAAAAATCTATATATTTTAACTTTATTGTAATGGTTTTATGTAAGAGGGTAAGTCAATAAGTAATACCTACGATTTTTTTTTCTCCTTAAAATCAATAAGTAATGCCTCCGATTTTTTTTTCTTTTTATTTTTTTTTTCTCCTTTTTTCTCCTTAAGTTAGTTAAGTGAAAAATTTGAATTTGGCGCAATTCATCAAACGTTTCTCCAATCCACTGCAGTAGAAACTTCTTATGTCAACAAATAGCAGCACTGCATCCGCTTACAAAATGGCTGACATCGATGTTCGTATTAGACAGGGTTCTCTGATTGAATTCTTGAATGCGGAAGATGAAACGCTCATTCGCATTCATGAAAAACTGAAAAATGTGTACGGTGATGCAACAGTGGATTACAGCACTGTTAGATGATGGATTCGTCGCTGTAACGAAGCTGAAGGGCAAACACCGTTGGCTGACGAAAAGCGGAGCAGCAGGCCGGCGACTGCAATGACTCAACGCAACATTCAGCGAGTCGATGACATCATTCGTGGTGACCGCCGGATGACAACAGATAAATTGTGTCGCATTCTCTCTCTTAGTAAAGGCAGTATAATGACAATTATTTGACAACTGGGGTAAAAAAAAAATGTTTACGGTGGGTACCAAGAATGTTAACCGACCAGAGTAAAGAGACAAGAAAAACAATTGCCTCCGAACAACTGCAGCGCTTCATTTTGGAGGGATTGGAGTTTCTGGAAAAAAATTGTGACCGGAGGCTAAACGAGGGTTCCTTTTTTTTTGAACCTGAATCGAAGAGGCAGTCAAAGGAATGGCATCACACAAACTCACAGAGGAAGAAAAAAATCAATACTGTGCGATCAGCAGGGAAAGTTATGGCGATAGTTTTGGGATGCAGAGGGTGTCATTATGGTTGATTTTTTGGAGTAGCTATGCACTATAAATTCGGTTTAATACCTCAAAACCCTCAAAAAGCTTAAAAGCACGTCTTCAGCGAGTTTGCCTAACAAAAGCTATGGCAGATGATCCCTTTTGCATGACAATAAAAAACCACACACCAGTCGTCACACCACTGAAGAGATTGTAAAATTTGGATGGAAAGTCTTGCCTCATCCCCTATACAGCCCTGAGCTAGCACCATCAGACTTCCATCTGTTCGGGTCGCTAAAGGAAGCTTATCGTGGGATTCACTTTGAAGACGCAGAGGCCGTGAAAACGTCCGTGCGTCAATGGCTTAGGAAGCAAGACCATGCCTTTTACCACGCTGGAATATATGCCCTTGTTAAAGGTGAACCGAAACTGTGGAAATTGACGGAGTTGAAAAGTGACAGATTAATCGTCAATGTTATGGTTTTCATGCTATATAAGTGCATTTAAATTTCTTGACAATTAAAAGGAGAAAAAAAAAACACAGGAGGCATTACTTATTGACTGACCCTCGTAATGAAGTTTTTTATTCTCATTAAAGTTTTATTACCTTCAATTAAATGAAATGCCAAATACTGGAAATTTCGAAATATGTTATGAGATCACTAAAAATTAAAAAAATAAATTATATATTTGAAATAATATTTGGCTAATAATAAATCAAAAATTACTATACTACTTACTGATAAAAATATAGTGATATCTTTGTTATTAAATAGAAGAGACTTATTGATTTTGTATTCAAGAGGAATTTGTAAGTATTTCACGATGAATTTTTCATTTAATGTTAGTTTGTCAAGATAAAAACTACGAATAGATTCTTCAGTATAATTCACTTTTTCAGAGGAAATCTTTCTAAGGCTTTTTTTATATTCTAGATTTAATTTATGAGCTTCCAGTCTTTTCTCTTCAATTTTTTCTTGATATTCTAAAAAATCAGGAAAAGTCAGATCAGATGGACAAATGATAATGTTTGGCAATTGAATGTAATCCTCTTTTTGAATCTTGATGTTAGAAGTGATAGGAGACTTCAGGAAAAATTGTAATCTTTCGACTATTTGCATTAAAGTAAGTACAACACAAATTGCAATGCTCACGAACCAGAAGCCTCGAACCCACAGTGGTGATTTATTGTCAAGACACTTATTTATCCATTGCAAATCAATGTCTGGTGTTACTTTGTCCTTAGTGCGTAGCGTTCGCAATCGGGCTCCCTTTGGACGTATTATTTTTACGTTTTGATTTTTTCGGTAATTGATAAACGGATTTTTCCCAGTAAGAACTTGAGTTCTGGAAGTCATTGAAAGTCTCCCTAATTTTGGCTTCATTCTGTTCGAGAGGAACCATCAGTTTTCTTGTTTTGTAACAAGTTTAGAAAGAAGTTATTTCTTTAATTTCATACTTCTCCTAATATTAAAAGCGTCAAAAGTGTTTCGTTAATCACCAAGAAACGCTTGATCTATAGAAAGAAAGAGAATGATTCAAAATATTATCTTACAAATTGATATTACTTTAATATTGTTACACCATTAAATGAATGAGAAAAAGTCATAATTAGACTTAATATCGGTACCCATTTATATTTTACCCTTAAACTTTTGATCCATACTTCAACAATTCTGTCATTGCTATGCTCAATCATCATAGAATGATAACTGGAAATTAATTAATGGTAATTGCACAATTATTGATGAAAAGAAATTCCCTTACTTTTGAAATTACATCAAAACTTATTTACTGGTTAAATATCACATTTCAATTAAATTTATAGATTTTGCTACTGTATACTATATCATATACTATATTTATACTTTGTTTTAAATTTCCTAATATTTATTAGCATTATACGAAAACATAATATCTATTCAATATTAATGGAGAAAAGGACATTGTTATTCAGTTCAGTTTTTTAAGTATCAAAATGCTTACTGCCCAAAATTTGACCCCCATTGTATTTCTAGCAATGGCATTCATCTCAAAAAACTGTGACCTCAATTACTTTGTAATTAAAATCTTCAAATTAACAATGTTTTATGATTTGAATTTAAGAAGAAATTCGGTTAATGTTAAACTCTACCGCAACAGGCCATTGGGTTTGCGAGAGGTTTAGGCTCCCACGGATTTTCGACCGAAGGGACTAATTGAGGTTCGATGGTCAATCAGGCGCTCGCCCGGGTTTAACCACCAAGTAAGAGAGCCGGTAACCATAAGCCGGCTAGATACAGTCCAGTATCTAAACAACTGGGCTACCATACCCATGAAGTTTAAATTTTAGATAATTCTATTGAAATTCAATTGAGTTCTCTTCCAATCTGATTTGAAATCTTAGTTTTAAAACTAGATTAGTTTTAAAAATCACTAATATTTAAAGTAGCAATAGGAAATATTACCATAATAACAGTAATGCATCCATTGCACTACTGTTATTCCGAGCAACGAAGGGCCTACGGAAGGTCCGTGACTATTACCAATTTGCGAAACATGATCTCACGTTTTGAAAATAACGGATCTTTACAAGGGCAACCAGGACGCGAACGCAAAACGGTATCAAAGGCGAAGTTGAAACTGTTGTAACGTCCGTAGTGGAAGTGAATACTGCAGATGGATCTAGGAGTGCTCGGGCAGTATTTAGGCAACTGGATATGCCATATTCAAATGTATGAAAATGCATGAGCAAATTGCGGAAGTCTTATCCTAACAGGATTAGCCAAGTCCAACAACCGGTTAAACGGAATGCGGAAACGAACCTGCATTTCTCTCACCTGCTCCTAGCTCGGATGGATGTGGACGATGCATGGCCTTGGAACATTCTATGAGTGATGAGACACATTTTTTATCTCAGCGGCATTGACAATCTAAACAACTGTCGAATTTGGACTGCTGCGAACCCGCATGCTATTGAGCAGATGCAGTTGCATCCACTGAAGGTCACAGGGTGGCTTTACCCCCTCCTCATAATTGGTTCGTACTTTTTCGAAGAACTGCAAACACCAGGACCAGCTATATTTTCTATTACTGCAGTGCGATATCAACGGATGCTGCTAAATTTCGTTATTGCAGAACTTCAACAGCATGGATGCCTTGACACGACTGTGATCATGCAGGATGGAGCGCCCCCTTACATAGGATTGACAGTGGAGCAAGTCCTACGTCAGCATTTCACCGACGACCATATAATTAGTCGAGCATCCCCGACGACGTGGCCAGCAGGTTCGCCAGATCTCACGCCCTGTGACTTATGGTTGTGGGTTACTTGAAAGCATTGGTTTACCAAGGGCACGTTGATAGTTTGGCAACATTGAAAGACTGAATATTGCTTCACGTGAGACAAATCTTTGGAGATTTCCTGCTGTTTGCAGCAGAATCTACGATCCATAGAATGCAGATTTTGAACAACGTGCTAGGACAACATATTGAATCGTAATTATAACTGAGTAACAATACAACCTACTGTCAGCTGTACTCTTTTGTTTTCTTTCCTACGTCTGATTAGCTCACCATTCTGCGAAATCGTAATCCCATGGTCTGAATAGTATCTACACCAAATTTGGCAGTTACTATTTGTTCAAATAGATAGGGAAAAACCAATTAGGCCCAACAGGTTTTTGCCTATCACGCTCCAAACACTATCTATTTAATTATGGACATCCGATATAAAATTAAATCACTATTATATGTACGTACTGGCCAAATAATTATGAACATTTATTAATATCGAGTAGGATTTTCTTTAGGGATCATTCCAATTTTTGAAATTTTTTCATTTTAGGACAAGATTTGATCTCATTTATAAAGCTATTCTCGGTATTTCTAGGATAATTTTTTTACCATCGAATTTCTGAATTATATATGTTATACAATACAATTTAGTAACTATTTATCTGTGTTATATGATATTATAATTGTCTTTTAGACTTTAAAGCCATTTCATGATTTCCTTTCTAAATATTAATATTTGATAACTAATTGTTAAAAGGTATCTTCAAATTTCTCTTGCATTAGTATATCAACCCAGTATCTCTTGAAAATAAAAAAGCCTACTACAAAACTTTCTTCATTTACAAATTGATTCGACAAATTTCAATGAATCATAGAAATAACTAAATGTTATAAATTTTTTATAATACATTTTTAATATAACTCAAATCATTAAAAATTGGTTAACTACAAATAGAAATTGAAAAGCAAATGTTGTTGTCCAGAACCAAAAGGCTTAATTTAGTAAGAAATTCATTAAATAATCATAATAATTAGAAATAAATTTTTTTAATGAAAAATGTAATTTTTCAAGTTTACAGCGAAACATTACATTTTTTATTAAAAATATCTCGAGATATTTCAAAGCGTTCGGTAATTCAAATATACTGAAGTAACCTATTCAAATCAACTTACCTGTTTTTAGTCTCGTTAGTGAAAATAATCCATTTCAATCAACTTACATGTTTGTAACTTTGTTAATGAAAAGTAAATGAGAATTCGTTAAATGCCAGGTATCTCCTATAAATGTCAGCTTTCTAATTTATTGCTTCCATTAATTTTTGTTGACCTAAAATTGCTGGAAAATAAAATAAATGAAATGAAAGTTCACAGTAGGATTTTCCATCTGACTGTCCCAATCAATAGAAATTACCGATTTTATAACCAAAGGTCTTTCAGTTAATTACAAGCAAAAGCAGTTAATTCCAATAATTATGAAGTTATAACCATAAAGGATCATTTCATTAAGTTCTTTCAAATAATATTTTATTTATTAAGGTATCTGAAAGTAATAATGGTAATATTATTTACTTAAATTCAATGAATTTTTTTAAAAAGACATTAAGAGCTACATTCTTCGTCTAAAGACAGAAGAGCAACTGTTGTTCCATGCTTTCCCCTTGAAAATCAGACATTTACCCTCGTGACCCCCGATCTTCTCGTTCTCGTATGGCTACAGCATAAAAGACAAATTTGAAACCAATAAAAAGTTCTTAATACTTTTGCAATCGAATATTAAGTTGCAAGTTAATTAAAGTACTAGCCCAATGAAATAAATAGAACAGATGACTCAAATAATTAAAATAATTTAAAAACTGTTTTACTAAACTTGAGATATGTACATGGATAGATATCACACAGATATTGTCATATCATTTATTGCATTCTTTGAGCATACATAACAGAATTATCTGCAACACTTCGTGAGCTCTTAACTTTTCAGCTTTCCTTTTTAAATTCAGGAACAAATCCCCGGTAAAACACAAATGTTACTTGGGCTTGACCAATGTGTTGTACAAAACGTGCCAGATCATAAGGCAATACACCACCTGAAGCAAAGTCAGACCCCAAAAAGAAACAACAGGGACAACCATCTGGTAGCCCCGGTACAAGCAGCTTCGCCACTATAACAGCTGCATATCCAACCCTTCAAGTGGCTATTCCTAAATCCAGTAAGGCAGAGATCTTCACAGAAGAACAAATTGAGCTCTCTTATGCAGTTGGACAGCTGATCCGTTTGATTCCTGAAGGAGGACAAGTTTCTCGTTTCAAGGGAACTAGACATAGGACAGAGTACGTAGGACAGATATTACTGCAGATAACATCTATTGCAAGGATTTGCTTCTCAGCGAATCCCTAATTTAAGAATCTGGAAAGGGGTTGCGCTTTCCGCTGTGGAAGCCTCTAAAATCCCCTGTTTGACCAGAGCTGTGCTCTGGATTCCTGGAATAGTCTTGTCACGAACATATTCGTGCCCCGCGCTCCGCTCAAAGCCCTTTCCATCTTTCTTTCTTAATCACATTTCCCTTTTCCTTTTCTGATCATTCCTAACTTTAAATATTTCTCTCTCATTGTTTCTCAGTTCTGGCGTCTGTAAGTCTGCAAGTTCCCGCCAACTCGGCACCAAGAAATCTTACACAATGGTTAACGACTTTGGGAGAGAGTCGTGAAAGTTTCACCTAAAATTACGCAATGTCCATCTTGCCATATCGTCCATTGTTTCGGGAATTAAAAGCTTGTTTTCCGTCCTTCCCCTGTTATAAACTGCTCTAGAAATGCTCCGAACTGGAGGAACAAAAGGGCCGGTGTCCCAGCAAAGAACGGTGCGCCAGAGGCGACGATAGGGACGGAAAGTCTCGGCATCCCCCCCGACGGAATATAATGGCGGCCCCCGAGAGGAAGGAGGGCAGTATCTGAGAAGCGAGGTTTGGGGAAGACGACACGGTTCACGCGGCGAGCGGATACAGTCGTCAAGAACCCCACCCGCATCCAGCTTGCTCGGAGTCTACCCACGACGAAACTCCGGCAAGCAGCGTTTGAGAAGGCGAGGCGCAGGTAAGACGACCCGAGTTTAGGCGGCAAGCTTTACCGGGCGTCGCAGAAAACCTGCCCGCCTTCACCTTTTTGCTTGGCGCTCACCCCTCAAGGAAAGTCGGCAGCAGTTCGTGTGCGGAAGCCGAGCATCAGGGAAGACAACGCGGACTCGTGCAGGAATGCGATTCCGCCAGTTTCCAACCCAGCCGCCTGTTCGCTTTTAGCTGTCGATATCTCAGGAGAAACGGAGACAGATTACAGTGCACGCAAGTGTTCCCCGCAGTGCCCAGTGGATTCCGTCGAGACCGTCCCAGCCGTTCCTCCCCGTCATTGATGGATCTCGAGCCAGAGCCATTCGTGAGAACTTTATCAGCCCAGGACTGATCAGAACGGACTATTAGAGTGAATATGTAACCTATCTTTCAGTTGATATAGTATCTTTTCTGTTAGTTTCGATAATAAAATCTTCCTTTTTAACCCTTTGCCTGAGTTTTTCCCCTTTCTCTTTCATCTGAAAGGCGCGGGCCGCTGGTTAGTTCCCTGTCTCTAGGCTAGCGTTCCACGGCACCTCCCCCTTTTCCCGTCCAAACACCTCACTCCCACATTACACACCTCCCTCCCTTATCCCGTGATCGTGGCTTGCTTAGGGATGCATTAGATGGCGCGCGTCTTGAAACAACACGTAACAGTCTCTAATCAAAGTGAGGTGACCTATCTGTTAAAAAGACAGACTCCTGGTCTGAAAGCCGCTGCTTGGAGAATTATGGAGACAAAGCGAGAAAAACACAGACTCAGACTAGTCATTGGACTAAATGAGGAATCGGTTAAACAACTGGAAAAAATGAATTTTCGACCCGGCATCAACTTAGATGTTGCAGAAGTGACCCTAAAGGAGAAACCTAAATTCTTTGAAAAAGGAACTTCTTTACAAATCACAAAAGAAGATGCCAAGATCAGGGAAGAAGTTTCTCCTAAACCTGAAATCATGGACATCTCAAACTAGGTAAGTTTTATTTCTTTTATTTTCTTTACCTTGTTATGTGCTTTTTATTATTATGTCTTGTTCTTTTTCTTTTTTACAGCTTAATTTACAGCGTAGTTCAGTGGCTACTGCGATACTGTAGTGTACCTACTCCTACGTGATAAATAAGAGGTAGGATAACCCACTACTAGCAGTTGTGAACGCAACTGAAGCAATCCAAAAATAAAGTGAAACTTTGCTGGGCCCAAATAAAATACACCACCTCTAATTAACTGAATAGAAACAAAAAAAATATTACTAACTTGAACAAAAACAAGCTATTTCCAATTTAAACAAAAACCCCTACATCTACGAGTTTTTTTTTTGTTATACTCAAACTCCTTTACAAATAGGTTGAAAGAACAATAACAATATAAACTTCTACAATGTTATAAAAGAGAACTATCTTCGTGAAGAGCTCTTTGTTACTTCTGGACTATAATTACTTATTTACATTAAACTTAAATTACTAGTATTAATCTTTTAAACCTTAAACATATTAAAGTTGGCTAGCAGATTGTTGAAACTATCAACAAGGATTTTTTCCTTAAATAACTAATAAGGGTAACTTACTCCTTATATTATAGAGAAAAATTAATTAATCTGGTTTGTAAGTGGGAAAAATAGAACACTTCTTGAAGTTTACACTCACAATAATAATTCTTACATAACAATATACACTGTTCTACGACGATAAATTCTTACTCAGAATAGACTTATCTTCTCCAATGACTAAGGAGAACAAATATCTTTACCAGTAGACACAACGCACTAGAGACACTGAATCACTGTTATCTTTCAGGTAACATATATTACATAGAAGAAACACAATCTAGAATAAAGTCCTACATTAGACATTCGTTCACACTATGCTATTCTTCTAACTGAAGGTTTTTTTTTTCATACACTGTTAAATTTCCAGTAATTATCGGACTCCTATTCCTTTCACTTAACTAATAACTTAAAGATGAATAAATAATGGCTTCTTCTGAATCTTCTGATAATAAAAGGTTGCACATTTGAAATTATAAACACACTAACGTTCCGGAACGTACTCGGAACTGGGATGATGGCATAGAGTACTTGTTGAAGGAACACTCACGTAACATACTCTTATCGCACCACTCTGAAGTCACGTTGAAAGAAGGACTTGCTCCTAAACTGATACCGGGAAATGTTGATATTGAATGTCAAAGGAAGACACTGTATTCTTCCCTCTTGGCTTTAAAGCGGGAAGCATGACTAGCCGCCATCACCAGGAACTCTAATTCCTTCCAATGCTCTACTAGAATTAATATTCATTAGCGCTGTCTCTGAATATAACTCGAGAATAGAGTCACTAAGCTTTAAATCCCTAGGAAGTTCCTATTTTCCTTTCTTTTCGGCGACTTTTATTTTTTTTCCTTTCTACAGTGTTGAATGATTCTCCCATCATAATTCATAGATAGTGTAAGTCTATATTAAACAGCTTTACTCCAAAAATCACTTCACAAACTTTCTGACTATTTACGACGGGCACATTGCTTGCATAATGGAAAAAATATTATGTCAACAACCTGACATTTTCCCAGCTTCTGAGTAAGTATAAAAGAAAACACGGCGCAGCCCTTATGTTTGATACTAAATAGTTCTGCTTTTGTTTATTTTTAAAACTTCCACACTTTCACTAGGCTAAGGAAAAATACATGAAAAGCTAAAAGCCACCTTCTTCATTTTCCCTTCAGTTCAGGATTTCTCTTTTTCTTTCTCGCACTCCACGCGAGATGCGTGTTCACCAATCCCATTTCCTAACTCAACTGATCTAACAGGTAAAACAAAATATGATTGAAAGGATAAATTTAATTGTCGAATATCTAAAACTTTAGTGCCTGTGATATTTATTTTATATTTTTTTCCCTTCTTTAACAAACTTTTAATTTATAAAATTAAAGATTAATAGATTTATTTTTCACCCAATCATATGACAAGAAGCCTGTAGCTACCAATATAAAATAGTTTAATAGGGGCTTAAGGGTTTTCCTTAAATAAATAAAGAGAAATATAATATATTTGTTTTTTTTTTCTCTTTTAGTAAAAAAAAATAAATACAACAGAGAAAATTAATACAAACTGATATAACTACAATCGCCAATAGTTCTTCAACTGGCAATAACAAAAAAAAAATATACAATAAAACCACTTACCCCCTATGATACAAAATACAACAGCCCCATCAGAACTTCACAAATAATGAAAAAACAACTTCACGGACCCTACTAAGAAAACACTAAAGTAACCAAAAAAAAAAACCTGAAAAACTTCAAAAGAGGGTTTCAATACTCTCTAAGAAAATCCAGAGCTGGATATTGACTTTGCCCTTATTCTGTAGGAATAAGCCTTGGCTCTATAGGGACAAAGTTAGAGGTCTGGGAGCATGTGGAGGATCTTTGCTTCAGTGCTCGCAGACTACTCCCCGTGCTTGTATTTTTGCTAAGCACAGGAATGTCCTCTTCCTTTCGGAATTTTGCTCCAAAGATTGGTCGCAATCAGACTTCCAAGAATTAACAGAAGCGACATCATAGTCGCATCTGCTTATTTTCCCCATGAACCAAATTCTGATCCACCCCCGTTGGAGGTAAAGAAATTGGTCTTTTTTTTTAACTCTGGATTTCCCCTTCTTATGGGATGTGAAGCTAATCCCACCACACTGCGAGCGGTAGCAGCGACATTAATATCAGGGAGGAGGTCTTGCTAGAGTTTATATCTACCACTGATCTGGACATCTTGAATATTGGTTTAGTTCCTATCTTCTTTTCCCCATAGAGGGAAAAAGTTTCAGATCTAACCCTTGCTTTCTCATGTCTAAGGTCTGAGGTTTGCAAATGGAGGGTCACTTTGTCAGATTATCGAAATATCCTTTTTTCCTTCAGCAGGGAGATGCTCAATAAGGAAAATTTAGAAAGCCTCGGCTTACTAACTGGGATTTCTATAAAAAAGATCTCAAACTCACAATGGCAGGTTTTCCTGTCTTCTATCGCGATGAGCTTGGCATAGAAAACTCTGTTTGTTTTTAAGTATATACTCCATAATCCTCCCTAATCCTCTTTCTCGTGTACATAATTGAAACACTTATTTTGAAAAGGTAACATGTGACAGTTTTTTCAATTTTTCCTTTTTTTCGCCATATTGTCTTCCTTCAGTTTGTACATCAGATTTTGTTGGAAACCTAGCATCTAATGCATCGTTCAGGCACTACGGTACCAGTGATGCAATTGTTTAGTTCGAAAACATACCATGTGCGTCAGATGTTAAATTCTCGAAGCAAACAGCTTGGATCTTCATGCGGAAGTGCATTAGTGCTGATATAATAAAGTATAATTTTTTCTACAATTACTTTAAGGAGAATTTCAGTATGTGTTTTGATAGGCCTCAGGTGGATGTTTGTTCCGAAATGTGAGCGACTGAAAATACAAATTTCTGACTCCTCCTTGAACGAAAATGCCAAACGAGTTGCAGTTGCCCAACTTATTATTCACAAAAGAAGAGCAAAAAAATATTTCTTGAAAATTGAGGAAATATCAAAATTGTGTCGTGAGAAAGATAATGTTTATGCTATAACATTTGACTATATGCAGAATTTGCCTTTGCCGCATATTCCAGTTCAGGAAGTGTTTTACTACAGACAACTGCGGATTCATGAATTTTGCATCCACGACATGAAAAACAATAAAGGATTCTTCTATTCAAGAGAGAGAAGCCTTTTAAAAATCCAAATGAAGTTTATACATTTGCAAATCACTTCATCGACACATATGTCCCTTCCACAGTAACGGAATTCTTTATTTTCTCAGATGGCTGCCCTGGGCAGAATATAAACCACACAGTTGTGCGTTTTCTCTTGTCATTGGTATCCAGTGGACGTTTCCAAAAAGTCAGACACTACTTCCCTGTACGAGGGCATTCCTTCAATGAATGTGATAGGGATTTTGGTACAGTGAAGAGGAAGCTACGCAAAGAAGATCGGGTTTATACTCAAGATGAGTATGTGAATTTAATCGAGGGTTCTTCAAAAACTGGGAAGTTCAGAGTTCACAAAGTTCATGGCAAGGAAATAATAGACTTCAAGAAATGGTGGCCACAACATTACAAGAAGCAAGTTTTATCAGACAGGTGTTACGGGAAAAAGGTAGCAAAAGATCAGAAAGTAACCTTCCATATCAGCAACTACCATGAGTTCAGATATACTGCAGAGAAACCTGGTAAAGTAACAGCTCTGCCTTTCATAGATGGACTTCAGTTTGAGGATTTCTCATTAGGACGACCAGCAAGCAAAACACAGGTTTTGCCAAATGTTGTTTCTTTTCCTGCATATTCCAACAAAATTGCCATCAATCATACGAAGCTAGATGATCTGAAGAAACTAATGGACTACATTCCGGCTGAGAAAAAAGAATATTGGTCACAAATCATAAATTGGGCATCGATAGAGCAAAATGAAGCACCAGAGGAAGACTTTTAGTTATGAATTTCATAATAAAGGAAATTGTACATCACCGGATTTGTTAACAATTCATTTCTGTTCAGTTTGCTCTACATTTAGCAATTTTTTGTAATTCCAATATTATAATTTTTCAAGTTTAGTTTGAAAACGTAACAAGTGCAAGTTTTTATAAATTTTTTATTTTAAACGCACGATATATTAACCAGTGCTGAATACCCATGTCTCATTATTAGCACTTATATTTTCACACAGTAACAGTAGAACTTATAATATTCTTACAGTTTATGGAATAAACAGTTTTTTATGTCTCCTGTAAAATTTGGATTTTCGTACATGTTATCTTTTCGAAATAAGTGATTCAATGAAGAAATCCAGTCTTACCTCTTCATCTTGAAAGAATAAATAAATAAATACGAAATCCTCATAGACGAATTTTCGGGATTTATTCGCAATTCCTCTGACAAGCCTAACGACTTAAAACTGTGGGTAACAAAGGATGAGCATGACACACACAAAAAAAAAACAAAGTAAAAGAATGGATACATCACATTGTAATAACAATGAGTGTAATTATCGAGAACACGCAAGTTACATTAGAAACAACCGAACGGACATTTCAGAGGTGGCAGAACATTCGATAAAGTTTGGCAACCAGTTTAGTTCAGTAGTGGATGTTCTACACACAGAAAAGGAGTCTAAAATTAGAAAAATTATTGAGAGTATTATCATTCGTAATACTAAAGGGAGAAACATTAATCATAATGATGGGGTAGAATTAGATGCTAGATTTGCATCATTAATTGAGAATTTGTCAAATTTTGATTGTTTCAACAATTGTGTTTCTTTTGATGTAGTGTGTTGATTATTACACTCATTGTTATTACTATGTGATACATCCATTCTTTTACTTTGTTTTTTATATGTCACGCTTATCCTTTGTTACTCACAGTTTTAAGTCGTAAGGCTTGTCAAAGGAACTGCGAATAAATTCCGAAAATTTGTCTTTAAGGATTTCGTATTTATTTATTTATTCTTTCGAGATGAGAGGTAAGAGTAGATTTCTTAATCTGTTTGTTTTCTTTCTAATGCCCTCATCTTTGCTTATGAACAGAATTGTCAACTTCGTGGTAAACGAAGGAACAAATAAGGAATTAAGGTGGAATCTATAATTGGATAGACTCAGGACTAAGACCCGTAAGTTGCTTAATAAGGCAAAAAATACGGGTACTCCGCATACTTGGGATTCTTACAAAGAATCTCAAAAAAAGTATAACCTTGCCATAAGGTATTTTAAGAGAACATCCTGGAGAGCTTATTGTGGTAACATAGGTAGTTTACCTGTGACCACAAGGCTGACCAAAACTTTATCCAAAAGCTCTGAGATGAGATTGGGAACGTTGTTACTACCCAGTGGGAACTTTGCTTCATCCGAGGAAGAGGCTTTTAAGCACCTTCTGGATGTTTATTTCCCAGACTCACGAGCAGATGACATATTTTTACAACATGCAACTACGGGCAAGGATTTTTCTCTAGCCAAACGCATTGTTTCTTACGAAAAGGTTAAGCAAGCCATTGCTAGCTTCAAACCCTTCAAAGCAGGGTTCAATTCCTATGAACTGGAGAAGGACAAGAGTTGATTCTATTCCTAAGGCAGGAAGGTCTGATTATACCTCTGCCAAATCTTGTAGACCAAATCTTGTAGACCTCTCTTCTAAAGGCACAGGAGAGACTGGTCGATCGGTATGTATGGGATGCTACTCTTTTAAAACATCCTCTTCATTGTAGGCAATATGCCTATCAGAGAGGACTTTCTACTGAAACAGTCCTATATCATCTGATACGTAAGATAGTGTTTTCCCTGTCTCATGGACAGATGACTCTCGGCTCCTTTCTTGATATAGAAGGAGCATTTGATGATACATCTTATGACTCCATTTGTAATGCAGCTGAACAGCCTGGTGTTGACTCAGCTATTATTAGATGGATCAGGAACATGCTTTCACCTCGTACTATTTGTGTACCCATACCGGCAACACTATTATAACTCAGGCTGTAAGAGGATGTCCACAAGGAGGGGTTATCTCACCATTGTTTTGATATTTGGTAATGGATTCCCTTATTGTGGAACTGCAAGAACTTGGTTTCTACTCTCAAGCCTATGCCGATAACCTTTTTATTCTTATCAGTGGCCTAGATCCTGGTACAGTTTTTGAGCTCATGCAAAGGCTCTTAGATGCATACAGGCCTGGGGCAACAATATAGATCTAAGATCAATCCTAGCAAGGCCACTCTTGTAAACTTTACTAGGAAAAGAAAGATAAGGAAAACTTTGACTTTAAACCTATTTAATCAGCAAATTAATCTTTCAAAAAGTGCCAAGTTTCTCAGAGTTATTCTTGACTCCAACTTGACCTGGAAAGAAAATCTTAATACGAAAATCTAGAAAACTCCTTTTGAATGTGCAGAAGGACTTTTGGTAGTTCATGGTGTTTCCAGCCAATGATTATATATTGGCATTACGTGACCCTTGTTAGACCTCACATTGTTATGCAGCTATTGTCTAGTGGACCAGAACTAGTCTAAAGACTATTAGGAAACTATTGTGCAGCGTTCAACAACCAGCCTGTTTAGGAATCACCAGACCTATGAGGACGGCACCCCCTGCTGTCCTAGAGGCTATTTTGGATCTTCCACCTCTATCTCTTTATCAAGCATCAAGCCGGAAAAACCGCCTTTAGATTGATTAATCAAGGCAAGTGGCGTTTTAGCACTTCTTATCACTCCAGAATCTGGAAGGAGGCACAGGACATTTCTTCTATGCTCTCTCTCAGAACTGCTCTGTCTTTTAATTTTAACAAGATATCCAACTTTGCCATCCATTATCCCAGCAGGTAAGAGTGGCTTGCTAAGGGACATGACCTTCTACCCTCCTGGAGCATAGTTTGGTTTACATTGATGGTTCCAGGATTGGTAATAGGAAGGGAGTCGGAAAATATGAGCTAAGACCGGGGTTGATTTCTTTCATGGCCTTGGAGTCTATTGTGCTGTATTTATGCTCAGGTTTATGTTATTCTTTCTTGTGCTTTTGAAAACCTCAACCGTCATTGTGTCAATAGGACTATTGATATCTGCTCAAATAGTCAGGCTGCATTGCATGCTCTGACTATTTCTGTTTGGACTTAGCAGTTCATTGCTGAATGTATGGAAGCGTTATTTTGTTTGGCCAGGACAAATTTGGCTTACTTATACTGGGTTCCTGGGCATTTCGGTATTGATGTAAACGAGAAGGCGATCTTGTGGCCAAGAGGGGTTCTTCTTCACTTCCGATTGGCCGGAATCCTTCTTAGGATTCTCCTTTGATCTAGGCTAACGATTACTTGGGACTGTCTTGGGAAAACAGTTCCAGGCATTGGATTACCTCGCATGGTAAGATTATTTATTAAAAGGCCTGATCATTGTTTTGCAATGTGAATTTTAAATTTAGATAGGAAATATTGCAAAATGATTAGAGGGGCTCTTACAGGAGCCTGTATTTTCAATAGACACTTACATTTATTTGGTATATGCTAAAGTAATATGTGTAGGAAATGTGGAATGGATCAGGAAACTCCCGTACACATTTTATGATTTTGTCCAGCTTTGGCTAGGAATAGATGAGAGATCATTGGTAAGATTCGTGTTACTACTGATATTATCTCCACTTTTAAGATTAAGGTCATTTAATCCTTTTGTAAATCCACAGGACTTTTCATTACCACTGAATCTCATCGTAGTTTTGATGAGATATCTTTGAATAGTCAAAGATATAGTCAACGTTATCATGAAGGGTCACAATGGATCCTTATCCTTATCCTTAAAAGTAATGCTTGCATTCCACTGGTTAGTCCAAACAACAAAGGGGCTACGAAAAGGTTCCGTGACTATTACAAATCTGCGAAACATGATCTCACATTTTGAAAATACTGGATGCAACAAGTGCAACCAGAACGTGGATTCAAACTGGTATCAAATGACTAAGTTGAAACTGTTGCAACGTCCATAGTGCAAGCGAATACTGCACATGCATCTAACAGTGCTCGGGGAGTATCCAGGCAACTGGATATAACGTATTCGACTTTATGGAAATGCATGCGCAAATTTTACCCTTACAGGATTAACCAAGTCCAACAACTGGTTCAAGGGGATGCGGAAACGCGCCTATATTTCTTTCACCTGTTCCTAGCTCTGATGGATGTGGATAATGCATGATATTGCAACATTCTATAGAGTGATGAGGCTCATTTTTATCTCAGCGGCACTCTCAATACATACAACTGTCTGATTTGGGCTAGTGAGAACCCGCATGCTATTTGAGCAACTGCTGTTTCATCCACTGAAGGTCACAGTGTGGTGTGGCTTACCGGCTCCTTCATAATTGGTCCGTACTTTTTCGAAGAACTACAACTATCAGGACCAGTGACATATCAACAGATGCTGCGAATTTCGTTATTCCAGAACTTCAATAGCATGGATGTCTAGACACAACTGTGTTCATGCAGGATGGAGCGCCCCATCACATTGGATTGACAGTGCAGCAAGTCCTACGTCAGCATTTCACCAGCGAACACATAAGTCGAGCATTTCCGCAGTAGGTCCATAGTAGAATCTATGATCTATAGAATGCAAAATTTTGAGAACGTAAAAGAACAATATATTGAACCATATGTGTAACTGACTAACAATAAAACCTATTATTAAACATCACCATCTTCTCAACATCACAAAATAAATGTAAAATTAAAATACATTTATTTATAGACATTTTACTTCTCTTCTTCTTCAAGTTACAATAATATTATTTATAACAAAAATGTGAAAGCGAAGGCGTGATAGTTACAAAGTCCCGTTCTATTAACAAATCACTTTAACAACTCATCTCATCAATTCTCACCTTATTGTTATATCGAGATTGTCTAATTAAATCCCTAGCCATGTTTACAATAACATTATCAACCTCAATACTGTTGTTTCTATTTATATTTCTATTCTTAGAATTCCTAATGTACAAGCTTTCTATTGTTTTTCGTATTTTACAATCCTTCTCAACACATAAAATTTTAATTTCTTTATTAATGCAATGTGCTTTCTTAAAACAATGTTCTGTCATTTCTGATTTATCAATTAACTTGTTTCTAATATAGTATCGATGTTCCAGGGCCCTTTCTTTAATAGTCCTTTTGCTCTCCCCTAGATAAAATTCGTCACAATACAAACATTCTATTTTATATACTGTCCCCATTTCTCCTTTTTTGTCACTTTCATTAGGTTTTTTACATAAGAAAATCTTTAATTTATTATTATAATTAAATCCAATATTAATGTTAAAATCTCTGCAAATCCTTTTCAATATTAAACTATTTTGATTAATTCTTTAATATTGAAAGTGTTATATTTCTGGATATTAGAATTAATGAATTTTTCATTGTATCCATTTTTCTTTAGCATTATTTTCATATATAATCTTCTTCTGTGCTAGATGATCTTTCAAATCTTCTTATATAATTATCAATTATTTATTTTGATATTTATATCTTGACCTGATTCAAAGTTTAAAATATGATCACTTTTAAATTTTTTTCTGTAATGTTTTAAAGTTATTTTATTCTCCTTATTGATTAACCATAAATCTAGAAAATGTAATTCATTATCTATTTCTCTTTCCATTTTAAATTTGGTTTCTTTGTTTCTTTTGTTTATGTCATTAAAAAATATATCAAATTGCATTACTGATCCAAGCAATATAATAAGTATGTCAGCCGCATTACGATAATATTGCATATGGCATTTACATTCATTTAAAAATTTGCACTCAAAATAACTCATATATAAATGACACAATGTTCCTGATAAGGGAGAACTCATAGGAAATCCCTTAATTTGTTTGAACATTTTATTAATGAGTTTAAAGTATAAAGTTTGTGTGATTAATTCTACTAGTTCCATTAGTTCTTTATTGTCCATACTAGCAGCAAAGCCTGTCGGATGACAGGCATAAAAAAAAATCTCAAAAATCATTTTATTATCAATTGTCAACTATAAAGTAAATATCTTCTTATAAACTAAATTTTTTGTAAAAACAGCATCAGATCCTTCTATCAGATGTCCTTGATGTATTTGGTCAAGAATTTTGATTTTGACGTCGCGAGCATGATGTGCTCGAGATGTAGCAACATATAACTGTTCATGACTAAAAACAGGCTCTGGTAAATAAATACCAACCATATCTAAAGTTTGTCCTTATAAATAAAGTTTACTAAAAGTAAGAACGGAATAATTATTATTTTTGACCCATAACGCCGAAAGGCATTTAAAACTCACCTTTGTAATGCAAATACTGCGCTAACTTAAGAACGAAGCTTCTACGGCAAAAATGGTTTTGAGTTTCAAAATCAGCGTAAACAACTAAGTAAGAATGTCAAATTTCATTAAAATTGGTGCAGTGGTAACCAAATTATTTGGTTTTGAACGTATGTTTTGTTAGAATTTCAGTTGTGTAGATTACTTCTCAAGGATAAAATTTCATGGAAACAACATGGAATGATACAGTGAACTAATATTTCATCCAATGTGAATACCCTTGAATCAATGCTACCATTGAGAACCTTGGATCTATCTTAATAGCTTAATTATATTGAGTCACATATCGAGCCAATTATATAAGTTGATAATAATAATAACACTTTTTAAACCAAAATAACGTTATGTAATTTGAAGGGAAGGACAACGAATTTCTGTAAATGAAGGAAACTGGAGAAACGGGTTTTCTTGCCTCACAACAAAATGGCAGCCACTACTACTTAACTTCCTACCTCTAGGCCTCAGCAGGCCATCTAGTTGCCGCACGACCTGTGCCTCTAACATCTCCAACGAAGACAATCGCATGATTGGGATTGCAAACACCGAAGTTTATCCAACGCTCTGTAAAATTCTACCGCAAGAAATTAGTGCATTTACATATAAACTTTCTTTCTGCGTGAAAGAATTTCAGAAATATATGTCATTCTGTCTGTAATCGCTGTCTGTGAATTTCAATCGACAGCAGTTTATTTGGGCGCCATGTTTTTCGATGAGCATGACGTCATGCGTGACGTGTTCCAACGCTATGATATGATTGGCATTCTATCGAATGCACAGGAATGTTTGTATATATGTTTTCTATATCAAGGGAGAACAAGTGGAATTTTCTTTTGTTAATAAATATATGTTCAATTTTCGTGATTAAGTCTGAAGAGTTTTTAATTATGGCCTCTTCTTTTGATGGTTTGAAGTTTTTTTATTATGTTATTAACAAATCTATCCAGGTTCTGTATTGGGGTTCCCAATTTATTACAGGTTCCCAATACGAAATCCACATGCATTGGAGGGAAACATTGAAGGCTGAAGATCTGGAGGAAGGTTAAGATTATCTCAAAGATGGATGTGACTGTAGTGAACAGTGACGAGATCTTCTATAATGGTCAAAATATCTATGATTAATTATGGTAGCTAATCTTCCAATCGAAACAGGCACTCATCATTATCGAGATTTTCATAGCGTATTGTTGACTAAATATACAGCAATGAGGGACGTGGAGAATAATTTCAAAAGATTGGAGGATGGAGAATAATCTGTGCTGAGCTTGTTAATATAACAATAAACTAGAATAATCTGACCCAAAAAGCAGATCTCTTATCACGAAACGATTCCAGTTATGCTGGTGTCTTAAATAAATGTTTTCCTCTGGTTTATCTTCTGAAGATGGAGTTGCTTTCTCCGCTTTTTCGGAAGCCGTTGAAGTTTCTTACGTTTTGAAAATAGATTTCTGTAACATCCTAAATTAATTTGAACTTCTGATTGAAAATCCATGCCTCTTAGGAAATATTCTAGTTATTTTTGGTAATCAGTTTTTTCGTTTTTTTTTTGGGACATGTGCAGAACTTTCTCCTTCATTTTCAATCCAAGCTTTCTTGGAATTCTTACGAATAAGCCCAGTGAAGAGGTGACATCCTATAGACCGATATCATTACTTCCAGCTACATCTAAGCTTTTTGAAAAACTCCTGTTAAAGAGACTAAAACCTTTAATAAATATATCCGAACATCAATTTGGATTTCCCAGCCAACATTCTACTATCGACCAAGTGCATCGTGTTACAGCATTAATTGAAAAAGCATTTGAAAATAAACAATATTGCTTCACGATATTTCTTGACATATCTCAGGCTTTTGATAAAGTTTGGCATGAAGGTTGGCAATTCTAAGTTACGCAGTGATTTGTGTAACCTTAAAGTGGGTTTACGACTTTCAGGCACAATAAAAAAATAAAAAATATAAAAATAAAGGATAATGACTTTGTGCTACTGCTATCAATTAAAATAAAATCATATTTACTGTCGCCTACGAAACATATTATCTGATCAAAGATGGATGCCATTCCGACGTCGCTGGGCCCATATTTTAACGTCAGGACATCCGATCAGCCGTTCCGAAATTAAATTAGATTCACTACTCTAACACTACCTTAACTAGAATTCAAAACGATTAAATCTATTAAACTTTTAACTACAATATATTCTTTAACTATACTAACTATTAAAAAGTATCTAAATAATAATTACAGAAAAATATTAAGTGTTTAATAATAATTAAAGGAAAACTAACCATGACACAAAATTACATTCAAACAAAAGGATCAAACTTTATTGATAAAAATATGATAAGTATAAACATTCATAAACACCCCGTAATCCCCGATAAACTAATCCCTTCCCAGGTGCACCTTAAAATATATAAAAATAAAATAACCTCACCCCCAAATGTTTAAGTAAAAGTGAATAGTTATAATTCACAAGTAACTCCTTCTAAAATACAAAATCAAAATACACAAGCTCCACTGTTTCTTATCATTGGAACAAAACATCTAAGTTTAATGACATCTGAATATATGAGTATAATAGTGATATACATTTGCTAAATATTAAAATAACTTTTCAATACCCTTTATTAACTTTCTCTACTCAGTCTGAATTAACTTTAAAGTTCGTTAATCAGTCTTTCACCTAGACCAAATGTCTGACAATGGATTAACACACAGAATTACTCTAAATTTAAACATTACACTTGTTTGACTAACATTTCGGACGGATATTAAAAGAAAGTTAATTGTTCTCTGAATGAAACACTACACTAATGGCTTAAACCAAAACGGCAACATCAATTCGTTCAAATCATCATTTACTGTTCTTTTCAGAGGATTTTCACACCGATTACTGCGTGGATACTCGAAGCACTACTCCAGGATCACTTTTCCTATAGCTCTCCTTTCACGACTTTGACGACGAAACACCTGACACAAATTTACACTTCCATCGTTCGTTAACAGTAGCACGGATGGCAAGGCGATTGGCTGGGATCCATTTCTTCGGTCTCCCGCACCTTGTTGCACAACGTTGCCTTCGCAAAGTTGAAGCTCCGATACAGGCCCTAACATTCTTACTTGAAGCGGGTGGATTTACACGGAGTATGTATTATTTAATTTGGTTTCGATACAGGCCCAACATCTTTCCTCGATGCGGGTGGATTTACACGAAACACAAATATTATTTGAAACGTAGATAAACGAATGGTTACTCGAAGAAGCATTTCTTTGCGGCATCTGAGTCATCGTCCAGTCTTTTTACTTCAGACTAATCCTAGAGATCGTGAGACAAAGAATCAACACAGCAAATCCATTCTATCAGCACGCACACATCACACTGTCCTTTAGTTTCACTAAAGCTTCTCCATTGGAAATACTATTGTTCGGAGATTAAGCGAAAGTTCCACTTTCCCGTTGAACACCGTATAATTGTCCGTAAGTCGGCTTCTGTCCCGAGCTTCGAGCCCGCACACCACCGACGCTTCTCACTAACCGCTTTTGTCAACGGCTTGACCAGTTCTGTCCGTCTAACTGTTTGCCGGCCGGCAGATGCCCGGGCTGGGAGCCCGCACACCGCCGCCGCTTCCTACCGACCACTTTCGTCAACGGCTTGACAAGTTCTATCTATTCCCGCCAGAATCAAAGTCCACCACAAAATATTTAGCCAATCAACTTCTCTAAAATTTATCATCTGACCAAGTCTTCCCGCTATTTTTGCACTCGGCAAACATCCTGTCTTGGCTACGAAACTCGGTTACAAAGTATCCCACGCTAACATCGAACTTTGAGAAGCTATTATTTCTCACGTTTTACGTTTTCAATTCTTTACTAGCAATAATTACAATGATAAATAAATATATATAAATTTCACATAAATAAAACATCAAAATAATTCTTAATTCTTAAAACATATCATATTATTTTAAATTATATAAATAATTTAGCTTAATGACTCATTTTCATTATATAAAAAATAAGATCCAAAATTCTCCCCAAATCCACTGATAAATGGCTCAATTTGCACCGTTAAATTTGCCAGACAATTTTTGTCGCCTTATGGAATCATATCTCTCTCATCGTAAGTTCCGTGTAGCACTTCAAGAGGCTAAGTCCAACTTTTATCCAATTCTTGCTGGTGTACCATAGGGTAGTGTACTTGGACCTATTCTACACTTGTTGTACACAAATATTATTCCTATCACGAAGGAAATTCACATAGCAACATTCGCAGATGATACAGCATTAATGGCAGTAAGCCGTTGTGATGAAACTCGGAATCTCCAGCATGCTCTTGACAAAATCAGCAAATGGACAACATATTGGAAAATTAAGCTTAATGAGCTTAAATCTGTTCACGTTATATTTACTCTGAATTGCAATGATCTAAAACAACAAGTAAATCTGAATGGAGATCCGAAACCACAAGCAGATTCAGCTGAATATCTTGGCATTCATCTGGATTCCCGCCTCACCTGAAAGCAACACGTAAAGCAAAAAGCTGAACAAATCCGCCTAAAAATGCGTCCAATGTACTGGCTACTTGGTAGAAACTCTGAGCTGGATCTAGACAGTAAGCTTTATCTATCGATTATTCGGCCGATTTGGACTTACGGAATTCCTATTTGGGGTTGTGCTAAATAAAGTAACCGTATTGTAATTCAACTTAGTCAAAACAAAATTCTCCGCACCATCACCAATGCTCGCTGATATCCAACCAATGCTGAGTTACCCCACTCTCACCTGAAAATAAAATGGATCTCTGAAACCATTGAAGACTTCGCTAATAGTCATGAAAAGCGACTTCATAATCACGGTTAACACCCAAGCTATTCAATTGCTGGACACAGAATCTGATTTACGACGCCTTAAACGCAACAAACCATATGATCTAGTGATGTAATAAGTATTTACTCATGTAAATATGGAGGCCTAGAAAATGTTCTACTATACTCCTACTGTGATTATGTTTCTTTTGTCAAATCTATTACTTATTTAATCATGTAAGATTAAGATTGTAATAAATATTTATTAAAAAAATATTATAATTTATAATTTATATTATAATTATTCCTCTGTCTGTCTGTCCGGCGCAATTGTTAATTATTAGTTTCCCTTGCTGAGAAAATAAGATTATAAATTTTTTTTTTTCTTGTTTTTCGCCTTGCATGGGATTCCAACCAAGGACCTTCGTCCTTGTAGTCAGGAACGCTAACCATTGTACTACTGCTGGTGCCCCAATTTTCAATCCTACTTTTATTGTATTTGTTTGCGCGCTATCAAATAATGAGTTCATTCAAAAGGAATAAAATATCCCTTTTTAGCACAACCGCTAGCAATCGATTCTTCTGATCTCATTCTTATCAGGGGAAGACAAGTGGATGGCCTAGTTATTAATATTATTATTAGTGACTGAGTCTATCCAATAAGCTAAATCTTAACTTTCAAGTTTAAAGTTTTTTTTGTCTGTTTACACTGATTACACTAATAGAGATGGAGCAATTTGTTTCAATTTGGTACTTTTTTTTAATGATATAATCAAAATTTCATATTAATTAATAATATTAATTACAAAGAGATTTATTCACCTATGCCTTCAATTTTCTAAATAAGATTATTAATCACATTAGGAGTAGAAAAAAGGATACTACATTCATCAATAGGAGTAGTGTCAGCGTACTTAAACAGTGAATTATAAGAAGACATTTGTATTTATCCTCCAGCTGATGTATTAACAAGTGAAGGAAATATATTGAAATTAAAGAAAGCAATTTACGGATTGAAACAAGCGGGTAAATGCTGGTATGAAACCATTGAAGAAAAGTTCAAAGCACAAGGATTTATAAAAATGAAAACAGAAATGTATGTCTATTTGAAAGAAAAAGAACAAGAAAAATATATTATATTAATTTAGGTAGATGGTATGATTTTATTTGGATATAATCTCAAATTTATTCAAGAAACAAAACGACTTATAAAAAATTATTCAAGAAAAAACATTGAAGGTGATATTAAACATATTCTAAGAATGAGCATTAACTATAATAAAAGTGATAATATTCTAAAGATAGATTTATTATTTTTAACTTAATATGTGCCCATTAATGTGAAATTGAAATGTAAATTAAAAGAAAATTGATGTTAATGAAGACTAAGACAGTACATAAGAGCTCAGATGTTGAATAGTGCAAATAGATTAAACGGAGGAGAATATTCCAATATGGAAAGAAAGGAAGCCACAAATACGTTCGTTGAAGAGGCAGAAAAAAATCGAGAACATTCGAGAAAATACGAAAGTATTCGAGAAGATGGAAAAGTCCATCGATTTAATCCTTTCAATGATGGATGATAAATTTAAGATTCTTGTGAATGAATAGAAGAACCCGCAGAAATTGTTAAAAGAATTAGAAGATCAATATAATAAAAGAGACAACCTGAACGTAACAAGAATAAAGACAAGATATACAGCATTAGTGGTTTTAGTGTGAATGAAAATTTGATTGGCCAATTAGATTGAAAACTTTGATCCTTGAAACAATATGATTGTTAAACATTGCATTATATTGCTCAATTCATATTTATATTTCTTGGATGTAATCGTTGATGATATTGAATTGATAATGATATTGATATACTAAGATATTGTAATCATAAATTTGAGATTATATCCAAATAAAATCATACCATATACCTAAATTAATATAATATATTTTTCTTGTTCTTTTTCTTTCAAATAGATATACATTTCTGTTTTTATCTTTATAAATCCTTGTGCTTTGAACTTTTCTTCAATGGTTTCATACCAGCATTTACCCGCTTGTTTCAATCCGTAAATTGCTTTCTTTAATTTCAGTATATTTCCTTACTGTGATTCATAATAATAAAACGTGGATTACTGTAAATACTGTAGAATCTCTCATAAATAATTATCAGTGGAAGCAAATTTTATTCTGCGGAACAAAAAAGCTGAAATTATTAAGAATTTCTTTAAATAAGTATAATAATGAGAAATGTGATTTGTTAATAAAACAACAACCTTTATAATGAGTACCTATGCAGGGTGTCTACAAATGATTGGAGTGGTTTCATGACCTTGTAATGGTCACATTCATTGAGCTGTGCTGATCGAGTTTGTTATTATTCAATTCAATTCAATTCAATTTATTGCCAATAAAATATTACATGATAAGAGTTTACATGACATTTTGACAACCCAGTCGTCTTAAGGGGGGTCCCGTCGAGAAGACAAGTGAGCGTCTTGAGTAGGCAATTAACAAAGGAAATTAACAAAGGGAATATATAACACAACAATGAGGGAAAATATTTACAAAGAGAAAATAACTGAAAATTTAGCAAATATTTACATGTTTATTTTTGACAGAGAGAACATATTTAGGTATTATGGATACGTGAAATAAAGGGAACAGGAAGAGAGTAGGAATAGAGTGAGGGATTTGGCGGATACAGAAGAGATAACATAGGAGAGAAAGAGGAGGGTGATAGGTGGAAAGGGATTCGGATCGAAATTTCAGCCTGACTTCAATAGTAGGTGGAGTATTAGTAAATTAATAAGGTTGAAATGTGTTTTTTAATTTTTTTTTTGAATTGGGTAAGAAAATCACATTCACGGATCTCTTTAGGTATTTCATTCCAAAGTTGAGGCGAAGCATAACTAACAACTTTTCTTTGATAGTTAGACTTAGTTTTCGGAATGGATAGTAAGAGGTGGGTAACAGATCTGGTATCATAGAAATGGGTGTGAGGGTTAATGGTTAGTGGGATACAGGGATAGAGTTTTTTATTAATTACTTTATAGGTGAAGACCGCTAATTGTAGTTTATAGATGTGAGGGAAAGAGATTATATTATATTTAGGCCAGAGGGATCGAGTAGAATACTGTCTTGGTTTTTTATCTATGAATCTTAGAAAATATTTCTGAACTTTGAGTAGCATGTTTTCATAAAATTTAGAAGGGTTGCCCCATACTACAACTCCGTAACAAAGATTTGAATGAATGAGTGACCAATATAGATTTAGTA
Organism: Thereuonema tuberculata; assembly: GCA_023159025.1. NCBI lineage: Eukaryota > Metazoa > Arthropoda > Chilopoda > Scutigeromorpha > Scutigeridae > Thereuonema > Thereuonema tuberculata. Next base: position 35,174,207 of record JAFIDM010000002.1, read on the forward strand.
GAATTTGAGCTGGGAGAAAGTTTAATTTTCTGATAACGCCTAGGTTTCTGGAGACTTTATAAGCAATTTTTTGGGCATGTAAGTTCCAAGAAAGATCATGGGAAAGATAGATTCCTAAGTATTTGAAGGAGGAGACCTCTTGTATTGGTGAGTTGTTGTAAGTAATAGAGAAGTTTTTACGTGAAA
>JAFIDM010000002.1:35189392-35212543 GCA_023159025.1 Thereuonema tuberculata
TCTAAAGTTAGTTAATTTAAGCGCTTTTGGGAAAATTCCAGGTCAGGAAAGGTGGAGAAAGGTAATTAATGATTGGCTAATTATCCATCTCTCGCCAGATGAGGCAATCGGCGTAATTGGTAGTTCTGTCTTTTGATTGGTCATTGTGGCGATGACGTAGTCGATGGCGCGTCATCCGAACCTTTGTATCTGTGTGCTTGGCACGGAATCGTTCTCTTGGAACGGAATCGGAATGCGCCGTGTTTCTTGAAGCCGTGTAGCAGCTTCTCCTAGCCACGTGCTTTTTGCATTACTCTCTTAGCCGTGGTGTGCCGTGTGTTCTCGCAGCCACGTTGTAACTTTAACCATGCGGTTTTCCGCTTAGGCTTAGTTTTTAAGCCATTACTTTTAGAAATTATCCGACCACCAAGTAGTTAAATAGTTGACGTAGTTCGGGAATTAGTGTCAAACATTATTTAACTTAGTTTTCCTAGGCTCGTGAAGGCAACAATAGATAGCCTATTATTTCAATTTCTTCAAGCTAACTGCGTGTATATCCGCAGGGACTGCGTGTGATACTGTAATTTAAGTGAATTTCTTTCTTAATTGAGTTATTACATTATTCAGCGGAATAAATCCTATTTTTGGACAAGTTAATTATTTAGCTGCATGTGTAAATTAGAAGAAAACTTCAGTGCGATAGTTTGATTTAGTGAAGTGAATATTTTGAATTCTCGTGAATACGTGAATGGAAGTTAAGAGAAGTTAGTGCAAGTCAAACAATTGCAAAAGCGCAACGTGTCTTCTATGTTCAATTACATTATCAGTTTAGAACGGTGAGCGGGGGAAAGTTAATAAACCGCCGTTTTGCTGTGTGACATTCGTTACTGTAATCTCCAAGTAGGAGCTATTGTTTTTCCATTTGTTTAGAATAAAAGCTAAAGAGTTATGTTTTCTATTCCTTGTTGCGTATTGGCTTGTTGATTTTATGGTTGTTCAGTGGACACTACGCCTTAGATTGGCTCGAGCTAAGTGCTGGGGTGTGACGACCGAGGGAAAACTTAATGAATACGCACGGTGACGTATTCTGTGACGTATTCTGGCGCCCAACGAATACATCAAACCCCCTCCTCCAAAAGTTACGTCTCAATATATATATATATATATATATATATATATATATATATATATATATAAATATTAAATTTGTATGTCAGAATACATCAGGCAATATTTAAACACAAGATTTTTGTCAAAATTTGAGTTTCGATTGTGTTCTCATGGAATTCTGAGATCTTCTATCTATCGCTAGTATAGAATTGACGAATTTATTCCTAACAAATGAAAGAAATTAAACATTAAAGTGCCTTGGGATGGATCTGGCTAAACTAGTTTTCAATCTGAATGCGAATTTTGTCATATTAAAGGCTTTAATAATTATCAAATTCAAAACTTTAAAAATCTTTTCGCTGATTTATTGACAGAATATAAAAAGGCACAAAATCATTAATTATCGTTCTAAACTTTCTTAAAAATAGGTTCTAGTGTATTTTGATAATAAAAGCGAGGACTGCACGAGCAAGGACTGGTCGACAAACGTCCAATGGTGTTCCGAGGATTTAAATACCGGACAAAAAGTCAATAGTCAGAAACCATACGGGATGATGTGTGATGATCGGCTGAGGAAGTAGCGGCTCATTCATTTTTGAGAGAAATAGAAGCATTCCTTGCACAGAGATCCTGTTGTGTTGCATTAACCTACTCTTGTATAAAATGCTAACCCTGTCTAGCATATTTTAAAGATACACAGGTTGTTGCAGGTGTAGGATGATGTTCCCGATTGTGTGGTATCAACAAGAAAAACTGCCGAATGATGAATGTGAATTGAAACCAAACTGTTTTTTCGAAGCATGGAAAGGGTCTCTTAATGTTAACAGGGATTTCTATTGTATATGTTCTCTAGGTTATTCGACGATTGTACTTGCTCTGTAGGTCATTAAATAAGAAGCATCATTTAGTTACTCCAAAAGATATTTCACGACAGCTACAAGGAACTACAACTACTATGTTCGTGCTAGGAATTAAAGATCGAATGTCAAATGAAGCTGCAGTATTAATTCTGTACTTGGTTGCTTTCTGCAAATTGTAGGAGTAGTTTCCAATACTTGGAATCTTATTTTTGTTTGTTGCTTGTATGTCAATTGATGCTTTCTAAAAGACTTTCGGTTTTGATAGTGCCACAATAGCCATTATCTTGGTATGGGTAACATTCAGTAGTTTCCTTTCCCATTCCAGTTCAACACCAAGACTTATCACTTCCAATTTCGCAAACTTTCTCCACACAGCATATGCAGTCATTCATAGCACAAGATTTGGAAATGTAATCATGGAAACTGATCTTCACTGAATGAGCTGCGCTATGATATCATGTTCCTACAAAGAAGGAATTAACATGTACCATTCAATTACGCAAATGAATCTTCGTCGCTCTTATCAAAATTCATTTACCTTACTATCTGATTTATTAATCATCTTGAAATTATTAAAATACCTTGCAATATAAATAAAAAGATTACAAATATTTAATGTGCAGTTAAAATAGAAAAAAAAATAGCCAACCATGATATATAAGTACAATTAAAAATAGAACATATTTTAAAAATTCACTACGTACGTTTGAAGTCCGCTTGATAAAAAAAGCTAATACACTAGAATATGGAATGTAAAAGGGGGAAAAAAGTGATTTATTACCACGTTTACATATTGGAGTTCGATAGCAGCATGCTTATTCCGATCTGATCGGTACAAATTATCTAGCGAGATGGAAGTTCTTTCAAATTTTCACTTTAAGGGCGAATCTAACAGAGCAGGATTAGATTGTGGGAAGTGGGGTCGCACTTGATAAAAGAGTTCTAATGAGAATAGGACTTGAAACGTATGTAGTGAATATTTAAACTACATTCTAATTTTAATGGTACTTAGTGCTTTCATGGTTGGTGGTATTATTAAATAAAAAGATGTCTTATTTAATAAATAAGCAGAAAATATCTCATAAATTTTAAAAACTTTAAAATTTAGAAGAAAAGTTGTATTCATACGTTATTGATATTCGTTTGTAGCTAGATTAAAATTTTAATGATAAAGAGAGACGCTGAAATTTGAGTTCTGTTTTCCTAAATTATTGATAAAGATCATATCATTTGATCATCGCCAAAATTAGTATCACATCTCGCTACGAATTTTGAGCATTTAAAGCAATACCATTTCTCTCATTTCAGGATAAAATTCAAACAATTCAGGTCTCCTGAAACTCCGTAAATTTATGGTTTCCATTTTCTTCTACTTTCGATATTTAATTATAGGAATATGATTTCAGAAAAATACCACTTGTAATTCTTCAGAACAAATTCACTTGAAGATGTGCTGTTATATATATTAATGAAGAAACATTTCATGAATACCATAAACAAATTGGAAGTATTTGCTTAACATGCTCTTAATTATGGCTAATGACTTAACATTTCACGCATTTGCTTAAATTGTTTTGTCCTAAGGTAAATGCGCCAAATAAGGCCATACAGATAATAAAGGCCAGCCAATGGTTTTTTTAGAACTGGCATATAATATCGATAGAGAGCTCCACATTCTTGATCGCTGTTCTCTGTTGAGTGTTAAGAAACATCAATCATTTTTTGGTCCTCAGTGAGAGTCAATTCAGAGAGAAGGAAAGTTTTACGATCTGATCTGGTTTTGTTAATACGTAGATTTTTGATTTAAAAGTAAGCCATTTTTCAAAGCGTAGTTTTAATGTTTTCTTTGGCTTTCATTAATAAATAATAATTTTATCCAATCGTATGTTTCGTTAATTTAAAAATTTATGTACTCTGACCTGTTTCAGAATTAAAAAAAAATAAATGTCAAGAGCTGATCTTGTTTAGAACCTAGTCCTAATAAGTCCAATTTGACTTTTATTAAAAGATCGAAATTATAATAAATACGCCAATTTTAAAAACTAAAACTTGATGTCTTCCTTTCCCCATGAATCAATTTGCAATTATATTTAATTTGAAAAAGATCGATCCAGCAACAATCAATTGTCAGTGAATCAATCCTTAAGATGGCCTTCTTTAGCCGAAGGAAGAAAGTAGGGCACCACGTACCTTTTCTCGAAGCGTTTCGTAGTATTTTTGAACCCTCATAGCTTCGGCTTGGATTATACTAGAGAGCTCAAATTTTCAGGATAAGATGCAGTTAGAAGACTAATGAAATACGCTCAGTTTCATTTATCTAGCTTTTATACTTTGGATTTAAATAATATCTAAAATACGACGATCTCGTCACTGATTCACTGATTCACTGACTGACTAACTCATGATCATCAAAACCTCTAGAGTACTTCCTGAAGTCCTAGAAAGCTGAAATTTGGTATGCAGGCTAGAATTAGCACACAAACAACAAAAAATTAAGAAATCTGTAACTTTCACCTCCAACTCCTTATAAAGGGAGGGTCTGGTTCTGTATTTATTTTATTTATGTTATATATATGCGAGATACATGCGAAAATGTGATAAACAACACGGTCATTCTATACCCGACCCTCGACAATGTATCACCCTGTACATAAGAGATAGTATTATTGTGTATTGTCTGTTGAGGTTTCGTGAAATATCATGCGTATTTTCCGAAATAAAAATAAAAATCATGTGAATGCAAGTTACAAAAGAAAACCAAACTCAAATATGTGCAATAAGTACCAATATTTTAATGAAAACCAAAAACAAGATAAAAGCAGAAGAGGTCTAAATTAAATTGCCTTTCTGAATCAATTTATCGGAAGGAATTGGGAACAGCTGTTTCGTCCTTATTCGGACTCATCAGCCCAATCCTTCTTCCCCGATAAAAAGACTCAGAAAGGCAGGGATATATCTGGTGGCAGTGTGTTGAGGATATTAAATTTTATTTTTTCAAATAATAAAAATTTAATTAGTTAAAGTGTTAATTTAATTAAAATTATTTTTATGTGTTTGAAAAGAATTTTTTTTTTGTATTCGACTTAATGAAGTTTAATTAGAGTTCATTTGAATATTTAAATTATGCTGTTACGTTGAAGGTTGATCATGTGATAGCAGTGAGTGAGAGAGTTATCAGTTGAATCCTAAAGGTTGAACAGATTAAAGCGGGTGTGATGAGAAGGTTAGCGGGCAATGCTGACCGGACCCGATGCAAAGTGGAACCGGCGGCCGCAGCAGGAAAGATCGGAGTAAGTCTAAACTCTGGAAATTATATTCGATGAAAGCTAATGTAAATAGAACAGTAAGAAAACAATATTCAATTGGAATCGAAGAGAATTCAAGGAAGATAAATAGAAGTGCGTTTAACTAATAAAACGTTACAAGTCAGGAGAGTTCACTCTGAAGACGGGGAACGTGAAGACAAGCTCGTAAGCTTATTAGAGACAATTATTTCTAAGTAACAAGTAAAATAAGAAGCTGTGGATATTAGTCATAATTATATTATATGAAGATTGAATTAAAGTTGAAATTAAAATAGTAGTGATAGAAAATTATCGTGAGAAGCAATTCAACTAAATTTAAGGAGCCGGAACATTCCATTGCAATTAGTAGGTGAAGAACTATTTATTAATAAGATTATTTTATTGCAACCGCAATTGAATAAGGAGAAATTACCCGGACTATTATTAATACTATTTTTCTGACATTAAGGAGAGTAGCCGTTTGGAAGAAGTATCGAAGTAAGGGAAGTTTGGAGCTGTATAATCTAAGAACAAAGAGAATTAGGAATTCCATTATTAATAAAGGAATATTTAAATTCAGGAGAGTAACTTTGAGCTTAGATAAAAAATAAAAGGAAGAAACCATTCCTAGTATCCGAAGCCAACTTCGCCGCCGTAAAATAACAAAGGAAGATTTGAAATTCCGATTAATTATTAAGGATGAATTAAAACTCGAACCTTACCGGGGATTCCTATAAGAAGTAACGAAGTGTGAACTTGATTTATTTTTACCTACAAAAGTGAAAGTCAACCTCAAGATAGAAGGAAGACGCATTGTTAATGAAGATATCTCTAAAGAAGAGTGTTTGTGCTACGTTCAGTGTGTGTGAATAAGAAATCATAGAGCAGTCATTAAAAGTGAAATTAAGTGAAATTTAGTGCAAGCTTCAAATAATTGAAGTAGTGTGTGTTTTAGTGCTTATAAGATACCACCGTACCTTCCGCAGGTGAAAGCCAATGAAGACAACGTATTGTAAGTACTGATATTCTTTACTCTTAATGGGAATAAGTGTTCAGAGATTTCGAGAGTAAGAAACATAACTATTAGTGATTCAATTAAGGTCACAGCAGTTGATAATTATTTTGTGTTTTAGTAAAATATCAAAGATTGATTAGTAGCAGTATAGTATTGTAAAAATCAAACAATATCAGTTACGAAAATTATTCACATAGGTGATAAAGTCCATTATCAGTATCTATAATGTAAAGCTAATACAGCAAATGAATGTAGGCTAATTAATTGTATAAATATAATTGCATGTCACATACAAGTGAGAAAGGGCTTATCGAATGAGCAAATTAATTTATTATTATAAGCTCACATCGGTGAGAAGCCATTAGTAATGTTAAGAAGTATATTTACAATAATTGGAAAAGAATTCATTGCATTGATTTACCTTAAGTCATAATCATGCATTGTTGTGATAAGATTATAGTGTTAACAAGGAAAGATAACTTAGAAGTGAGTGATTACAATTAATGTACTATATATGGGTTATTGCTTTATAAAGTGTATTAAGATATTTATGATAGTATTTATAAAAGTTATAGTAAGCGTGTGTAACATCCATTGTTACCTAGTATTGTTTAAAGTTAACAATAACTCACAAAGTATTGTATCATTAATCTTGAAGTTTTTCGATATTAAAATTTTTTTAAAATTTTTATTGTCTTGGCCATACTATTTGGGTTCGCTCTGTTAAGCCAGTATGCGTTCTGTGCAAAGTATTCGCATCACAGTGACCCCCCAAAACAAAAAAGGCAAGAAAATGAAAATGCGTGTTATTTTACACGTCCAATAAGCCTTAGCCTATAACCCACAGACATAAAGGCATTTAATAAGACCTAAAGGTTCAAAAATATTGTAAATAAACCAAAATAATCAAGTGTAACTTGCTAAAAACAATTCAATGAAAACCAAAAACAAGGTGCAAGGTGGATTGGGCTGATGAGTCCCAATAAGGATGAAACAGCTGTTCCCAATTCCTTCCGATAAATTGATTCAGAAAGGCAATTTAATTTAGACATGTGCTGCTTTTATCTTGTTTTTGATTTTCGTTACATTGTTTCGTTACTTGATTATTTAAGTGTCAATATTTTATTTCCAAAACTTACAAAAACTGTCCAAAGTGACCACCTCCAGCTCGAATGCAAGAGTCCAATCTTCTTCTCAGCGATTGCCGAATCTCTCAAAAATACCAGGGGTCGTGTCATATTATGTTACACCCAGCGATGATGCGATTTCGTAAATACTCCTCAGTTTCAACAGGAGTTGCGTACATCAAGGACTTGAGATGACCCCATAGGAAAAAATCCAAAAGGTTTAGGTCCGGCCTTCTCAGTTTCAACAGGAGTTGCGTACCCCAAGAACTTGAGATGACCCTCATAGGAAAAAATCCAAGAGATTTAGGTCCGGCGATCGTGCAGGCCATAAATGAGGTCCATCTCGGCCAATTCAGCGATTTCCGTATGTTACTTTTAAATCTCTCGGACGATCCTACTGAAATGCACTGGTGCACCGTCGTGCATAAACCACATTGTAGTTCGTATTGCTAATGGTACATCTTTCAGCAACTCAGGAAGTATGTACTGCAAAATGTGATGATAGATCTCTTCGGTCAGCCTTCCAGATAGAAATACTGGACCAATCAGGCAGTCACCTACAATTGCAGCCCAAACGTTCAACGAGAATTGATTCTGGAAACGGTCTTGACATATCTCGTGTGGATTTTTATCAGTCCATACATGGTTGTTACGAAAATTTCTTATAGCATTTCTCGAAAACGTCGCTTCGTCGGTAAAAAGAATCAAACTCAATAGTTGAGGAATGTCAATCAATTTCTGCAAAAGTCATTGGCAGAATGAACACCACAGCAGTTGGATGTGATATGGGTACAACAAATTCTCTCAGAATATGCCAACAGTTCCATTACTCACGTGTAAAGCATCTGCAACCCGTCGTGTAGAGGTTCCTGGATTTTCCTCAATCATGTGCAGCACATGCTCTTCTAGCTGTGGCGTTCTTCTTGACCTTGGTCTGCCTGATACTCCATTTCGAACCAATTTCCCTGTTTCACGCAGACGTCGGTGAATATTTTCGAACAATCTTCTGTCTGGAACATTCCGGTCAGGATATCGTTCAAAATACAAGCGCCGAGCTGTTAATGAATTGCCATCAGCAAGTCCAAAAATAAAATGAATATCGGTCATCTCGGCATTGGAATACTGATTGATAATTGGATTGTTCACACAATTCGACAGATACAAATGATGCGAGATGCAGTCAAATTGCAGTTGCCATTCATCACTATTGTTGCACTAATGCGCACTTGCTTATTGTTAGGGTATAACAAGTTCAATCTAAATCGAAATGTTCGCAAAGGGACAAAAGCTGTTTATTGTAAATTGATGTTCAATAAACACGTTATAAGCCTTAAATATTTCTTTCAATGATAAGCCCATACTTCTGTTTGTCCGTTGTTTTTGTAAATGTACTTGCATTCACATGGTTTTTATTTTTATTTCGGAAACTACGCATGATACGACAAAACCTCAACCGACAATACACAATAATACTATCTCATACGTACAGGATGATACATTGTCGAGGGTCGGATACAGGATGTTTATCACATTTTCGCATGTATCTCACAAAATATGCTGTTTTCGGACAGAATGTAAGAGACAACAATGTTTCTAAATCCAATGTGAAATCCAAATATTTGATCGCTATCGATCAGTGGCGTCACACAAGAAAGTTCGTGGAGGGGGGGTGGACAAAGTGATCCTGACCCCTGAAAATGTATCACCCTGTAGATATTAAATCTCGCTAACCTACTCACACTATTGATCTCCTACAGGGTAGGCAGCGTTCCAAATTTCACAGCAATATCTTAACAACTGTTGGAGTAATTTCCGGAAAACTAGAAAAATCATAAAACTTTAACACCCTATATCTTCTAAATGAAGCGTTTCCGGACCCATATGTATAGGAACTTTTTCTCTTACAGTAACCTCTGGAATCACTCCCTTAAATATTGACATGTCTTTTTTAAACACCCTGTATACCAATTTTATATATAACAATTTCTATTCCAAACTTCCAAAAGCTCTAATGCTGAAATTTGATATATGCAGGGTACGATTTGCAAACAAACAACAAAAAAACTAAGAAATATCTTAATCTTTCACCCTCCCATCCCTCATTAAGGGGGTTCCGGTTCTTTGTTATATAACAATTTCTCATAGGTATATAAAAAATCCTAGAAAGCTGAAATTTAGTATGCAGGCTAAGATTTGCACACAAATAACGAAAAACTTCTATCCTCCAACACCCCATAAAGGGGGGTGCAGGTCTGTAATATAAAATGTCTTGTTTCTTTTGTACTTCCAAAACAAAAGTTCTAGAAAGCTGAAGTTTGATATGAAAGCTAGATGTTATCTTATATTTCAACATTTCAATTGAACAACAAATATCTGTGACCCAAGGGGTTAGGCGACGGAAGGGCATCAAACGTGCCCTCCGCCCCTCCGCCCGCACCACAATGCGCCCCCCCCCCCCGGTGCTTGTGTGCGCTGCCAGAACGCGGGCAGATTGTCGGTTGTCTCCTTGAATCTGACGAGCCGAAGGAAGGAAGTAGGGCACTACGTATCTTTTCTCGAAGTGCTTCGTCATATGGAATTTTCTGTAATGGTTTAGGATTGAAACTTTATAATCTTTGGGTAGAACTTTCTAAATATGAAGAGCTTACACACAACATGCGGCAGCTTAATGATTCAACATTCGTGGAAATGCTGCTACGAATAAGAGTAGGAATCACTATGCAACAAGACCGAAACATATCGGAACGTTTAATTCCTCTGGATCTCATTCCAACGAGGGCAGATTACAAGAAATAGCTGAATGTCTCAGCCGACTTCTTGTAGTTAGAGTTTTTCTGGTATCGACGACAAATATGGCTCAGCAACTAATAGAGAAATAATTAATAGAGCATTCGTCCACCGTGAGCAGTTTCCAATCTGTATCGCCTATGCCATCACTATCCATAAAAGCCAAGGGCTAAGTTTGAATAGTGCTCTCATTGATATCGGGTCGTCGACATTCTCTTGTGGGCAGGCTTATGTAGCACTTTCGAGGGTGACTAGTTTGATAGGGGTCCATCTTATAAATATTGACTTTGGTAGCATTAAGGCACAACAGTCAGCTATAGTTGAATATAATCGCTTAATAGTTAAGTGCCGTCCTGATTTATTGCTTATTGCAAATAATAAGCCAACAAGGGAAAGAGGAACGATAGAGAGTGGGCTATGAAAAAAGGAATAGCTGACGCGCATGAAAAACAGCCCGAAAAAATAAAGAGAACTAAGGCATCTTACAAAATAAAATGAAATCCCATCCAAAACATTTCATGTAAAATAATTTCCAAGACTCACCTGCTTATAATGCTTTCACTGTTAAATAGTTATCAGATCTCATATAGAGCCAAGTCCTAACTCTACAAGGCCTAACTCTACAAGCCCAAACTCTAAAAACCCTATATCTTGGTCAAAAAGTATGGCTTGGCCATCTCATGGAACTATTTCATCCCACGCAAAACATTTCATGTAAAATAGATTGCGAAGATGCTCATAACGCTTTCACTGTTAAAAAGTTATCAGATCTCATGTAGAGCCAAGCCCCTCACTCCATAAGGCCTAACTCTAAAAACCCTACTATCTTGGTCAAAAAGTATGCATTGGCATACTCCATATCCTTTACATAACTCCATGGGATTGTCTGTGCGACAGCCACGAAACGGCCAAGCCATACTTTTTGATTAGGATATAGGGTTTTTAGAGTTAGGGCTTGTAGGGTTAGGGCTTGTAATGTTAGGCCTTGTAGAGTTAGGGGCTTGGCTCTACATGAGATCTGATAACTTTTAACAGTGAAAGCGTTAGGAGCATGTGAGTCTCGGCAACTTATTTTACATGAAATGTTTTAGGTGGGATAGTAATTTTCTACAATATTACTATTATAAATTAAAAATGCTTCTTTCGAAAAGAATATGATTTAAATTACCTGCACGTTATCCTTTCATTGATACATTCGTCTATACAATCTGCATAAGAGGCTGAATCTTGACATTGTGAATTAGAAAGGTTTTGTCTCTGAAACTAAAAACAACAGAGAATTTCATTATAAAATAGAAACAGTTATTGAAGATCAATTATCAGAAATGGCAGGATTATAGAAAAACGATTAATCGATCAAATCAAATTAGTTTTTTTTGCCTAAATATTGTTAAAGAATCGAATAAGCAGTTCATAAGTCATAGAAAAGACAGAAAAGACAGTGTCTTTTATTACGAACCAACTAACTTCCTTAGCATGGTCGGATGGTTATTCTAAACAAAAAATGTAATATAATGTATACTATCTGTCAGTTCCCGAAGTATATGCACTTCGTTGTCAGAAACCCTCGAATGAAAGCTATCTGATTACCATTTCATATTCTGCTGATTTATTTATGTGAAATTGAATTATTTTGTAATTGCTACACATTTAATAGGTATTGTTCAAGTTGTCTTCCTCACAGCAGTAAACAAACTGCGGAGAGTGCTTTCTGTGATTGCATCCAAGAAACGTCAACAATTTCATGAAGAGATACTACAGCAGCTTCAGTTGTTGGCTGTTGGAACTGTTCCTGTCTTTTTCGTTCGGCGTTCATGTACACTCTTGATTTCATACAATTTCATAGAAATCAAATGATGAGAGTCCACTCAGTCTATCCATCTTAGGCAACATTCCACTAAACGGAATAACTGCATGTCTGGCTGCATATAATAGTGCTCCGTCATGCTTAGTCCAGAAGCTTTGTAGTATTGCTAGCGGCAAATCTTCTTAATACTTGCTCATAAAATATATATAAGAATTTTCTATCGTACGTTCCTTGAAGAAATATGGTCTAATGAGGTACTTATCGCATCAACCACAACACATATTAACAAGAGAGCGGGTTGTCGTAAGAACGGATTGTCACGAATAAAAAACTGAGAATTCCGTGTATTATTAATAACAACACGGGTAAAAGTGACTTCATCACTGATCAGGATATAAGAAAGCATATCCAATTGGTTATAACCCATTCACAAGATAGCATACAAAATTTATAATCACCAGATAATTGGTTTTGAACTTTTTGCACATGATATAGCTCAACACGCGTTATACGTAAAATTCAGAGGACACTTGAGATTGGGTTTCGTATTACAGCATGTAAAACCTCTTCGTCATGCTTCTGTAGAATTTGTATTTATTGGTGTCGATATTTACTGGAGGAAAGGAACCAGTTTCTCTCAAGTCCCGATACCCGTTTCAAATGTTTGGTGAAGAAGGATCGTGCGATTAAAAAATCCGTCTCCATATTCCAAGGCAGCGAACAGCCCATTTTGATTTTAAAAACAGAACAAACATATTGGAAATGAGGCAATATTTATTTGAATATGTCACAGCATTTGTCAACGAATTTTTTTTTCTATGACAACATCGGTTACACTGACTAATACACACAGTCGATAATAGAAAACAATTTTAGATTCAGTTTTAGATTACATTGTTTGTCTATAATAACCACCAGTACACGCTGATGGTTTGTCGGTAGCTTGATGTAACATTCTGTACTTATCCTATTTAGTATTAAAGTCAGTAACAGTTCTTTTTTGTTCTTGCATCTCGTCTAATATTTCAGAATTATTTATAACATTGTAGACGTAGATTTAAGCAAAAAATTATGCCTAAAATGGCAACACAAGTTGTCATTTTTTAAAAAAAAATCGTTCCTATCCTTGTAACACTGCTATGCAATCACCTACAATTTTTCATAACCTAAGGTAAGTGTAAGTGCTTATTTAATTAATGAATTAATTAAATTATTAGTTCAATATTTTGAGGCTTCAATTGTATTTAAATTAAGAATTTGAATATGAAGACGTGATGTGACGTCATAAGCACTATTAAAACTACGCAAGTCAACTGTCAGAGTTAGTACACATTGGAAGCGCTAGGAGAAAACGCACTGAGGTCGTCGAGAGCAGACGATGCGAAGTCAAGATGAGACCGAGGCAAACTTCTCTCATCCCAAGTTGAAAAAGTCACGGGAAGACGCCATAACGAAGACTTCAGAATGAGATTTGTCAGCGCAGTTGCGTGTCAACTTGAAGCTCAGGAATTGGAGACGAACAATGGAAAACTATCCTGGGAGAGATTATTCGAGAAAGAACTATTATTGGATAGTGAGTGAGTATAATTTAATTATTGGAACTAAGCGTGTTTCAATTAATTCAAGATTCAAGTTAAATCGCTAAGGATTCAAGCTATAGCAAGAACTCTTTGACTCCAGAGCAGTCATAAGATTCAAGTGGACATTCAAAATTATTAGGAGAGTCAAATTAATAAATTGACGTGAATTTATTATTTCTGTTTTGAACTTTAGAACTTTAATTTTCATAAGAAGTGCTACTTGAGCTAAGTAGGAAGACAACGTCATTAATAGAGGAGCGTTATAGAATTATTTTAAGCGTCGTAGCAGTTAAATAACTGCGTGTAATTGAATTAATTAAATTAATTCTGTGCTACGTTAAATAAAGTAAAAAAGTGCAACGTACAATTACAGCATTCCAGTGATTCAAAGTATTGAATAAATTTGTGTGTAGAAGAACAAGTATTTCAGTACTTCGTATTTTAGTATTCTGAGCATCGAAGAAATTTAGAATTGAAAGTAGTTAAGTGCTTTGGAAATATAAGTGTACTTCAGTGCTAAGAAATAAGAAAACAATTTCGAAGATTATGAAATTTATTGCTACTGGATTTATATTATTTAATCGTTAATGAATAACTAACAACCCAGCGTAGAGTAATCAAAACGAGAAGTAAGTTTATCTTTTCTGAAGAAGAAAAATTAGCTAAGTGAGCTGTTACACTTCTGAGAAATTAACTGTAAGCGCAGCAGTATTATCTGTGAACTATTTGAGCAGCAAAACTGAACTTTAGGAACTCTGAACAACTTTAATATGTTACAAACGAAGTTTTGTAACCTTGTATATAATTGTAAAAAAAAAAAACAAAAACCTGAGTTTGTGCTATTCCTTACAGTAAGCATTCAAATCAAAAATCATATGAGCGTTCGTTACTGAATGGGTGAGAAGTGTACCAGGTCTGTTTGCTAGTCGTCTCAGATGCTAGGTGATAAAATTTCTTTATCTTTTTTTCTTATCAGAAAATGAAATTCGGAATATTTGACCTGTATCGTGGCCAGCGCAAGTCGCAAGAAGAGATTTTGATGCTAATTCGACTTTCGCAAAATGCTGTACATAATAGACAAATAAAAGAATATGAATATGGTAAAGGAAAAAGAAAAGAAACCTTAAAAGAAAAAATATTTAAATGATCGTGATTGTCAATGCATTTTCCACCTTCATAATAATAAAGAACAGTTTGTGCGACAGTTTGTTTAGAAAACAGAGTGTCTCAATGTCACTGGTTTATTTTGATTATTTTGTTGTTTCCATTCCTGTGACACGTTTTTTTTTCTAAGTTCACATTTTATTTTTTTTTAATTAATTTGACTTTCTGTTTTGAAAATTTTATCTTGGAAAATTTGTTAGATTCATCAATCCTGTTTATCTTCTTTTAATCCTTCTTATCATCTTGTTTTTCATTTTCTTTAAGTAATTTATTACCCTCTCTTTATATTCTTTTTACCGTTCTGTTTACTTGAGAACTTTCTTTTAGTTTACTTTTCCCCTTGTCATTAATCTGTCAACTAACTCTTCCTGCACAAATGTATTTATTTTATTTCAGTTCTGTTAAGAACTAGAGATAAGTGAAAAATGTGCTTCGTGTTCTTCGCAAATTTGGGATACCAAAGAAAAAGATAAAGTGTGCGACGGTGATTCTACTAACATTTTTCTCTAACATTAACTGTACCGTATTTGAAAGAGACTGAGAAAAATTCTTCTTACGAACTCATTAGGCCAGTCATTATCGACACAAAAAAAGGCAAACATTTCAAACGCGCATGTATCTACATTTTTTTATATACTGTATTGTTAGAACCCCTGAGAGTAGTTTATACCCAAGTTTGCAACCCTGAAAACCCTGTGCTACTCCCTTGGTGCTCGAAAAACTGCGAGAATCTGGCACTTGTTTCAGGTTTTGCGAAAAAACTACCGTAAGGAAGCGTTTTTCGGGTATCTTTACAGTATAGCTTTGTAAAGCAACGTAAATTTGCTACAATTTGGCCCAACCCAAGCTCTCGAGTTCCTGTGGTTGCCGAGATACAGTCAGTCAAAGATGGGCAATTGTATCCAAAAAGTGAAAAGTTATCGGTAAGGTCATGTTCCAATACATGTACCGGCTAAACGAATGGTCCTACAGAAAAGTCATGAGAGAGGAATTTGTAGAGAATTGAATTAGCTTCAAGTTGATTCAAAATGGTGCCTTTAGGCTTCATAGTTTCCTCAAAAACCAAAAAATAGTAAAACATTGGATTTTGGGAAAATGATGAAACATAGTACTGAATAATGTTGGCATGGATTTCGTTAAAAAAAAACCTGCAAGAATGTGAATTTAACATTTTAGATGTAACATATGGCTTCAAAGAAACATACAGTAAACAAATAAACGTAAACATAAATGTAAACTAGAAAATACTATTTACACAGTCAAGCATTAACACCGCAGTAATTTAGAACTTCGCTCTTTTGGAAAGGCCGGGTCTCATCCAGTGTGGATCAGTGAGGGAGGGACGACGTTTTCTGGAGGTGGAGGCGGGTCGTCAGTGTTGGGTGTCCACATCCTCGTCCTCCTCGTCCAGGACGATCGGGGTAACGCTTGTGCAACTTCGCTCTTGGCAAAAGGAGCATAGGATAGAGCAGTTGAGCTCTGTCTTTCTACAAGTGCACGGCCCTAAGCACCCTTTCTTGGATTTGCAAGCCACCATTCTAAGCAGGGTCTGAGGAGCGGGCTCTGCACAAATTGGGACGGGCATGAAACCTTGTTCGCTGGAGGTCCAACCCCAGTCACACGGGTTTTTGTCGACCCCCAACCACTTTTGCATCTGGTAGTAAGTCCTCCAAGAATGAATTTGCCTCTGTGGTGTGGGGGGGGGGGCAAGGTTGACTTTACCTGTTGCTGCCGATTTTACAAATGCTGAGTATCGCAGGGTGTTCAGCGTTTCCTCATCTCCTTCGTAGAGGTTCATCATGATCTTCACGCCAGCATTTTCTACGTCTTCCTGTTTGGAGTTTGGATCAAGGAAAATGCTGGCGAGGTCTATCCAGTGGAGGTTTTGTTTGAGGACATTGCACCACTTCATCTTGCCTTGCCCGAAAAGGGCAGAGGTGATGTCACACCCACTGATGGTATGCGAAAAAAAAACATCCCTCATGGACCCTGCATTTCTCCACACGTGAAGGAATTTGCTGGATATTGGACCCACCCTCTGCTGCCTTTCTGGAAGTACACGTTCGTCTGTTCAGAGCTTAAGCCATTGAGGAGGACCAGTAGGTCGACGTCCTCCCCAATGATGAAAGCTTGGTCGAACGATGAGCTCATTATATCTGTATCGGCATCTTCTTGAGATTAATGCACCTCGATATCCAGCCTCTCTGAATTTGAGAGGTTACGCATAATGGTGATCAGTTGACGTTTGTTACATTCATTTGAGAGCAGTTTTGCTTGGGGAAATTTGATGGGTGTTGCTGGAGAGAAAAGCAGAGCGGCGCAGGCGTTCAGCTGATTTAGTCTCCTCCCGCTTCCGAGGTTTTTATTCACTAAACAATATATCCAACTGCCAGAGACCTGGCACAAACCATTTCTGTAGAAGGGCACCAGTACAAATTTTTTTTTAACCTTTTTCATGCTATCCCTTTTACACATAGGCATTGCACACAGTTTTCGATCTCACTTACACGGCTACAAATAATTCCGAGAGCCACAGAGTAAGGAGACCCATAGCGGTACTCGCCCATATTATCGTTAGATTTGTAGAGTACCTTAACGGGACTTATCTGTATTCCGGAGTTATTTTGTATTCTGTGAGTATTCTTGTATTGTGTATATTTCAATTCGCAGTTTTTCGAGCACCGCGGGAGTAGCACTGGTTTCAGGGTTGCATACTTGGATATAAACTACTCTCAGGGGTACTAACAACATATTAAAAAATCGTAGATACATGCGAGTTTGCAACATTTGCCTTTTTTTGTGTCGATATTGACTGGCCTAACTTTTTTAACGAAATCCATACCAACATTATTCACTACCATGTTTTCATCATTTTACCAAAATTCCTCTGTCATGACTTTTCTGTAGGACCATTCGTTTAGCCGGTACGTGTCCTGAAAATTGAACTTACCGATAACTTTTTACTTTTTGGAAAGAATTGCCAATCTTTGACTGGCTGTTTCTCGGCAACCAATGGACCTCGAGAGCTCGGGTTGGGCTCAAATTGTAGCAAATTTAGATTGATTTACAAGTAATTGTGAAGATATCCGAAAAACGCTTCCTTACGATGGTTTTTTTGAAAATTCTGAAACAAATGCCAGAATCTCGAAGTTTTTCGAACACCACGGGAATAGCACAGGGTTTTCAGGGTTGCAAACTTGGGTATAAATCACTCTCAGGGGTTCTAACAACATATAAAAAAATCGTAGATACATGCGCGTTTGCGATGTTGGATGTTTTTATTGACTGGCCTACATCGGTAGTAAGGGATTTTAAAAACTGTCATGGCCACTGTAACAATATTTTAAACATTTTTCTTTATATCTGTGTTTGATAAGTTTTATGTACTTGATAGCTAATTATAAGAGATTTACATAAATATTTTAATTAATAAGTTCATTATCTTGATGTTTGTATTTATTTTACCTTATCTAGATTTATCTTACATTCATCTTATGATTTTACGCTTCGATATCTACTCTTTGAGCCTAGCTCTATTGACAATGTAATTGTTAATATATTTTCTTTTGGTTGGATAGTACGCTTTAAAGATTTTTATGACAAAATTGGTAGCAAAGTATTTATTATTATTGCTCACGAAAGAATACATTTTTCGTATCACCATGAAACTGTCTGGAGAACTTGAAGAACCAACCCAATTCAAGAGCTATGAAATTAGCTAAATAGCCACAACTTGCTGAAACCCATAAAGTAGCAAGACTACAATAGACTCGAATTAGTAGGTGATTGGAAAGATGGCGGCTGCCCGGGCTGGCTTGTTCTTGGACTCCTGGTAATTTTCTATTTCTTTTTTTTTTTTGCTTTAAAAAAAACTTTGTTTCTTTTACTTTTATGAGAGATGGTGAAGGTTAATTTTTGATGTGTGCCTCTTTACTTCTTTTCTTATTCTTGTTTTGGGTTAGTCTTTCTTTCTATTGATTTTCTAAGCTGTATTGGTGTTTTTCTGTGGGGTCTCTTTGACAGTAGCTTATGTTTTGTTGTTTGTACTCTTCGGTTCTGGTTTGTTTGTGTATTGGCCGCCAATTTGGCTCCCTTTTTTTCCCTTTCGAGATTGTCTAGAGTTTGTACCCTTGCTTTAGTGGTGTTGGCTGAAATCTGGTTATTGGCTTCTTCTTTTTTTTTTTTGATTTGAGGCAGTTAGTGGCCGTTGTTGTAGACAAGGAATAACCCACGGTTTCGGGAATAACGAGGGTTTAGTTTTCCTTAAAAGTTTTCTTATTTCCGTAATTATTTCCGTAACTATAATTAGTAGAGACTTCAAATTTGGCATGTAAGTAGGTAATTATAATCACTAAAACCCTTTTTCAGAACGTTTCTAAATTCCTCTAAGACAGGATAAAAGGCATTGCTTTAAGTTATAAAGCTGAAAGTTTCCTTCCATTACTATTGTTAGACTTTAGGATTTGTTATCTTGAAAATGAGAGCTACACAAATATTGTTCTGCACAATACCGCTAAATATGCACCTGGTGGCGACAATAGAAACTATACAAATAGTGTTGTACAACAATTGCAACTAAAATATTGTTTGTAATAATAGCGACGGGGTTTTCAGGTTAGATATAGATTTGTAATGATCAGATGATTTTCTACGAACTAGGAAAGCTTTGAAGTGATAGGGTTATGACGTTACAAAATTAAAATAATATGGAAAAATGGATATACACTGGGAGGACGGTGAGTGGATGGGCAAAAATGGTTCAAAGATACTTCTACGAGGTTTTCGGAATAGATATAGATTTGTAATGAGATCAGATCTTTTGAGTTGTTGTTGTTTTGTTTTTGTTTTTTTTATCGTACCAACCGGGAAAGTTCCTGTTGAGATATTAAATTATTCCTCCTAAATGATTTAATTAGTTTGAGTTTAATTAATTAATTTGAGAAGGCTTGAAAAGAATTTTTTTTTCCTCTTGAGAGAAGTCAAATAGATAATTTAAATATGCAAATGAGTGCATTACGTAGCGAGTGGTGACTCGATATAAGACGACTCACTGCCTCGTTCTGGAGGTAAAAAGTGAAAGGTTCACAAGTAAGAGTGAAAGAGTCGAGAAGTCAAAAGTAAGAAGACATGGGTCTGATACAAAAGTCAGAGAGATTAGTTTTTTGAGACACAAGTGAATAAGTCACTAGTGAATACTTCAAGCTAATGGTTCATAAGTTGATTTATGTCCAGGGCGAACAAAGTCAGGAGTGCGCACAGTTAATAAGAAGGCAATTGGAAGAATCCATTTAGTAAGAGCATGCAAAAGGCGAATGGCAAATGGAGCCCAGACCTAAAGTCAAAAAAAAGGGAAGAAGTAAAGAAGACTCAGATTAATAAAATAAGGAGAGCTGAGACGAATAGAAGTCAGGTGTTATCTACTAAGCGATTGAGAAGGCAGTATCCATTCCTAATGAGGGAACCCGAAGTCGTGAGCGGTTACCGAAGCTTAGAGACAACGAAAACCTGGATGCTAATCCAATCTCGGAAGGAGAGTAAATATCCTGAAGCCCTAGTGGAAGAGAGAGTTTCTAATAGAGTAACTCCGGAATATCTTTATTTGGAGAATTTCGAAACTACAACCTAACTGGGTAAAAAAAGAAATAGTGGATTGGAACTTTATTACTTTCATATTAAGTGAAAAGCCATTCTTCACCTACTTAAAGTAATAGCGCCGTCAGCGGAGATTCCGATATCCGAAGCTTGGTCCCTGAGCCTTATGGGAAGAAGAAAGCGCTGATACGGAGCGACGCGCCATGTTCAAATTGTGCCAATACGGAGGTTCAAGTTTAAGCGTTGAAC
This sequence comes from Thereuonema tuberculata, assembly GCA_023159025.1. Classification (NCBI taxonomy): domain Eukaryota; kingdom Metazoa; phylum Arthropoda; class Chilopoda; order Scutigeromorpha; family Scutigeridae; genus Thereuonema; species Thereuonema tuberculata. The sequence continues at coordinate 35,209,947 of JAFIDM010000002.1, forward strand.
GGAGGTTATGAAGACGGATAACAGATCTTCATTCGATTCAGTCGGACGTCCCATTATCAACAGGTGGAAAGCCATTAGAAGACAAAAGACTAAGTTATTTTATTGTAATTCCATTTTGGAGGGAATTTTGCGGAGATATACGCAGCGAAGAATAAATACAAAAGAGACAGTTTGTTAATGACAATTTAATGGAAGTTAGCTTTGTCAATGAGGGCGAAGTAAAATTACAATTCACAGAGGTTCACGGAAGCAAGCTTCCCTATTGAGAGTGAAGCATCGTATTATTCACAGAGGTGAAAAATATTAAAGCCATTAATAATTATTAGAGGAAAATAAATTTATTAGTGATAATAAATTTAATCACTGTTACATACAGGTGAATTACAAAACCATTAAATACTTTGAACCGTGTAGATTCACCCAAGTGAAAGTTTAGCCATTTATATTTAATAAGAATTCACAGAGGTGAAATAAAGAAAAGCCAGAGAAGTAAATTCTCGAATTTATTTTATTAGAGCTGAACTTTCGCGGTAGTGAAATCAGTGAAGATAAAGAGACTCAATAATATTATTATTATAAGTGTTAATAGTAATTGTTCAAAAGTGATAATTATTATTATTAGAAGTTTAATTGAAGAATTAGATTCGATCACAGAATTTGTGAAATTATATTATTCTCTAATATTCAAATTCAATATGCAATTAATTATTATTAATGATACACGTAGCTGCTTTCCGCAATAACCATCCTAATGTTTCTGATTGGGCCTATCACTGCATAAAATTAAATCATAACCCTGATCCGATAGTTGAGATAATGTATAGAAATGTTTATGACAGAGACACTAGGTTCATCCTGGAGGCATGTGTTATAAACACTTTTAAGTGTTTTAACAAATATAAAGGAGTAGAAATTAGCCAAACACTATTAGATAAATTTAAAAACAATTGTAAAAATTTGAAAAAATTCCATTAATTTCAGTAATAATTTGTAAACAAAATCCTTTGTAATAATTTGTAAAAACAAAATCCTTTATAATAATAATATGGAAGATTGAAATGTTATTAATATTATTACCAAACTCATTATTGTAATAATATGGGAGATTGAAATGTTATTAACATTATTGTAATAGTATGGAAAATTGAAATATTATTAATATTACCAAACTCATTATTGTACTAATATAGAAGTTTAAAATGTTTGAAATGATGTTAATTGTATATATTATTACCAGATTCGTTACTGTATCTTACGAAAAGTTTTTCTATATATTAAGCCTGATGAAGCGGTTAAAAGACAATAAACCGCGAAATATTGCGAAGAAAAAAAGAAGATGTATTTTGTATCATTAATAAAAATTATATTATTATTATTTAAAGAAATATCTAGAGGATATTTTGGAAATATATTATTCTGTAAAAGAATTATTTATCAATTGTTATACGTTTGAGAAACGTGGAACTGAACTATACTGTTAGAGCTAAAAAGTTTGTGTAAATTTGAATTATCAAATTTTTACGTCACCACTATTAAAGCTTGTTAAAATTTTAATTCTCTTGCCACTACTAGGTTTGTATTCTTTGCAACGGAAGTACGCGTTCTGCATCAATATCGCAGCAGTTCCAAGCAATTTCTTTATCATCCACATTAGGACATTTGTTTTTGGAACCAGAGCGAAGAACTGGTCGTTTTCCTAGTAAAAAATATGAGAAATGTATTAAATATACACTTCAAATAGCCTGCTACGATTTTATTATTAGTAAGCAATAGAAGAAGCACACACTTTCGATTGATATGTAAGAAAATATATAAAAAATAATCACTTGTAAATTGCTGTTTAATTGAAACAACAATAATACATTGCTTTGGATGTGATCCGTGATCCGTGAAGATCGGCATCGAATATGAATTAAAATTTTTAAATACTTATTGCGCTATTGTTAACTTATAATAAGTATTTCATCATTACACGAACTTATTGCTGCCGATGCATGCTGGATTTCCCAACAATGCACGACACGCTCGCCTGCCAATACTTGCTTATTAAGACCTGACTGCAGACTTCATCACTGATCGGTTATAACTAGCATTTTGTGTGTTCATTTGGAAAATAAAGTAATGGCTACGACTTTAACTCTACGTTACATAACATATGAAACATGCACGAACAGTTTTTCAAAATTTTCTTACCTCCTCTTGTTTCTTTATGCTTCCTCCTTATTTTTATTCAACATCCTCCAATTGCAACCGAGCCTATTACCGCCCCCCTGCATCGTTCCAGTGCCAACCCCTAGAGGGCGGTTTCGCCCACTTTGGAAACAATGATTTAGACCATAAGCTTTTGATTTCTAATGAAAAACCAATTTAATTCAAATTTGGGCCACCAGGGGGAGAAATGATGCTGGAAGCTCGGAAATATGCAAATTTTAGTAAACTGACGTGCTAGATTGAAGCTTTAAAAAGATAAAAATGAATAGCATGTTTTAGATTCGACTGATGTACTAGGGTTGAATGATTGTGCTTTGATGTTAAACCTTCGCAATGCTAAATTTACATGATCGTGCTTTGCTGGTGAAACTTTACTACCAAAAAAA
>JAFIDM010000002.1:35224367-35239114 GCA_023159025.1 Thereuonema tuberculata
ATATATATATATATATATATATATATATATATATATATATATATATACAGGGCCGAAATATCGAGAAAATATCTCATTCCGGAGTGGGAAAAATCCCTCAAAAAAGAATTTATATAGTTTGAATATAGTTTTTCAGAATCTTTCTAACTATGTTCAGGGTAGATCTAATTGTCGTGATGCGGCTCAGGCATACCTGAACCTGTAATATTATTAAACGACTGCTAAACCATTGATGTGGTAGCATGATCACCGATGCACTTACATCTTCTGTCACGTTGCACACTTAAAGATCCGGCTTCTTCAAATTTTATCATTATTTTTTTCACAACTTATTGTGATATTAATCCTATGCAATAGTGATGACATTTGAACCACTTTTACAATAAAAAAAACGAAATGTTACAATAAAAACCGTACTTTGTTGTTATAGCATTGCATGTTTTATGTTTTTCTATATTTTTTTTCATTGTTGTAGCAAAAAGCGCTCTAATAGCGGACGATTTTGTTTTTTACTTGTTTTTTTGCAGAATTGTTGAGCGCATCCTTTGAATAGTATGTGTACAACTTTTGATGTCTCTTCGACTATTGTCGAAAGAGACTGCAAAAGTCTCTTTCGAAACTACAGGCTGCCCTAAATAGGCCAACTTTAATTACAGAATATCTATAAATAAAGTTAATCTATTCCACGCACTGTATACAAACAAGGTAGTGATAGTGATTATTAAACCAATCACAATGCTTCGCAACGTCTTCTGATACGTATAAAAAAACGTAATTGATATAATTTCCTTATTATTATAAATAGTTACGGAGATATGCAGTTTTGAAAAAATAAAAAAAAAACGCACTTCCCGGAAATTTGTCAAACTTCTAACTTTAGGACACTATAATTCAGTTATGGCCTATTCTAGGGAAACAAGTATCAGAATAATTTGTAGGGAATTTAATTACCGATAAAATGCATGTATATTTTTTTTAACCAACCCTACGGAGTGTGCGATAAAACAAAAATAAAGAACAACGGAATATTACATTTTTTGCTATTGTGATGCCACATTGTATCTAATAAAATTCACTAATTACTTTCCAGTTTTGGCTTGAATTTGGAGTATATAATAATTCCTACTTGAGTTTCTTACATAATACAACGCAATGCTCATGAGGCAGGTACTATTTCACTTGAATACCGGTACCTACTGGTGTGAGGGGATGTTCAATTTCAAATAACCCACCAACACAGCAGATACCTTTTTCAAAGATGCATTTATTTAAACAAAGTAAGAACAAAAGGCAGTAATAATCATATAAAAATCGGTACTAATTGAATTAAAAACTAAAAAGAAAACAAATTTACATGCGCTTCGCTCGTTTCGTATGGGGTGAGTTAATGAAGTCGGGGCCTTCATTTTCTAATCAAATAGTGAATTAACTAGATCGGCGTCGTCTTCGACGTCGACGAGGACTTCATCCCTTTGTCACATTCTTGGCCAGCACAGAATTTGCAAAGGGCGGAACAATTGAGGCCCGCCTTTCTACAGTCACACGCCCCCATACAGCCAGTTGTGCATCTGCATGAGATGGTCTTAAGCAGGTTGGGAGGAGCAGCGTCTCTACTCATCTGGATGAGCTCCAGTCCTCGAGCTCTTCTACACCAGTCCCACTCGATCGGGTCTTTGACAATCCCCATCCACTCCATGACCTCGTGGTATGTCCTCAGGAAGTGGAAATATGCTGCGTCAGTGGTCGGAGGTAGTTTAGCCAGATTGAGCTTGGTGATACTGGTCTAGAATTTGCTGTGGCGAAGAGAGCTCAACGACTGTTCGCTACTGCCACCATACTGGGATACCAAGATTTTCTCCCCTGTTGCTGAAATTTCTTTGGAAGTGTTAGCAGGGTCCCTGAACCTCTCCTCCTGCTCCAGCAAGGATGGGTCTTTCCTAAAAAGTTGGCAGAATTTATTCTTTCCAAATCCAAAAATGTTTGAAGTGGTGTCGCAACCCAATATTACGAGCAGGAGCAAGATACAGCCTTTGGAGTTGTGCTTGTAGGAGGAGGCGTCTGGCTGTTTCCCTCTCGCTGGTTTTTTGAGGTAGACATTGTTGACCGCAGGTCTTGTGCCAGTCAGGAGGATGAGTAGGTCAATGGCTTCCCCGACAATGACGACGGCGTCGTACATGGGGAGAGGCAGTTCGCTGTGGCAACTATCGACCTGTCAGCATCTTCGGAAGCTTGGTCTGTGGCGATGTTTGACGCTTGCATTTCAGTAGAGAGCAGCTTCACGAATCGGTCCTTGTTCCCCTCATTGGCCAGGAGCTTAGAGGTTCCTGAGGTGTGGTGTTGCCAGTTGTTTTGTCAAGCACCACGTCTGATGATGAGTTCGCCTTGTATCTTCTTGCTCGTTCAACAGTCTTGGTCCCTTGCTGAGAAGGATCGGTAGTGTAGCAATCAAAAATCACCATCACATCGGTGCATTAGTGACGCTCAACGTACTTGACGTAATCCTGGGAAATCCCTCAAAAACGTCGAGCTTCTGTTCCATATAATCTTGTGGAGAAGGTACCCACCATCAATCACAACAATGAAACGTTGAGGGAGTTGGAAGTCTTGTGGAAGTGGTGAGAAAGCTGCATATAATGATGATGACACCATAGTCTCTTGGTTATAGTTGGGTGTTTCAGTTACCCCGTCGTTTTACTTACCACACCTGACTTTTCATGCGTTTTGTAGGTTATTGAATTCCCTACAAATGTTATTCTGATTCTTGTTTCAGTAGAATAGGCCGTAACTGAATTACAGCGTCCTAAAGTTAGAAGTTTCCCAAATTTCCAGGAAGTGCGTATTTTTTTTATTTTTTCAAAAACTGCATATCTCCATAACTATCAGTTCTAGAAACAAAATTAAAAAACTAAGTTGTAGGAAATTGTATTCTCTACAAGACTGAGTACTCTTGTGTAGTTAAAATGTACCACAAAGAAGATATAAGTGAAAATCTAAAGAAATTACCGATTTTTTTCGTTTTCTTTACGATGGCGGCGGGCGCGGAGGTGGGGGAATTGTGCACTTTGCATTTTAAACACTTACTAACCATCCTAGACAATACATCAAAAAATTAGAACTACCGGACCATTTGTAAGGTAACCCCCTTTTTTGGTCTCTATTTGCTGGACTGTGATACCTGTCTGCAGACAGACAAAGCGGGATTATAAGTCTTCTGATACTCGTATCCTACTTATCAATCAAATTTGGAGTAATTCCTAATGACACCATTGGAACTACATTTATTTAAAAAAAAATATTTCATTAATCACCACCGGGAGGGGGGAGGGGCTACAGGCGTGTTTGGTATCAGGAATGCAAATTTCCGTTAGCACGTCAACCCTTGTCTCATTATTTAAGCAACAGCCTTAAAAGAACGTTCTTTACTTCTGAAATTGTTTTTCCAAAACGAGAATTCTGCACCAGAACCTTTGCGAGCAGGTCCAATATCTGCGAACGGGATGCGATAAATGACCCTCAAATTTGCAGAAACAGGGTCGTTGATTGTGAGAGCCCGAAGAGGACGAAAGCCTGTTGTCGCGCAGATGGTTGACGATGTAGCAACCAAAGTGGAAGAGAACAGGATGTCAACTGTCAGGGCCCGCAGCAGTGTTCAGCGTGTTGGACATTCGTTGAGCCAGCCTTTCGCCATAGTCCACAAAATTGTTCGGGACATTAAACACTACTTTCCTTTCAAAATTTCTCATGTTTCAACAACTGCTGTTTTCTGATCTGCGTCCACTACAGACCTTCGTGCTACAGTTCTTAGCTCGAATCGAAGTTGACACTGAATCGTCCTGGAACATTCTCTGAATGGACGAAGCACATTTCCATCTGCATGGTGCAGTTAATATGCAAAATTGTCGTGTTTGGGCAAGAGAAAATCCCAGTAGATGTCCGAAAAATTCCTTTACATTTCCCAAACCTGACAGTTTGATGTGGATTTACGTTGAGAATCGTTTTTGGACCGTTTTCTTCGAAGAGCGTGGGCGCAGAGGTTCTACTCCATGTTTCGTTACTGGCGTAGTATACATTGATATGCATCATTAATTACCACTCAGTGATTCCAGCACTCCAATGACAATCAGTGTCTTGATTTAACTATGTTCATGTAGGATCTGCCCCTCCATATATCTCCAATGGTGTTAAACAGGTGCTCCACAATCATTTCACTGATGACCGCGTCATCAGCCAGCATTTCAGTACTGCATGGTTTGCATGGTCGCCCCATGCGATTTTTGGCTGTGGAGAATTTAATATATCATTTATCGTGACAACGGAGCAACCTTGGCAGTTTTAAAGCAAATATATCACAGCATGTGCTCAACATTTCCAGGAACACCATGCGTTCAACAGTTGATTATGCGATTCTACGTTTTCAGATGTTAGCGGATATCGGTGGTCAACATATTGAGCATGTTACGACATGACTGTTCCCATGTCAGTGCTATACTGCATTGTCATGATCAGCGTACACGCAGTTCAGACATCAGCCCCCTGGTGATGATTTTTGCAACATTTTTTTTTTCAATGAATTTTCTTCCAATGATATCATTATGATGTACTGCAAATTTATTGCCATTCCGATAAGTAGTTTTTACTTTAGAGTGCGTGGAATAGATGATTACTAGATGACATCTCAGGTTAGCTGTTTCAGCTCTTTATATCATCAGCTGAGAATAGCCATCAACACAAGAACAAGGTCTCAATACATAAAGGCAAGTTCTGATATATAGGAGGGTCCACGAAACTATTACAATTTTTCGTTATTTACGAATGATGTTGACAGATTCTAAACGAAACTATATTTGCTAATGATTTTTTTTATTGTCATCAAAAAATGACCCTTTCATTTTTTGAGAAAACCAATAACAGAAATAAATTTCCTAATTTATCCGGAAAAAAAACAAACATTGTTTTTAAAAAACACTTAGCTTAGGTCAAAACAAATAAATTCAACCGAATTTCAAACCATTCACAAAATTTGTTCAAAACGGAGGCATCGTTAATGCCAATGCAGAACTGTTTGTGTATGGTAAGGAACTTAGATCTGCATAGCTTTGCTGATTCCATTGCAGCATAGCGTTATGCTTTTTTGCAAATCCTGTGGTCTATTAGTTTATATAGTATATGCATGATATTTTCACATATCCCACAAAAAAGTTCAAGTTCGAGGTTAGATCTGCTGATTTATCTGGCCACTGTACATGCCCTTGGCTACCTATCCAATAGTTGTGAAACGATGGTGATCTTTGACTACATGAAGCATAATGATCGGGTTCTTCATCTTGTTACAACCAGATTTTTATAGATATTATCAAATACACACAGAGTGTCTATGTCTGATCTACTGAACCGTTCAGGTGATGGCGTCGTTGCTCGTGATCCTGGGATAACACTGTCAGTCTTCCAGAATCTTCGGATAAATTGCATCATTGCATGTCTTAATGGGTGCTTTCTGTCAGCATATGTCTAGACATTCAGGTTTTGCTGTCTAGCACCATAACATAGGATCATACAAGTTTTTTTACTAGATGTGAAGCATTGTAGTATTCAATAACTGTCATTGTCAATAACTTTTTATTATCCATGAACAGGAAATACGAGAAATAATCTGCGGACCTCCCTGACATTTCTTTTTGGAAAATGGTTCTGCTTGATTTGCATCCTTCAACATTAATAATTTACGCCAATCCCCAAAACGAATTGTAGGGAGAGATTGTATCATGCATACTATCAACATCTTCATCATTTCTAAATTTTGAAAAATCTTAGGAGATAAGACTTGCCTGGATCACCATGTATAAATAAAAAGTACTCCCATAAATAATAAGAGGAAAATCGGATTTAATATTTTTCCGTCTTCCAATGATCTAGCATGGCATTTTCTGGCCACTTACTTGTTTTCAGGTCGTAATAAAAGCAATTCGATGTATATTATTGGTCGTAAGAAGGTTATCTTTATACTCAACGGGATAAAAGAAACTGAAATATGTTTTTCCCATTCTTTTTAGTTTCTCAATAATTTGTTTTTCAATTTTATTTTTAATTTTTTTATTTTTAAGGATTAGCTGTTAAATAATTACAACAACAACTGTTAATTTTAACTGCATCAAATGTTAAATAATTGTTTAGTAACATTACATTCATTCATTTCAAATAAATAAAAAAAAGATAAACAAAGTTAAGTGAATTCAAAAACTTTTGATTGAAAACACATGATTACATAAGCAGATGATCGTCGTATGTCTTACTTCTCCTGCTTTCACCAAGGCAACACATTCCCTGCTTGTAAAAGTAATGTGGGCGCTACGAAACACGATATGTGCAAAGATGATGGAAAGATAAGGACACCAGAACACTGTAAACAGCTGTTTATTTCGGAATAACGGGCCCAGAATCGGTGCATGTTAGTATATTGACATGTACCGATTATGCAATTGACTCATATAAACTTCTAATGATTTTCTATGAAAGATTCATCCAAATGTCTTAAAATTGCTGGGCTAGATCGTCCAGATTACAGGGGACTCATACGTTGTATGAGCAATCCAGAATGCGCAATTCAGTTCCGCCGTGGCAGGCGTGGCAATTCAAATCATTCCCTGCGTTTTTGTTACAATTTGCTGATCCACCGATTAAGTATTTATAAATTAAGTTTCGCAGCTTCTCGATAACATTCTGCAGTGCATCTTTTTTTTTTTCTCTTAGAGTGTATCTGAACTTGGATTTTCATATCGTTTCCGAAAAGAAATAACTTAAAACTATTCTGGTTCACGTGTAAAAAAAAAGCTATTTCTATAAAGAATAAAGAAATGACACAAAAATAAAAAATGATCTGAGATTTCATCGGTGAGAGTTTGGGACTGACCGTTTCGTTCTTTTTAGGGACTCATCAGTCAAACCCACTCATCAGAAGATATGCTCAGATAGTGCAAAACTGATAAGGGTAACTGATAAGGCTGTGGTCCCCTCCAAAAGAATGCATATTTAAAAAAGAACCAAGACAGATAAAACTTCAAAAGCTATTTCTGTTGAGATATCGCCAGTGTCAGGACTATCACTTTAGAATTATTTGCATCCCTCTACATCCAGATTTTTATTTTATAGGCTAGTGATAACAGTAAGTTGTAAATTAAACTTGCAAAGAAACCAATATTAATTATATTATAGAAGATCCATAAGAACGGGTTTAATATAAAAATATTTAATTATCTATAGAACAACATGTTTCGCAGCTATTTTACTGCATTATCAAGTCAAAGTATAATATTAAAATGATATAAAGTTAAGCTGTAGGAAAATATGAAACAAATAATATTAATTATTAAGAAATAATAAGACAAGTTGAAACTGCAATTGAATGACAATAAATTATTTCCATAATTAAAGTGAAATTAACAGTAGGCCTAATTTTAAGAATATAAATAACAATTGATAAAATAATATGCTTTGATTAATATTGAAATAATTCCGTAATAACAGGAATTCCAAATTTACAATTCATTAATGTAATAGAAATTTTTTAATATAAAATGCTTCTTTTATTTATTATTTTTGATAAAACCTAAAATTTTAATGTTTTCACAATCAATGCTGTAGTTTGGAAATTTGTATAAATGTTGATACTTACTTATCTGTCTAGATATATATAAATAAATCCATCACCAAATCATCCTTTGTGGAAAAAAACTTCTTTACTCAATGACAATATTTCGAATGATTTTTTTCAATCATTCTTCTTCAGATTACAGGTAAAAGAGGAAAAATAAAATAAACCTTCCTCTTATTACAAATTAAAAATAGGTCTAAACAATGAATTTCATCAAGTTCTTTTAAACAACATTAATGAATGGTATGTGATATTACGCATCATTATTAATTGAGGGTATACTACAATTACAATTCTTTTCAAAATCTAATAAACAATGATACATCACTAATTATTCACATTACTAATTCTAATAAACAACGATACATCACTAATTATTCACATCACTAATTCTAATAAAGAATGATACATCACCAATTGTTTATATGACTAATTCTTCAAATTTAAGATAAATAATGATACACAGGATTTAAAATAAAATAAAAATGAGATATCACAACTTCTAATAAGTTGTAATAAATCTATATTAAATTTTAATAATTTTCTCTCTTCTTTTTATTTATCAATTTTTAGAAAATTCTTAATGAATAGTAGGAAACTTTTAGAGATCTATCCTTGTTTATACACTCATTTGAATTTATGAAACACGATTCTAATAGAAGTCTATCTCTTTCATCATTGCATTTGTATATCACTTTGGCTTTTGGGTCCGGATTATGGTTATATTCAATGGCATGACATGCCCAGTCCGATAATTTAGGTTTATGTATGCTCTTATGTGTTCTCGAAGCCTCTCTTTCAGGTTTCTTGCTGAATGCCCATAATAAATTTTATTATATTCCCTGCATTTTGGTTGGAATATAATGCCCATGTTGAAAAGGTCCTCACTTTTAATTTCTTTATTTAATTTTATTAATTTATTGTCCTTAAAGTGTACAATTCTGATATTTTGTTCTGTACAAAATTTCCTAATTTCTTTGTTTATTCTGGTCCCTATTGGAAATCGTAAATAATTGTTGAAATCACTTGCTTTATTTCCTTCATTTCTTTTTCGTCTATTTGTGAAAAAATTCTTTACAACTGTATCAGCAAATGTGGTGGAATATTCATTCATATAGCATTTTTCATTTATTTTAATAATTTTTTCTTTCCATTTACTGCGGTCTTCCGTATAATTGTTTATTCTTCTTAAATTATTCCATATAATGGTTTTTTTTGTTCTTGATAATGCTGATGTGTTGTTCTTTGTGTTGATGATGATAAAAACTCATTGTGTGTTTACTTTTCAACTCTTTTTCATAATACTCATAATATAATTGATTTTTCTCATTTGAAATAGTTAAGCCCAGGTAATTTATTTTGTTGTTTTCTTCTTTTTCAAAAGTAAATGTAACTCTCTTATCAATTGAATTAGCATAATTGAAAAATATTTTAAACTGTCTTTCTGTACCTTTCTAAAATGTGATAATGTCATCGACATACGTATCATATTTGAAATTTGCCCCTTTCCAATTTTCTATCAAAATATTTTCCACGTTTGTTGATGCAGTTGTAAAGAATTTTTTCACAAATAGACGAAAAAGAAATGAAGGAAATAAAACTAAAGCAAGTAATTTCAACAATTATTTACGATTTCCAATTGGGACCAGAATAAACAAAGAAATTAGAAAATTTTGTACCGAACAAAATATCAAAATTTTGTTAAATAAAAATTAAAATTAAATAAAGAAATTAAAGATGTGGACCTTTTCAACATGGGCATTATATACCAACTAAAATGCAGGGACTGTAATAAAATTTATTATGGACATTCAGCAAGGACCCTCAAAGAGAACACATAAGAACATATATAAACAGGGAACCTAAATTATCGGACTGGGCATGTCATGCCATTGAATATAACCATAAACAGGACCCAATAGCCAAAGTGATATACGAATGCAATGATGAAAGAGATAGAGTTCTATTAGAATCGTATTTCATAAATTTAAATGAGTGCATAAATAAGGATAGATCTCATTAAGAATTTTCTAAAAATTTATAAATAAAAAGAAGAGTGAAAATTATTAAAATTTAATATGGTTTATGACAATTTATTAGAATTTGTGATATTTCACTTTTATTTTATTTTAAATCCTGTGTATCATTATTTATCTTAAATTTGAAGAATTAGTCATATAAACAATTGGTGATGTTTCATTCTTTTATTAGAATTAGTGACGTGAATAATTAGTGATGTATTATTGTTTATTAGAATTAGTAATGTGAATAATTAGTGATGTATCATTGTTTATTAGATTTTGAGAAGAATTGTAATTTTAGTATAACTTCAATTAATAGTGATGTGTAATATCACATACCGTTCATTAATGTTGTTTAAAAGAACTTGATGAAATTCATTGTTTAGACCTATTTTTACTTTGTAATAAGAGGAAGGTTTATTTTATTTTTTCCTCGTTTACCTGTAACCTGAAGAAGAATGATTGAAAAAAAATCATTCGAAATATTGTCATTGAGTAAAGAAGTTTTTTCCACAAAAGATGATTTGTTGATGGATTTATTTGTATAAATGTTTAGTGAATGCTGATTTGAAATTCGTGGAGGTATGTGTGGTAGAGAAATTTTTACTGTCAGATTTGTGTTGTTTTATTCTTTTACACAAATTTTCTTTCGTGAGACCAATATATGTTAGATTACAAGATTACCTCGCATCTATGGTATTCCAAAAATTCATAAAGACAACTTTTCTATTCGATCTATTGTAGATTTTCGCTTTTCATATTCCTATCCCTTATCAAATTTTTAGCATTTTTTTTAGCACATTTGAAGATTATTGATGAAAAACAAAACAAATTCTATATTAAAAATTCAAATGAAACCATTGAAAAATTAAAACAAGTTCAACTTAAAAATAATGATATCTTATCTTCTTTAGATGTAATATCATTATACACTAATATCAACAAAAGTATGTATGAGATATCATCAACAGTTTATTAGATACTGTAGAGTTAGTTGATAATCTTTGTAACTGGGAATATATGACTAAATTAATATTTTGTTTATCCAATACTATTGTTTGTTTTAATAATTGTATCTATAAACAAATTTTTGGTTGTCCAATGGGTTCATCCATCAGTCCTACTGTAGCAAATATTTATTTACAATACTTAGAAAATTCTGTTGTTATATTCCATCTTTATACAATATGTTGATGACATATTTTTAGTAGGCACTAAAGAAACTATTGAACACATCAAATCAGAATTTGAATTATTTGATGAAAGATTAAAATTTACTATAGAACCAGAAAATGACAATTCTTTAACTTTTTTAGATTTTCATATACATAGACAAGGAAAAAAAATTAGAATTTAGTTTATTCCGTAACGCGACATTTTCAGGTCGTCGACTGGATTATTTTTCCAATCATCCATTATGTTATAAAATTTCTGTTATTAAAAATTTATTTCTTAGATCCATTAATTTAGGCCAGTCATATTGCACATTACATCAAAACGCGATGTAAAGATGAACTTTTGGTATGTTATTTGGACCCGTTAGGGAAGTGTGAAACTATATTTTGCAAGCAAAAAAAAGTTGTGCTAGCTGCGTAATACGAGAAAAACTGCAAAATTTTCGGACTTTTTGAAGTTAGTGCAGTTTAACTCACAAACTATGTATATTTTGACATTATTTTTCATAGTCATTTTTAAAGTATATTAAATTTGTGACAATTTAAGCCCACTTACAGCTCCGGATGTCTAATAAGTTTTGAGATATGGCACTTCAAAAATTGTCATTTTTCCCAAAATTCAGTTTCGCTTTTTTTTTTTAATGTTTCTCAGTCCTATTAGGTGTGCTTAAAAAGAAATGCACATCTGTAGTATAGGTCTGATAATTAATATGAGTATCCTAAAATACAGAAGTTAATAATAAGTTTAATAAGTTTCATATAGGATTATTTAAATTAAACATAAGAGAGAAAGAATAAGTATAAGAAAGTATATTAATAGAAATTAATACATTTGATTAGTGATATGATAAACTTAACACCAAATCAAAACTAGAAATATTGTCAATAATTAGTACTAAAAGCTATTTATTGACTCTAGTTTTTTTTAAAATAAATTAAGTAATTATAGTAGTAACATGTTAATGTAATATTACTATATTACCATCTATTTAAATTAAATAATTGATTAAACTAATAACTATTATAATTTTATCTTTTTTTCAATTACATCTGAAATTAATTTTTCTTTTATTTCCTTAATTTTTTGAGATTCATAATTTTCCCACTTAATTTGTTTAAATAATTTGTAAATAGTATGGCTTTTCAAACGATATCCATAATTGTTTTTAATCTTATAGTTATTTAAGGAGTACAACCAATTATTTCTCGTTTTTTTTTCTTCCTTACTTCTATTTCTTTCATTTTTTATATCAAAGAAATTCTTTATTATTACATTATAAATAAATTTTTCTTCTATTGTTAGTATTTTAAATCTTTTTCTGATACTGTTTTTTTCATCTATTCTTTTGTTTTTGAAATTAATAGAAACTTTATCTAATATTTTAAATAATATTCTGTTTATATTTTCAGTTTGCTTTTTATTTATAAAAATCCAGCAATTCAGGCCATAGTTTAAAATTGAATCTATATAAGATTTAAAAACAATTAACTTTTGTCTAAAAGGAATTATTTCCTTCAAATTGTGGAATAAATATGTTAACGTATTTAATTTTTTTATGACATATTGGTAATGTTCATTCCATGAAAATTTCTCGTCAATAAAGATTCCCAAATATTTTTGTTGAGTTATGTATTCAATTTTTTCACAATTGCATTGGTAATTGTTTATTGGACATATATTGTCAATATTTTTACATGTTATATTATGCAACATATGGTATGGTTTTTTATTAATAATTTTATTTTTATTTTTCATTATCATGATTTTCGTTTTTTTAATATTTATAGTCATATGGTTTTGTACTGCCCATTTGTTTACATTATTTAAATCTATTTGCAATTTATTATACGCATTTGATTGTTCTGTATCTTCCGCCAAAACAAGGACATCGTAAGCATTTATATAAATATTTGAAAGGCTCACGCAATTACTTAAAGAATCCATATATATATTAAATAATAAAGGTCCCAAGTTAGACCCCTGTGGAACTCCAGATTTAACATTGTATAGTTTACTTAGAAAAATTAAAATAAAAAAAAAATTATATATTTTCTAAATAATTTTTTAATAATTCGTTTATTTTTCCTCTTATTCCCATTTTATTTAGTTTAATTAATAACAGACTGTGATTTATGCTATCGAAAGCTTTTCTGAAATCTATAAACGCAATATATATAATTTTTCCTTCATTTAATTTACTATTTATGTCATCACTGAAATTATTTAATAATAATTCAGTACTTTTATTAGGTTGATAAGCATATTGATTATTATTTAATATGTTCTTGTTTTTGATATAATTATATATTTTCTTATGGAGATAACTTTCAAAAATTTTTGAGATGTTCGACAGTATAGATATGGATCTATAATTATCAAATTTGTAGGGGTTATCCGTGTTTTTTCCTTTGAAGATAGGTATCACGTGGGCAATTTTCCAAAGAGTGGGATATGTTCCCGTTGTAATAATATTATTGAACAATTCCTCTAAAAGCATAGCTAAATTTTCCTTATGTTGTTTAATTTCTTTTACTTTTAGAAGATCACAACCCATGGAATTATGATTCTTTAAATTAGATATTATATCTAATATTTCATTTATAGTTGGTGGAAATAGAACCATAGTCTCTCTTTGGGTATTCCTTTCAAAGTTGATTACTTCTTGTTTATTGTAGTTATTTTTATTATTTCTTGATGCATTCTGAATGAATACCTTTTTAAGTTCTTGGAAAATAGTCTTTATTTCATATGTTTTCCGTAATTTTAATATTTCATTGTTATTATTATTCTTCTGTTTAATGTTTATTTGATTTTTAAGAAGATTCCATATTTTTACATTAGGATTTGGATCATCTTCAATTAAATTTCTATAATATTTTTTTTTTTTTTTATGTATAAAATTTTTAAGCCAATTTCTTTTTTTTTTATATTTTCTTTCTACAATTTCATTTTTCCTATTTTTTTTATATTCTTTGAATAATTTATTTTTTTCATCTATATGTTTCATTATTTCGTTGTCCATCCATGTTTGTTTATAGTTTATATTTTGTATATTTATATACTTGTCGACTGAATTTTTTTTATATTTACATTCTCTTCTTTTAGCTTTTTTAATAATTCTATATAATTTATTTATAATTTTATTTGTATCTTGATTGTAATTATTTTTAATTTGAATAGTCAGCTCGCATATTTTTTTACTGAAGAAATCATCATCCATAGGATAATTATATTTCATACTTTTTTTTATAATTCTATCATTAACGTGGTCATTTAATTTATTTATTT
The DNA here is from genome assembly GCA_023159025.1 of Thereuonema tuberculata. Taxonomy (NCBI): domain Eukaryota; kingdom Metazoa; phylum Arthropoda; class Chilopoda; order Scutigeromorpha; family Scutigeridae; genus Thereuonema; species Thereuonema tuberculata. The sequence continues at coordinate 35,238,501 of JAFIDM010000002.1, forward strand.
CAAATATTATACCAAAGTGGTCGGAAATGTCCCATTTGATTATTGTAGCCATTGTTCCGGTATTTCTTATGTCTGAAAAGCAGTGATCTATACATGATTCTGAAATATTTGTCCTAGTAGTTGCAATTCTAGTGGGTTTGTGAACATGATTTACAAAACCATAGCCATAGAAAGTTTGCAAATAGTTTAATGTTTGGTTATTTAAAACTTTTTTATAGATATCTATGTTTGCATCCCCAATGTAAATTATATTTGAATTTGCTATTTTTTTTATTTCTTTTATATTATCTTTTAATTCTTCATTGAATAATAATTTATTTGTATTTGGAGGTTTATAAATTGCATGAATTATTAAATGGAAATCGTCAGAGGTACCTTCTTTATACAGGGTGTTTCAAAAATACACGGCATAATTTCAGGTATGTATTTCCCACATGTAGACAATCAAAATAGTTCATTACAACATATGTCCGGAAATGCTTCATTTCCGAGTTATGGCCTTCACAACATTGAAAATCACCGGAACGTTTTTCGTTCCGCCGGTCGTTGCCATTACAGAAGATGTTCAAAATGACCACCTCCTGCTTGAATACAGACCTCACATCGATGTCTCA
>JAFIDM010000002.1:35244114-35260855 GCA_023159025.1 Thereuonema tuberculata
ATGAATTTTAATTTATTTATTTTATTTTGTATATTTGCAACTAAGTACGAAAAGTTAGTTTTAAACTTCTTATGTTTAAGTACAGTAAGTTTAATTTATTGTTTTCAGGATTCCAGTCCTTGAAATTTTCCGTTAATTTGAGTTTTCCTAATTCAATTTGATTTATTGTTTCCATTTTTTTTTCTTTTCTATAATTATTAATTAATTTTTTCAATGTCTTCATCAGTTTGTATGTGAATAATTTTTGAGTTTTCATTTTTTCTTACTAGAATTTTTGAATTCTTTATCCAAACAAATTTATATTGTTTGTTTCTTGCAGCCATTTTTGTTTGCCACAATAAATTTTTTTGATTTAGTGTTAGATTTTCATTGATATAGATTTTCTGTGGGTTTTTGTTCTTAAAGATATTGTTGTTTGTCAAATTTTTTATTTGTTTGGATTTGGAGATCCAATGATCCCTATCTTTCCTATTTGCAAATTTCACAACTATTGGTCTTCCTTTACTTCTGCCAAATCTACCATATCTATGGCAGGCCTCAATTTTTTCTGGATCGTACTGTATTTCCAATGATTCTGTTAGCTTTTGTATGGTATCAAGTATATTCTCATTATCTCTTTCCTCGACTCCAATGATTTCAATGTTGTTTTTTCTTTGTTGTGTCTCCAGTTTTTCCACTGTGACTTGCAGCTGTTTTATATTGTCCTGTTGTATTTTATTTTCATATTCAATTTTCTTCATATCTTCCTTCATTTCTTTTTGATTTTCTTGATATTTATTTAATTTAGTCAATATTTCTTCATATTGTTTGTTCATGAAATTTAGGGATTCTCTGATCTCAGTTATTTCTCTCAGAATGGTTTGTCCCAATTCTTGATTTAATTCTTTGTTGGTAGAGACCATTTCTACCTTATGGGTAACAGGTGTTAGTAGATATTCATTCTGATCATGATCCAGTCTTGATTCATCCTCTATGTTTTTATTCCCTTTTCTATTTCTAATTGTTACTCCGTTACATATTTCACATTTCCAAAGTTTCTTCCTTGAAGGAGTCATTTCTTCCATTGCTTCGCTGTCTTTCATACAAGCCATATGCTGTTCTGCGCCACATGACATGCATCTAAGTTCTTCATTTTTCATTATTTTATTGCACGTACAGCATTTAATTTTCAATTTACTATAATCACTCATTGTTTCTTCTTATATTAATCTTTTCTCTTATTTATTCTTTAGTGGAAACCTTTGAAATTAGAAAAAGAAAATACTTATCTTCGGAGCGATAAACTTCACGTCCTATCTCTCTCGACGCATGCGCCCCTTCATTAAGTCAAATATCGTTTTAAGTCAAATATCGGCACAACCGCTCATTCTACGAGAAAATTATAAAAAACGATGTTTTAGCACATTTAATTACCTTTGATGTAAGCGTAAAACGGGGTCAGTAGACCCTATAGTTCTCTTGCAATCGCTAAAACATCAAAACTTGCGAAAATAGAAGTTTTAGGATACGGGCCTCATCGAAACACTGCTAACATGAAATTGCGGGCATTAGGCGAAAGAAAAAGCCAGGTAAAACATTGATATGTCTATTGACATTTAATATGTTACAGAAAATAATTAAAATGTTGTAAAATATCAAATTTTACAGTTTTTTGAGGGTCCCGGTTGATTATCTTGATGAGACAACTATTGTTGAGACAACATCTTCTCCAAAGCGAAAGATTTGTCGATGTATTCTTCATTATCGGAGTCCTCTCTTTAAATTGTGGGGACATTTTGGCATGACTTGCCCCGACAGAAATGACACAGAACAGAGCACTTTAGCTCTGCTGTCTGACACGTGCAACCTCGTCCAATGCACCCTTTCCGGCACTTGCGTGATATGAATTTTAGCAGGGTTTGAGAAGCTGGTCCTTTATGGAAGTCACGGGTAACAGCCCCTACTGCTTAGTGGTCCAGCCCCAGTTGGTTGATTCTTTGTCTATCCCCCAACCACTCCTGAACCTGGTGGAATATTCGATATGCATAATTGAGCTGTAGCCTCTCCAGTTAGGGGCAGACGAGCCAAGTGGACCTCGGCATTGGCAGCTGATCACACGAAGATTTGGTAACGGAGTGTGTGAAGAGTGCTGGTGACTCCTTCTGCATACAGAGCCTCAAGACGTTTATTTCCAGCAGCGGCTATTTCTTCATGAATGGCATCAGGCTGCAGGAAAATTGTAGCCACATCAACCAGCCGTGGATGTTTTTGGAGGACGCCCAACATCTTCATGTTCCCATGCCGGAAAAGGGCAGGAGTAGTGTCGCAACCGGAGTAGGCATGCACAAATAATACAAATCCAGTGGGAAAAGACGTAGAGAAAAACGAAAAGAGAGCCTGATTCATTCCTGCCACTTCTATGAACACATTGTCCACACTAGATCCCAATCCATTTAGGAGTATCAAATGAACCACATTCTCTTCAACTACTATTACTTTTTCATAGGAACTGCTCTTGTCCATTGCTGTTCTCACAATAATGCAGTCTGCATCCTCCGTAGCTTGCTTTGTTTGGATCCCCTCGTTTTCCATTCCTGAACAGAGGAAGTCGATCATGCACCGCTTGTTGTTATCGGTTGACAGCAATTTCTCCTGAGGCACCTTGATCCATGTTAAATCTTCAAACATTATGTCGCTGCATGATGCAGCTGCGTACCGCCGTAACTTTTCTGCAGTTTTTGTGCTTCTTGTTACCCTATCCTCAGGGAAGCCGTCAAACACAACTGCCACATTCCTCCCACAGTGTCTTAATGTGTAGCTGATGTAAGCAGCTATAATTTCCCAGAGTGACCTATTCTGTTGCCAGATGACCTTATGGAGCAAGTAGCCTCCATCCACAACAATGAATGTAAGGGTTCCTATAGAGATGTTTTCGGGGAGTGGGATAAAACATGAGTAAAAGTTTGATTTTGTGCATTTACGCAATTACGGATACCGTACACGACTGACTATACAAAAAGTCTGTCTATTGTTTTTATTTATAAACCTGTACATAATGTAGGTAAATAGACACACATAATGAATGTCAATAGACATAACATCTTTTTACCTGGCTTTTTCTTTCGCCTAATGCCCGCAATTTCATGTTAGCAGTATTTCAGTTAGGCCCATATATTAAAACTTCTATTTTCGCAACTTTTGATGTTTTAGCGATTGGAAGAGAACTATATGGTCTACTGACCCCGTCTTACGCTTACAAGGTAATTAAATGTGCTAAAACATCGTTTCTTATATGTTTTCTCTTAGGATGAGCGGTTGTGCCGATATTTGGCTGAAAACAAAAGCGAAACTGAATTTTTGGAAAAATGCCAATTTTTGAAGTGCCATATGTCAAAACTTATTAGACATCCGGAGCTGGAAGTGGGCTTAAATTGTCACAAATTTAATATACTGTAAAAATGATAAATACGCATAGTTTGTGAGTTAAACTGCACATTCGAAATAAAACATAGTTTCACACTTCCTTAATGGGTCCAAATAACATACCAAAAATTAAGCTTTACATCGCGTTTTGCGTTTTTAACATTTTTTTTGTACTACTTTAGTTTCTGAACTGGCCTACTTTAGCTTCTGAACAAATTAGAGATAGTATTCAATTATTACTTAATAATAATTATCTTCTTCATTTAATCATTTCTAATTTAATTAATTATTTTTACATCACAACAAAAAAACCCATATTAAGAAGAACTTAATATTATAATATTATAAGAACAAAAACTTATAATTTTTCTCCCTTATTAAATCCAAAACTCAGATATCTTAGCAAATATTTTAAAGAAACAAAATTTTCATGTTGTTTTTAAACCTTTGAATAAAATTATCAATATATTATCTCCTATCAAAGATCTTATTTCAAAAAACCAAAAAATTGGAGTTGTTTACCAAATTCTTTGTAAATCTTGTAATCTAACACTGTACATTGGTGTCACGAAACAAAATTTGTATAAAAGAATAAAACAACACAAATAAGACTGCAAAAATTTCTCTACCACACAAACCACCTCCATCATTAATCACTAAGCATTTATTAATTTCCAAACCACAGCATTGATTGGGAAAACATTAAAATTTTAGATATGGATAATAACTATCAAAAATTACAAAGAAAAGAAGCATTTTGTATTAAAAAAGCTTTCTATTACATTAATGAATCGTAATTTTGAAATTCCTGTTATTACGGAATTATTTCAATGTTAATCAAAGCATATTATTTTATGAATTGTTATTTATATTCTTAAAATTAAGCTTCCTGTTAATTTCACTTTAATTATAGAAATATTTTATTATGTTATTATTTCTTACTAATTAATATTATTTGTTTTCATATTTTACTATAGCATGACTTTGTATTATTTTAATATTATACTTTGACTTGATAATACAGTAAAATAGCTGCGAAACATGTTTTTCACAGATAATTAAATATTTTTATAATAAACCCGTTCTTATGGATCTTCTATGATATAGTTGTAACAGTACTTACAAATACTGGTTTCCAAATGTTGTAAATTACTCAAAATAAGTTATAGTGCAGTTTCATCGTTGAGGTATGTTTATTTATTTAAGTTCTTCAAGAAAATCTCTAAAATAAGACTGGAAATAATAGATAGCCTGATTTATCTCCTAATTATTGATAATAATTAGAAAGGTTTAAGTGAATTAGATATTATCAGAAAGTTAGACTCAGTGAATCTTATAATGCTCCATGCAAATAACTCATCTTGAGATGAAGAAACCCAACATTTTTGCTCTTAGATCATGAAAAAAGTATATGCTTCTTTATTTTATGCATTACAGCATTTTCGTAAATTTATTAAATCATTTGGACTAAAGAATGATGTTCTTTAAAGATAAGTATATTTTAAACTTTTAAAGATAAATAAGTGCTAGATTGGAAGAAAGTTTTTGTAAAAATCCTGAACTCCGTATTACTTTACAGTATATTACCTGAGTTTCTTCCAAATATATTGGAGAATGGATGAAAGATATTCTCCAATTAAATAAATATGCGAATATGCCTTACATATTCTCAAACTTTCCATTTTGTTATCCTTGAATTTCATGATATAAACTGGTGAAAATAAAAAATGAAGACCCCTAAGAAAGTGAATTTGAAGCACTGTATTTGGGTGTATGCCGTGGAAGAATTAGTGCTGGTAGTGCTGTAGAAAAATTAGGAAACGAGTACTGGTCGTGGACAATCCAAGCCCCGGTCAGCAGTTTCTGACCTCCCGTAAGAGTTGTTGACTGTTACCAACGTGGTGGTGAACGTTGTAGAGATGCCAGTATTGCGTAGGCGAACACAGTTTGTGCAGTTGGGCGTGAAGTGTCCGCTGTGCATCACTGTTGGCGCCTTGTTCCTAGGAAGGTATAGATGCTCGACAGCCTGGTTCCAGATGGCAACGGCACATGGATGCACGCCAAAACAGGCGCATCATACGAGCAGCTATCACTCATCGTACGGCGACCGCAGCACAGATTATGTGTCGCACCCGTGGCATCGTGGAATGGCCATAGCCCACAATGATCGCCGACCATATTCTCTTATCTTGTTCTAGACTTGATCGTTGTAGCCTTCGTCTTAGGTTCGAATGTGCTCTTATAGGGGAGGGCCTTCCTTTCCCCTGTCTGAGCGACAGCATTTTTAAGCTGCAACACATATCAAGATCGATTTGCAAAGATCTTTGTTTGAATTCTGAAAAGGATGGTACATGTGTTTCGATATTTAACCACTCCGTTTAATCAACTACAAGATTAAGCAACATAATTTTTACATGAATTACTTAAGATAATTAGGCACACCCCTGCTGGGCACACAAATGCTGTGTCTCACAACAACTCTTCAAGCCGGTGGGGCAGTGTCATGGTGTGGGTGATGTTTTCCTGGCACACGTTGGGTCCATTGATACCCCTGGAGGCATGTCAGGATGCTAGAGCGTAACTAAACATCATAGCTGACCAATTGCAACCATACATGTTAACAGTTTATCCTGATGCAGATGGCTACTTCCAGCAGGATAATGCGCCGGTGCACAAACAGCGCATCACAATGCATGGTTTGAGGAACATGACGATGACTTTTCTTTGCTGCAGTAGCCAAATCGAAACTGCTTCCAATCTATGCAACTGATTACTATAATAGGATGGAAAATTTTTGATCGACAGAATTCTGGCAACTTGGAAAGATATTGTGTACTTATAACATATGATATTCTATTTATATAACATAACATTACACCATTTTAAATCTTCTTTCTTCAATATTCTGGTAATATTCTGGCGATATTTCGCGAAATTATATCATTTCGCTTGAAAAACCTTTCTCTTGAAAAACTTAATTTCGTGAAATATCGCCAGAATATTACCAGAATATTGAAGAAAGAAGATTTAAAATAGTGTAATGTTATATTGTGCACTTATTATCAGGAAAAAAGACTACTTGAGTTTATTTATTGAGTTTAATTAGGAATTTCAGAAAATTATATTTACCAAACTTGTAGGTGTAACATTTTCCCCAAATCGTTAGAATTACTTCAGGAGTTTGTTCAAGTTTACAGATTGTGAATCCATAGCTTCTTTGCTTATGATCGGAAATAGCATCTTTATCTCCCTTAGTGATTTGTTCATTCTCTGGACACTAAAAACAAAAAACTCCTTTCAGAATGAAAATTATTTGAAAAATAAATATATTGTTCGTTTTGTAATTTGAACAAGTAGTAGAAATCACAATAATATTTTTACCAGACCTCCAGGAAGCGCAAACAAACCATTGCCTTGGTTTTCGGTATATGTCTACCAATTTGATCGATATTATCCGACATCTTTTAATGCAAACCGGAATTATCAGATGGTACATTGAATTACATGAAAATGGATGTTTAAATTTTGAAACATCCGATATTAAATTAAATACTGTCCACGAAATTTTGTGGTCGTGTCAATAAACATCCCTGGTGAAAGATTTTGTTGGTTTTGATAGTTTTGTGAAGTGAAGTAACCTACACAATTCAAATTATATACAGGCCTAGTTATTTCGGCTATTATTTGTAATGATATAGTCCAGTCAAATGATAGTTTGAAGTGGAAAATTCTGATGTAATTGTTTTTAGTGGTTTATTTTATGTTTTTTGGGGTGCTGAACACGAATCTGAAGTTGTCCAACAAAAAGTTTCCCCGCAAATATAAGAAATCATCAAAAAACCATTAAAAAATAATATTTTTTAGTGGTTTTCAGCTTATAACTTGCAAAGCAAGCTATTTATGCAAAAAGTGGTCCTGTAGTAAAATAAAGAGGAGAAAATTACCTACAATTTTTTTTGTACGTCATATGGTTTCCCTGCAAAAGAGTGTTGAAATATCGGGGAAATCAGTAATTTTTGTAAAATAGCAAAAAGCACCATTAATATACATTTTTTATTTCATGTAGGTAAACAATATTCTATATGCTAATAAAAGAGGCGAATTTATGTGCATTTTATATGTATTTAAGTACTAATACGAGCCCTCTTAAAAGCGGATTCCATAATTTCTGCACGGCAGCCTTCCAGTTCTTCTACGCCTAAATCAAATAATCAGTGATTAAATTCCAAATACTGGACAATTTATTGAATAGATATGAAAGCAGTACCTATTACGAAACATATTTTGAACGCACAAGTAAATAGTGAGTGAAGAAAGAAAGGTGAGATAGAATTGCATAGTTACCTTTGAGTAATTCAGTGAACTCTGGGTCATCCTCTGGTTCTTCTTCAATTTCTGTAACGGGTATATTTACAGTAACGGATATATATTTGGTTACAATTGCAGCTGTTCTGGCAGTTCAGGCACATTTTGGAACAGTTGAGGCCTCCTTTTTTTGCATCCACAGTTATTTTGATAGGTCTTCATGCATTTGCAAGAAATAAGGTTTAAAATACTCCTGGTGCTAGTGGCCGTAGGGTTGGTACTGGCTGCAGACCACCTTTGATTTTCTTCCAACCCCATTGCTCAGGATCTTATTCATTTCCAAGACATTGTTGAACTTGAAAGTATACTCTCAAGCGAATGTTGCTGTGCTGCAGCCTCGGTAGGAGGTAGGGACGCCAAATGGGACGCCCCAATAACTACAGAGTTTTGCTGTTGTGCGAGATCCATTGCTATGGTTACAATAAGTGTATCCGCATCCTCTTCTGCCTGCTTTGTATGATGCCAGCTGCTGCAAAGTTGCCCTTCAATACTGAGATGAGATTTTTGTTTTTCATTTTGCCTAGAAATTTTTCTTGGGCACTGTCAGAATCATTGTTTCGTCGAATATGACATCTAGTTTGCATGATCTTCTTCCTCGCTCAGCGTTTTTAGTACCTTCTTGAAGGTAACCATCGAAGACGACTACGGCACTGTCCTTGCACTTGGACTTAACAAATGAAACATAACTTTCACAAATTGATGAAAATGCTTGACCCCTGTTCCACACGACTCTATGCAGCAGGTATCATCCATCTATGATGTACACACACCCTAGGAGATTTGCCTGTTCAGATGGTGGGAATGCTTTTTATAAAGCAGACTTGGTTCCTTTTCTCATACCATAGTCGTTAAAAAGAGGCAACGGATAAGGGCACAGTTCGTATTTTAAGAACTCTTCAATTTCTTCATCAGATTGTGATTTATGATTATGATTTCACTCGTTTCGTTTGTTCTTGTGAGTTTAATTAAATATCATGGGTTCCCATACACTTTTATTGCGAACCTTCTAAAGAATTTAAAGTAATTTGGAAGATTTTGCTGGCGTATTTCTTTATTTTAACATTGATGAGCTGAGCTTATGCAAAGAATTAACAGAGATTGGCTGATGGATACCTCTTTTTAGGTTTACCTTTTAACACACACACAAAAGTCGCTAGAAATCGCTAGTTTTTTTTTAGTCCCTAACGTAAAAAAAAAAAAACGCTGACGGCTGAGAAAGTCGCTAGATCTAGCGATAAAGTCGCTAAAACGGCAACAGTGCCAGCCTGAGAGGCATTTAGGCATAAACGGCAACAAGCGTTGAGGCCTAAACACAGGCAAGAGGTGTTAAGGCGTTTAGGTCTGTGATTTAGAAAAGGGGGAGTTCGAGGTCACAAAGGACACAAAGAAGGAATTCTTCTATAGTTTGCCAGGTAAACACGTTGAAAGACAAGGAACTGCAGATGAAATAATTCACTAGAAGGGAAAATTGCAATTTATTTATTTATTAATTTTGCCCCGATATTTCAACACTCTTTTGCATGGCAACCATACGACGTACAAAAAAAATGTTGGAGACATAAATTGTTGGTAAATTTCTTCTCTTTATTTTACTATAGTACCACTTTTTGCCTAAATAGCTTGCTTTGCAAGTTATAAGCTGAAAACCTCTAAAAAACATTAATTTTAGTGGTTTTTTTGATGATTTCTCAAACTTGCGGGGAGAATTTTTGTTAGACAACTTCAGATACGTGTTCAGCACCCCAAAAACCACTAAAAATAATTTCACCAGAATTTTCCGCTTCGAGCCCTTTTTCTGCACCATTTGACTGGACTAATATTCCGATGTAAAAATGGATATTTCATTTTTTTTCTCTGGAATTAATTTAGATGTAGAGCTATACTATCCTGTTGCTGAATCATTTTAATGTTAAGTTATTGCCGGCTGGAATGTTTTGTTCTGTTCTTACTTTGTTTCTTTTAATTAATAATATTAATTATTAGTGTTATTAATTATTTTAATTAATAATATTACAGCATTGAAATTACTTAAAAACATTCATAATTTCAAAATTCTTCATTTCCATAAATTTTATTGTTAAGGTAGGTGATCCAAAGGTGGCCAGAGTGCACAAGGTGGCCATCTGCTTATATAATATAGTAATACACAAAATAGTCGGTAAATGGCACCTGCTAGTTGACAGCTGTCGCACTCTAGCGCTGACTACTTAAAACTAAGCCATTTCGACGAGACGTCGGCCATTACTGAGATGACATTTGTTTTTGAGCATTGTTGTTTTTACTTTCCGATAAGTAATAAATTAAATTTAATCACGTAAAGTTTTGTTAAATGCAATTTGTTGTATATTTTATTAAAGTTCGGTCACTACTCATTCAGGACGTATGGTCACAGTTTAAGAATTTCATGGTAATGACATTGTTTATTTGTGAAAACAATGTGCTGAGAGGTGTTCACACAAGGTGGCCCGCCAACCTGGCTACCTTGGGAACACAAATACGTGTATCCATTTATCTCATATTTTAATTATTGCTTTTGCATAATACGCAATTTTGGAATATTATATGTTCATTAATATGTTTAACTTTTAATTCTCTTCACATCAAAAGATACTAAAGTGAGGAAGGGAATTGGGAAGAAATTGGTTGGTGAAGAGGAGAAGAATAACAAGACGAAGAAAAATACCTTGATGTTTAAGCAAAAACCGAGAGGTAAAAAACTAGACAGCAACCAAAGACAACCTGATGATGACACGTTGAAAGAAGCTGATGTTAGTCTGCCTAGCAGAAGTGGAACAAAGTAGACACAAAAGAAAAGCTGGTACTGTCATCTGTGCAAAACGGACAAAATAATTAACATGAGACTGCGCACCCAATGTGTAAGATATGTCCACGAGGAGTGTGAAGGACTTAATAAGGTGACAAAAATCAAAGATTTCATGTGTACTTTTTGCATTGACTCAGATTGAAAGACTTACACAAGGCAACAGAATCAAAAAATTTAAGTGTAGTTTTTGAAAGACGTTTTCCCTCTATAGTTTGTACGCATATTTAGTATTAGGACTTTAGGCATGTAAAACTAGCAGCTTATAAAATACTGAATTAAGTCATAAAGTGTTAAGTGGCCTTTCAACCCCTGTAAAATATAATTTTTAACAAAATAAATATATGAGCCACCTTAGGGTTCACCTGCTCCGAAGGTGGCCCGGAAGTAACTTTTTAATAAAATAACTGTAAAACAAGCAAAATATGTTTTAAGAAAACAATATCAATATGTCTTGTTTAGAGAAGGTTCAGGATGATGAACCCTATATTTTTTTTTATATTCCCGCAACCGTTAAATTATAAAAAATCAGCAAAGCTTAACTATGGCCAGCTTTGGGTCACCAACCTAATTCATTTTAAAATAAAAATGAATAATAATAAAAAGTTTTAAGTAAATAAAAATTTGTTCTTTCTGCTAAAGACAATGCTTTTTATAAAGCAATAAACATTTATATCATTGAAATGTCTCATGTGCTCAGAAATAGTTTTGATAAAAATTTTATAGTATTCACTTTCGGTTTTTAACCACTTACTTTAGTGATTTTACAACTTTCTCTCTTTAATTCCTTCATTGTGTATTGTTAAATAAGCACTATTTCTCACCATTCCAAATCTTTCAAGGAACCAGGATAGTCAGTTTAGTTTCTCATATTGCAATTTTGAGATATCTGAGAAGAATAGAAAATCTATCTCTTCAGACATTAATTACATTTCCATACTTCTCCTTAATAATTCAGTTCTCTTCATTGTATTGAATAAAACAATTTTTCTTCTGAAATAAATTATTTATTTAAACTTAAATAAATAAATAATATAAAACGAAAATTTTGGGAATTGTTTTTCGTTCTTATTTCAAGCTCAAAGACAAGCAATAAAATAATAAAACAATAAATAAAATATACATAATTATGCATGGTATCCAATGATATAATTGATAAAGACGTTATAATAAAGTAATTAAAGATTTGTAAACCGACAATACTACATGTTATTATTAAAAACTAAAAATAAAATACCAATAATATAAACAATCAATCACGATATGTTTCAATTAATAAATTAAATAATCGAATTTTCCTGATTGTAAAAAACCGTAAACAATCTTTAGTTATACTATAATCTACGACACTTCTTACTTTCATCCCTTTCTATTCCTTCGTATCTATTTAAATTTTCCGTTTTATTGTTTTAATCAATAAACTTTCCGTCTTTCTTGTTTTTCTGTCTTTTTTCATAGCCTAATATTTTTATAGCATTATTAAAAAGATGTTTTTCTCCTATGCAATGATTCTCCAATTCCAATATGTTCTACATGTTTGTATTTTACGTGGTAAGCGTGTTCCTTCACAGGTTCTTTCAAAGTTCTTTTTGTCTCTCCTAGATAGAATCTATTACAATTAGTACAATCAATTTTGTATACTAATCCCATTTTATTTTCTAATTCAATTTTGTTAATCTTTGAACACAGAATATTTTTAAATCTATTATGATATATGTAAGTTGCCTTATTTAATTTTACTTATTACAAATTTTGTCTAATTCTCTGCTATTACTAATAAAGTAAGGAATGATGATTATTTCACTTTCTTCTTTTAATTCTTTCATTCTAAAACTATTATAATCATTTATTATTTTACATTATAATCGTTCATTAGTAGAATTTCTTTCATCCTTATTAGTTCATTTTGGAAATGGTCCTCTTTACTAGAGCATTTATCGAGTCTTCTAATGTAATTTTCTACCCATTACGTTTGATACTAAAAGATTGACCTGAATTGAAATTTAATAGTAATTTACTTTCTGAAGCTTTGAGTAACTAAGCTGCTTTTCTCTTTTCTGAAATAGAAGAGATATTAGATAGGATAACTTATTATCTATTTATTCTTCCATCTGAAAATTTATATCCTTATGTAAGTTATTAAAGTCATCCTAGAAATTCTTAGTCTGTCTAATAGTACCATACCAAATAATTAGGATGTTATCGGCATATCTATAGTACTCATATTTATATTTTTTTGTTTCAACAATTTTTGAATAAGCAAAATTCAATGATTTTATTTATTAATTGAAATATATCGTGATTGATTGTTTATATTATTGGTATTTTATTTTTGTTTTTTAATAATAATGTATAATATTGTTGACTTACAAATCTTTAATAACCTTATTATAACTTGTTTATCAATTGTACCATAGGATAGTATGCATAATAATGTACATTTTATTTATTATTTTATAAATTTATTGTTAGTTTTTGAGCTTGAAAAAGGAACGAAGAACAGTTCCAAAAATTTGCGTTTTATATTTTTTATTTATTTAACTTTAAATATATAATTTTTTTGAGAAGAAGAATTATGTTTCATGAATAAACTTTTTAACAATCTTACTTGTCTTTCACCGAATTTTATTAATTAAATCACTACTGACTTCTTATTATTATTTAACTTTTGAAATTATAAACACTTGATAGTTTTACAGAGAGAAAAGTTCCTTGTTTTTCTTGCCATGCTTCAGGTACTAAAGAGTTCACGTTAATAATTCCCTTTCAAATCAAAATTCAATCAACATACTTGCAATTTAAAGCAAATAAACAGAAGAGCAATGGAGCAGTTTTTAATTAATTATTTTACTACAATAAATATATTACTTACGGATAAACTAATGGTGATATCTTCCTCCCTTAGCATCGTCAAAGAGTTATTTATCCTCCATTCGAGCAGAGACTTGAAATGAGTCTTAATGAATCTTTTATAGATTTTCTGGTTCGACATGTAAAGATTCTCCAAAAATAACTCATTAAATTTTTTTTCTAATAACATATTATTCAGATCATTTATGTATTCCAAATTAGAGTCTTTATTTTCCTTATCCAAGATATTTTGTTCATATTCTATTAAATCACGGATGATCAGATCAGATGGACAAATGGTAATGCTAGGCAACTCAATGTCTGCAACTTCTTCCATGGTCATTCTTTCGGTGACAGGTAATTTAAAAAAAAGATAAAGTTTTCGGCTTATCTGAAGGAACGTCAGGACCACACAAATAGCAACAACAATGAACCAGAATATCCTTACCCAAAGGGAATATCTTCCATCAAAAAATTTCCTGCTCCAAATTATGTTGATGTTTGATTTGAATTCGTCTTGCAAAGGCATTTGCTTCGGATGCTTCATAGGTTTAGGATGTTTTTGTTGCTTTGAAATAGTTTTTATCAAATGCACTTTTCTCTTTCTATGATTCATTGAGAATTCGCTTGGACCTATTCGAGATAGTTTTTGTTTTCTAATTACTTTTCTTCTATGATGTAATTTACTTAGAGTAATTAATCGTCCGTCATCCCTTTCCTGACTATCCCAAGTCGTTTTTCTGTCAGAAATAGCAGCAATCTGCCCTTTCGACATTATAGAAATAGTTTCTGTCCAATTTATTTTAATTCCACTTGAATACTGTATAACGTTTCCTGTAAGAACAATTATTTTATATATAGGTAAATCCTTTATTTTCTAAATTAATAATAAATATAATAAAAAATGTAACATGAATATCTTTCATTCTAACAATTTAAATTGCTTATTCTCATTTCAATTTATTTTTAAAATACCATTTTTAAGACTGCAGCTTACGTTTTCTTTGTAAAATAAGCTTCATCGAAAAAAAAGAAAAAAATTTCTTAGCCTTTGCCAAACCCGTTCTCCAACAGTATTTTACTAAGAGAATTTTAATCAAGAGTTATGAATTAAAATGTATTTATTATAACTTCTCATTAGATTCAAAGCATACACGTATTACTATAAATGATGACATAATATTTTAATTCGTACTTTATTAAAATCAACAGCGACTAGTTTTCCTATATGAGTTCCTGTATGGGTAAATCACAGTCTTTGATACACAGGGTTGTCAATTCAATTATAGAAAATATTATAATATGGTGGATAGACAGGGTGATGATATGAAATTGGAAATTAATAGATACAAGGCCTGTTGGAGCTGACATATCCACAAATGCATCATTAAATAATTTACGAATGAATTGCAGTTATCGTAGGGGTATTATCTGCATTTACATAGAAAGTATTTACTTCAGTAATCGCATCCGTTTGTGTTTGAAGGATCGCTTGAAATATTTCGTAAAACCTGATCCTAATCTGGCAGACTTATGATAGGCGTCGACAGGAGTAAATTACAAAAGAGACATTTAAAGCAATAAAGAAATATATTTAAGTCTTACTTTTTGAATAATATATTTATATTACAAAAACATTTTCTGTCTATTTCTATTTACTAATTACTCTAAATAAAAAAAAAACCTTTTGCACCTTCACATCGGGCTTACTGATTACAAATAAATATTGTGATACATTTTTGTAATGATGTTCTGTGTTAATATAATTTTTTTAACTTTTTCAAATTTTTGTGGAACCCCAGCGTTAGTGTGTGGATCACTGATTTTGAAATTAAGATTCAAGCCTATTATCGATATAATTCCCAGCAAAAATACTATTTGGAATGATGCCTTTTTTCATCTTTGTCGACTCAATGACTATGAAATTTTGAGAAAGATTGCGGATGTGTGATTCTGACTACAAGCTTTTTCCTTATTCAATTCTACAGAAAAACTTTACTAATCTACTTCCTACTCAAAGATTGTGTGGTGGATGTGTCTCGTTAGCTCTCACCATCACTGTTAGAACAGTTTTAGAGCTGACCTACTTACAAAGGAATTTGTCCTCACTTGAATTTCTTTGAATTGACAACAGGCGAAATTTAGGCAGGCTTCATCGTGAGGCGATTTTATTCTAAGATATTTTGTTCTCTATTATCGCATAATTATACTATTCTTGATCCAAGAGTTCACTTTCACAACAAGAATAAACATCACTTACAATTTATCTGCTTACACTTGAGTAGAAATTTTCCTTAATCATTTGTTCTCTTCGTTCGATCTTTATTGCAACCAGTCTACAAATTCTACTTATGATCTATGATTTTAAATCAAGCAAGATTTCTCCCTTTTAGACCTTATACAATACCCAAATCTACAACTAGAATTTATTTCGATATAACAGCGTATGTTTACTTGTGCTCTGCCATGCAGAATGAAGTTGCAGTTATTTAGTTGGAGAATAATATTTAGAATCAGATATAAAAATATAATACTCTTCAAATACCGTAACATTATAAATACTTTATTACTTAAATAACATCTTCTTATAACCTACACAACCGGTAATATTTCGTGGGTGTTAATCCACTTTTTCAAACCATCTTTAAAAAATTCCTTAGGGAGAGAGAACACCTCTCTTACATCCTAAATTTCACTGAATAACAATACAAGAATTCTAAAAACGTGACAACAATTTAACAATGGAAACGTGGAAATATTCACGTTCACTTTTAAAAAGACACATTAACAAGTCCAAATCATTTAAAAAAACACCTTAACAAGTCCAAATCATTAAAATTATTTATAAATGTCCTAATTTCCTAGTTTTTCTTTTTTTAATGTCCTATTTTTATAATTTCGTAGAATCTTCAACTTTAAAGAATTAATCCATCTTCTTAAGAACTCTTACCGTAGCCTTCTTACGATGTTAAAATCTTCATTCCCCCTCTTCTTTCGTCCATCTTTGCAAGCGCGAAGATTAATTTCACTTTCACTTTGCCTTTCACAATCATCTGTCTCATCTTCAAATTTGAAAATCTCGAAAAATTGTTAAATTGTTTTCACGTTTTTAGAATTCTTGTATTGTTATTCAGTGAAATTTAGGATGTAAGAGAGGTGTTCTCTCTCTCTAAGAAATTTTTTAAAGATGGTTTGAAAAAGTGGATTAACACCCACGAAATATTACCGGTTGTGTAGGTTATAAGAAGATGTTATTTAAGTAATAAAGTATTTATAATGTTACGGTAATTGAAGATGATTTTG
>JAFIDM010000002.1:35264818-35282018 GCA_023159025.1 Thereuonema tuberculata
TTTTTTTTTTTTTTTTTTTTTTTTTAATCTTTGATGTCTATATTCTCTCAATCCACGACTGCTTTTAGTATCAGGGTGTGAATCATATATCTATGATATATATATTTTTTTTAATAGAGATTAGAATGTAATCCTTGTGGTGTAATGCCTAAGACGTCTAACTTCGGAGCAGATGGTTGCATGTTCGATTCCAGTAAATAACTTACAGAAATTATTTCCATTTTTGTAAATCACAATAATTGCACCAGATAGATAGAGAAATAAAAGATTTTAGTAATATAGATACACTTTTCAGTGGCTTTTGAGCTACAAAGAGTGATTTTTCAGTATTCTATCTAATAGAAATAGTGATTCTTTTTTATCCAATTCCAATTGATACTTTTCACTGGTTTTTGAGTTACAAATAGTGAAAATTGTCTACTATTGGCTATCAGACTGTTCGATATAGATATTTGAATAAGAGATGTTCAGATGGACGTTGGTTGATGTAGATGATAAATGAAGATCATAGCTTGTATACGAAATTCTTTGCGACAAATTGATTGTGACTACTCTTTAGAGTCAAGATAACCAAATTCTGTTGAATTGTGACTCAAAGACGTGAGTGAAGACAACGTTTTCCAAATATATGGCAACTTTATTTAGAGTTTGTCCTTGAGCTTTATTGATAAACATCGCATAAGAAGGTCTGATAGGAAATTGTTTTCTTGTGAAAGTGAATGGAAGTAGATTATTGCATGGTTCCATAGACATCCTATGGATGAAAACAAAATCTCCTTTGTGAGTTCTGTTATAATTTCGGTTTCTATGAGATCATTATCGAATGAACGGCATTTAAGTTAAGTTCCATTGCAGTATGCAAACTTGGGATTGATGTTTCGCAAAAATATTATTGGAGATCCAATCTTCAATGACAAACGATGTTGAGGAATACTACTGAGAATCAAATACTCGGGCGTTCAGATACTCGGGCAGATAGAGATGTTCGTGTGGTGGATTATCAGAAGTGTCTATTTTATTCGCACTTGTATGCTCTGTAATATTATTCGCACTTGTATGCTCCTTATATTCTTAGACTTATCATTCGATTGATGTCATCGACACTCACGTTCATCTTGGTTGATGAGCCGCATATTTATCGTTAGTTTTTTGACTTTGATGTGATTCTAGCTTTTTGAGTTCCAAATAGTGATTTTTCAGCAATCTACCTAATAGAAATAGTGCTTCTTTCTTCCTTGACTCTCTTTGTTTTTTAATTGAAACTTTTGAGTGGTGTTTGAATTACAAATAATGATGGTTTTTGAGTTACAAATAGTGATTTTTCAGTATTCTACATAATGGAAATGCTGCTTCTTTCTTGACTCTTTTTTTCATTCCAATTGATACTTTTCATTGGTTTTTAAGTTACAAATAGTGGTTTCTTAGCATTCTACCTAATGAAGTACTGCTTCTTTCTTTTTTGACTTTCGTTTTTATTACAATTGTTACTTTTCAGTCAAACTCAGTTCTGATTTGATAGATAAGTCAAAAAAACAATATGAAGAGAGTTGTAGTTCCCATGGCTTAATGGATAAGATGTCTGACTTCGGAATTAGAAGGTTGCAGGTTCGATTCCTGTCGCGGATGTTTCATTGTAAAAATTCTTTCTATTTTTCATTCTCGCAGAAAACTGCGCCGAACAGACACACAGACAGACAGACAGAGAAATAAAAGATTTTAGTAATATAGATTATTACTTTTCAGTCAAAGTCAGTTCTGATTTGATAGATAAGTCAAAAAAACAATATGAAAAGAGTTGTAGTTTCCATGGCTTAATAGATAAGATGTCTGACTTCGGATCAGAAGGTTGCAGGTTCGATTCCTGTCGCGGATGTTCATTGTGAAAATTCTTTCTATTTTTCATTCTGGCAGAAAACTGCGCCGGACAGACAGACAGAGAAATAAAAGATTTTAGTAATATAGATTGATACTTTTCAGTGGTTTTTAAGTTACAAATAGTGATTTCTCAGCATTCTATCTAATGAAGTACTGCTTCTTTCTTTTTTGACTTTCGTTTTTATTACAATTGTTACTTTTCAGTCAAACTCAGTTCTGATTTGATAGATAAGTCAAAAAAACAATATGAAGAGAGTTGTAGTTCCCATGGCTTAATGGATAAGATGTCTGACTTCGGATCAGAAGGTTGCAGGTTCGATTCCTGTTGCGGATGTTTCATTATAAAAATTCTTTCTATTATTCATTCTCGCAGAAAACTGCGCCGGACAGACACACAGACAGACAGACAGAGAAACAAAAGAATTTAGTAATATAGATTACTAAACTGTTCTGATATTAATTAAATCAACTAGAACAATATCCACACAATTATTCTAAATTACATAAGTCTTAATTCTTATTATTTTAACTTAAATTCCTAAATTCCAATGAGCTTAAATTTCGGGAAATTAATCTAAATCACGCCTACGGGGTTTTTTCGCTGACATGAGCAAAACTAAAATCTTTTCCTTATTATCAAAATACATTTCTCTCTTCGGGAGAAGGAAAACAAAAACAATAGAATTTAAAAATTCGACTATTTACATTAAAAATAATGGATTTATGAGTTTTGTCACATCACCCCCCACTAAAATATTTTTTTTCTTTTTTAAATAAAAACAAATATTTTATTTATAATAACCCATAAGAACACCATAGTATAACAAAAACTTCACTTAAATTCTATTTACAAAGGTTGTCTTCAGGGTGTCTTCTTGTCAGCGACTAATGTCTTCAGGTGTAAAGAATAAATATATATATATATGCTGGCAGAGTAATATCAGTGCTCTAAAATACTTATCTAAATTGATACCAAAACAAAGAAATCAATAAACACATTTAATAATATATTAATATATTTACAAATGGCTATATAAGCCCAGAATTAATCAATTCTATATTTACAATCTTCTGGGAACGTTAACTTGCTTCACATGGAACGGCTTCTGTGCGCAATCTTGTATCGTTAAGCTTCTATTTCTAAGCTAGGTCTGGGGTCCCTTTACTAAAGTCTTTAGACAGTTCTTTTTCCTTTGAATCTATCCTAAGATTCCTTTTCTAGATCTTCTCTTTTTACTTAAAAAAAAAAAACTGAATCGCTTTACGCTGCTTTTTACTTTAGCTATCTCTAAGCTCCTGTTTATGGAGGCTTCTCTACGCTGCGTTCACTAGAAACGCTGCTAGCTAAATTTCCTATTATCTTCTCCTAAGGTGATCTAGTTACTTTAAAGTAGAATCTTTATTTTATTACTCGTTAATGCCGGATATATTCATGAATAACTTCACGTCGCTGATTTTCCTATCCTAACTTGAATTGAATAAATTCCTAAAATCCTAAACTTTCTTATGAATCGATTTATCTACGCCTAACTTTGCTTTGAGGCTCCTATCAAGCTGAGAGACATTTTAATAAAATTTTACTTTCAGTAAAAAGTCGATTTCCTTGCATGAACGGTCGTAAGTAATTCAATCCCATTAACTTTACGGTATTTCCATTGTCGGTGCGGTGAGATGTTTCGAAAATCTTCTAGGCTCGTTGCTCCGAAGAATTGTTCCTATTAGGGCTAATTTTCCGGACGTTGTTTCTCTCACGATATACGATAAATTCAACGAGGATCTATTCTTCCTAACCAGCAGTAGTTATTCACTCTGTTTTGTATTCTTCTAAATAGGCTATATCATCTGTATCAGTCCTATTCCTTTACCATCTTAGAAGTTCCCGGCGCTGGCTGTATCTCTTACGGGGAAATGATTCTTCCGTCTTCGGCTCCAATCGCTTCTGTCGGCTTCTGTCTTTTGCGTACGGAACGGTTAGTTCTTTCGCATTTCATCCAGGCTATCACTCGAATCGTATTCTGCCAATTGCGTCTGGCTTCGATTTATTTCTTCTAAGCAATGCCTTCCGTCGAAACCGTCTTCTATTTTATCCGGACTCGGTATTCTGCTATTCACCAGAATTTCCCGGGGATTGGAATATTACAGCTCCTTCGCTTTTAATCAAGCGAACCTTAGAATTCACTGAATTCTTCCGGGCGTATTCTCCTATTTATTGAGAATATAAAAACGTTCTCATTCCAATATCGTGGGTGAGAACTGCAGCGGACTCAACTCCCTAACTCGGCAGCGAGTTTCCTTCACATCTGAACTAGTTGAAGGATCCAAGCGAACTGTGGTCGGCTCCCGTTAACAATGCCATCTCCCATCGAGATGATTTCCTCGTTCCACGAGAAAACAATGACTTTGGTTCGTGAAAGACTTATTTCAGCGAGCCACCATAATGATTTAATTGCGTTATCAAATCATGAGAAAATGCCAACCTTCCAAGCTAATTCAATAACGACTGTCAAAAGCAAATTAAATTTGCCGTCAGAAGAAATTTAGGCTTATGGATTTCTTTAGCTTGGAAATTCTCAAAATTGAATTTCTACATCAGGCGCGTCTAACTGCATCCTGATGCTTAATTTAAACAATCCACAGTTTAAACACTGCTAAACCATTTAATTAATAATAAAGTTTTGGCTTGTTCACCTGTGTAATTCAGATATTTTCTGAACAATGTTAACTACTTTAGCTAATAATAAAGTTATGGCTTTTTTTTCACCTGTGTGAGAATCTACAGTTCGTCCGCCACATGGAATCGTTTGGTTTTTCACCCGATTCCACATTTAAGTAAATTTAAAACTCCTACTTGTAAACGGTTTATTTCTTCCTCCTCATCGGGTCTAATTTGCACAGTTTGTCGTGGAAATTTAATTGCCATGTTCTCAAGATCGATGACTATCTGGTGCTCCTTCAGGAAGTCAAGGCTCAATATGAGCGGGTACATTACTCTTTTTGACAGAAGGCAATTAGCAGGATATTTCTTGCCTTGTGCTTCTATGTCGGCTACGGCTTGACGATCAATCATTTCTACTTGTTTCCCAGTAGCGCCGATCACAACAGTCTTTTCACTGGGTAGGTCGCGATTTCATCACTAACTCCGGTTGCTAGTCCGAGTAACTCCTTAGATATCACGGTGGCCATGCTACCTGTGTCCACCAATGCGTTGACATTTACTCCATTTACATTTACACGTATCAACGGACATTGCCTTTTGACCATTGTTTCATCACCTCCGCCCAAGTTCAGGAGTTCGTCGGGGTTTAAAGTCTTCACTGTCATGATGGGGACCACTTGAAACGTAGGATCGTTTGGCTGGGGGTCCTTCTCGCCAAACGACACTAGTTTTTTGTTTTTGTAGAGCAACTCCCTCCCTCTCCTCCTTCATGTATTTCAATAGCCTGCATGTACCTACTCGCGTTCGTGCCTCACTGAGTGGATTGGCCTTTTCGGTTACCACTGGTGCCATCGTTACTCCACCATTCTTTAAGGAGCTCGTAGGTGTGTTTCCTCGGCTTTCGGTACTGCGATCTCCTTTCCTCGTCTCATTTGGAGGTTGTTTTGGCTTTTCACCAGTGTGTTTCTGGTTGTAGTAGTCGTTCCTGGCTACAGAAGCCGCGTTGGTTGCGGTGCCATTCCTTTCTCCCCACGTCGATCGTTTACTGGAATGGTCGTAATTTCCGAGCATCAACTGGAATCTTTCTAAGGACAGTGGTGCTATGCTCTTAAGCATATTTTGTATATGCACTGGGAAGTGCCTTGTCATCAAGCTGATGATTTCATCTTCCGTCATTGGTGGTTCGAATTGATGTAGTGACGCTATTTTGTTTTCTGCATACGCTCTGATGCTCCCATAAGTCGGTAACCAACGTGAATTCATCATTTCGCACTTCAAGCTTACTTATGCTTCTCCACCCCAAAAGCGGTTTAAAAAGTTTTGTTTAAACTCCTCAATGTCCATTGGAAACGGATCAAAGGTGTCAATCCACGTTTTCGCTGCTGCTTTTAGCATTTGGTAAATTATTCTCGACTTTAACGCCTCTTTAACATTTGTCAATGCGAAAAAATTTGCAATGGACTTCATGAATGCGCTGGGATGTTCGCCAGATGTCCCACTAAAGGTCAATGTTGGTGGTATATTGGTCAATGTAGTCGCCAGCGCCACTGGTGCTGTTGGCAGGCGTTCCACCTTGTGATTTATGTCCTTAATTCGTTCCTCAACGAGCTGTCGAACTTCCTGCACTTGCTGGACAATCCCAGTCTCCACCTTCTGCACATGCGTGCGTAGCTGGGCATGTTTGTCAACCGCGTCGCGGTGCACCTGTCCGACCTTCTCTGTTATTTCCATTATATTTTTCTTGACTCCACCAATTTGTCCACTAACTTGATTGAGTTCGACGGCTACTTTGCCTTCTAAACTGTTACACTTTTGCTGCACCGCTGATTCGACTTGGGCTGTGCGGCCGTCAAATGACAATTTAAATTCACTGATTGTGAGTTGGACTTCGACCTTAATATTCCGAAGACCTTGTTCAAGCTTCTGGAACTTTACCTCTTGAGCATCGATTTTTGCATCTAGTTTCTGAAGCGTTTCTCCAGTCTTTGCAGCTTGCTCCTCGACTATGGTACCCAATTTCTGAAGTGATTCGTTAGTCTTGGCCATTTGTTCGGCCATCTTGGCCTTTGTTCATCCGCCTTGTTTTTGATAAGTGCTTCAGTCTTGGCAGCTTGTTTGGTCATTTGCTGAGTCAAATTCCTAATAAGTTCCTCCAGTCCTCCCGTGGATGTCGTCCTGTTTTGAGATTCCGTCGGCGACTGTTGTGTTTCCGCCACAACGGTAGCCTCCGGTGTGGAAATTGCCACGCCTCCAGTCGCAGTTGCATTCTCCAAATCCAGTTGCTGCATTACTATTGACAAGTCGGATACACTCTGTCCGACCGTCTCTTCTTCACTCTGATACCTCGCAGCTTCGCGGTATTCTATGAATACTCCTGGATTCCCTGGGGGTATCACTCTCACAATCACTCATTTTAACTGAGAATTAACAATTTCCTCACTGGTTACCTCTTGTCGTCTAAGCGCAATAAACAGTTCTACTTATTTGTTCTTAGCTTTTCGGACCTGTTTCTTTTTAGCGGATCATGGCCGTTCAGCTTAACGGACCTTCCTCTTCGGGCCTACCATGGCCGCTCAGCTTACCGGACCTGCCTCTTCGGGCCCCACGTTGGGCGCCAAAATATGTGACGCAACTTTTGGAGGAGGGGGTTTGTTGTATTCGTTGGGCGCCACAATACGTTACAGATGCGTATTCATCAAGTTTTCCCTCAGTCGTCACACCCCAGTACTTAGCTCGAGCCAATCTCAGGCGTAGTGTCCACTGAACAACCATAAAATGAACAGGCCAATACGCAACAAGTAGCATAAAACATAACTCTTTAGCTTTTATTCTAAACAAATGGAAAAACAAAAGCTCCTACTTGGAGATTACAGTAACGAATGTCACACAGCAAAACGGTGGTTTATTACCTTTCCCCCGCTCACCGTTCTAAACTGATAATGTAATTGAATACAGAAGACACGTTGCGCTTTTGCAATTGTTTGACTTGCACTAACTTAAGTCATGGCCGCGCGGTTGGCGTTGTTGCTAAGACATCGGCCTCTCACCTCTGAGTTCCGAATTCGTTTCTCATGTGGGTTCCGTGATGGTGGACGATCCGCGCTAGGCAGGTTTTCTCGGGGTTCTCCCACTTCCCCTGCAGTTCTCCCACCATACTTTCTCAGTCTTTCTCTCCATCTGTCCATATTTCCGTGGGATAGTACAATAGATCTCTGGTCGCAGTGCTTGGCTTCTGCCACCTACCTTCACTACATACATACATACATACAACTTAAGTCACTCTTAACTTCCATTCACGTATTCACGAGAATTCAAAATATTCACTTCACTAAACCAAACTATCGCACTGAAGTTTTCTTCTAATTAACACATGCAGCTAAATAATTAAATTGTCCAAAAATAGGATTTACTCCGCTGAATAATGTAATAACTCAATTAAGAAGAAATTCACTTAAATTCACTTACAGTATCACACGCGGTCCCTGCGGGTATACACGCAGTTAGCTTGAAGAAATTGAAATAATAGGCTATCTAATGTTGCCTTCACGAGCCTAGGAAAACTAATTTAAATAATGTTTGACAGTAATTCCCGAACCACGTCAACTATTTGACTACTTGGTGGTCGGATAACTTCTAAAAGTAATGGCTTAAAAACTAAGCCTAAGCGGAAAACCGCATGGTTAAAGTTACAACGAGCACGTGGCTGCGAGAACACACGGCACACCACGGCATCACCACGGTAATGCAAAAAGCACGTGGTTAGGAGAAGCTGCTACACGGCTTCAAGAAACACGGCGCATTCCGATTCCGTGCCAAGAGAACGATTCCTGCCAAGCACACAGATACAAAGGTTCGGATGACGCGCCATCGACTGCGACATCGCCACAATGTCCAATCGAAAGACAGAACCTCCAATTATGCCGATTGCCTCATCTGGCGAGAGATGCGTAATTAGCCAATCATTAATTACCTTTCTCCACCTTACCTGACCTGGAATTTTCCCAAAAGCGCTTAAATTAACTAACTTTAGAGAAACTTAATTCTATTTTTTTTTAAACTAAAATTTACTAAAATTAAGATTAACTCTTAAAATTAATCAAAATTACTAAACTGCTCTGATATTAATTAAATCAACTAAAACAACATCAACACAATTATTCTAAATTACATAAGTCTTAATTCTTATTATTTTAACTGAAATTCCTAAATTCCAATGAGCTTAAATTTCGGAAAAATAATCTAAATCACGCCTACGGGGTTTTTTTGCTGTGACATGAGCAAAAATAAAATCTTTTCCTTATTATCAAAATACATTTCTCTCTTCGGGAGAAGGAAAACAAAAACATTATTACATTATTTACATTAAAAATTATGGATTTATGAGTGTTGTCACAATATATATATATAAGTGAAACTACATTTCTTTTCGAAAGCATATGATAATAATTTTGTAATTGTTCTCCCTTCAGATGAAGTGGAGACAAAGAGAGCTCCGAGTGTATATGAATCACGACTGACGTGTTCCAATGCTTCGCTGGAATTCGCTGTAAGTTGACCGCTCGGAAAAGTGTCTGAGAGAAGTAAAATCGTTCAAAAGATCGAGTTTTGCTAGACCGGAAGACATTTGTTCCTAGCTACTGTCGCTCAAGACCGATTGTCGAATGACGAGTGGTCCTTTGTATGGCAGTTTTCGCTGGTCTTTAGGAAAGATGTTGCACTTGGTAAATGGAAAATACAGTATTCGCCTTACAAGTACTTCAAACGTTTGCCGGTGTCATATTTTCTGCTAATGATAATGTAACTTTTAGAACGGAAACTATTACTGCTAAAAAGGGATAAAAAATTGAACAAATCTGGCAACTTCGTTGATATTGAATACCATATAATTAGCTTTTGAAATAAATGTTTTTTCCATATCAACAAGAGCCTTTGCTAAGTTCATTTCTTGACAGGTAAGCTAAATAATGATACTTTAATTAAAGCAATTTAGATTTAGTCTTTATTTTATAATGTATTTTTATAATTTCTAAGGTTTTCAATTCTTTGTTGTTTTTTGTTCTAGATTGTCGTTTCTGGATTGGAAAGCTCCACTCTGCAAGAATTTTGTTGATGGCTATTTAGAAATATACAAAATTTATTCTGAAATTAGTGAATCAGATTGTCTAAAATGTTCACGGCTTTGCAATAATAATATCTACATGTATAAACGAGTTGATAGGGTCTTTTATGAAAGCGATCGTTTTGAACTGAATGCCGCAATTATATTCTCATTTTATGATAAGGTTATTGAAAACATTTATGAAACATTTGAGTATACATTCAGTCAATTGCTGAGTGATGTTGGCGGTAGTCTTGGTCTTTTCCTAGGTTGCTGTGTTATCGATATTATTCAATTCATTGAGACTTTAATAACATTCTTTTGGAGACGCCATTTTCAAGTGTTGCAGAATGATTCATAAAATATACTCTATTTTAAGTGAACAATCTGAAATGCATAAATTAGCAAGTTTAAAACACAAAACTAAAGATTATAAGATTATAAAACTAAAGATTATTTATATTTTTGATGTTTTTTAATTCAAGGGTCATTATTTTGTTCATTCTTGTCCTTTGTATATGTTTCTTTGGATCCCACTAAGTTATGAGTACTGGGTGAATCAAACTGATGAGACCTGGGAAGGTCGAAACAGTCTGTATTTGATTCCCGGTACAAAAATGCCAAAAAAAGCTTAGTGAATCTTTAAGATTTTGTGCGTTTTTATCTTTATTCTTTATTACTAACATTCTTATGCACGTTAAATTTTGCTAAAAAAATTATAAGATTTTCAAATTATTATATTTGAGTATATTTTATCACTTTTTTTAATATTACGTATTACAATTTGAGATTATTTGATATTCATAAATAGTTTTGATTGTGAAAGATCTACATTGTTGCTAAAATGGCAAAAAAAAACCAAAACAAAAAAAAAACATAAAATTATTCAGTGAATATTATTCAAATTTATAAGGTAAATAAGCAGTGCAAGCGGAATTATGATTGATAAAATGGAGAATTGTTTCGACAATGTCATAATATATGCAACAGAAACCATTAATAGCTTGTATGAGAAACTGTAATGATGACATCTTCTCACAATCTTGTTTGATGTCCTTTGGCTGAATTACAAAGTTAAATTCATTCTGCCAATAATACAAATTGTGAGATTAATTTCTAGTTTGGTAAAAGAGCAAATAAGAAATTATTGGTCCAGGAACTGATCACAAGCCTGACAGCTGTTAGAATACTGCTTGGTAAGATTCTACTGTTGGATCATTCATTATTATCTTTCTCCACATCATTACACTGCCACTGTTTTTCTTTCCCTTTCTTGGATGTAGTGGGATAATATCATGTTCCAGGCTCTATCGATGCTCTTTTGGAATCATAGTGCCATATTGCCATATCTTTTTTAGAGTGCAGTTCAGCTAATCTTCCCCACATTTGTGAGGACTTTAAAGAAACCTGTAGCACTGACCTTCTTGCATACACATGGTCTTGATGAAATCTGAAGCATATGATTTGGTGTACTTTTCGTTTGGTGTACATCGTTCAGTACGTAAGGCTATGATATCTAGCAGTTAGAAGTAGTTTCAGGAATTCCTTACGGTTCTTTGTTTGATTCGTTTGGATACCGATTTAAAATAATATTTACGATGCTGTGATTTACATTTAGTCATGCTGCTTCATTGATAGGCTTTTTAAGCTTCACTCATGTTATAAAGCTTCTACTCATTTTGAAAAATTTGAATTATTATACGAATTGTAATACGAATCCCATTATTATTCGAATCCATAAAACATGTGGAATCGAATAATAAACACATATTTATATTTTTAACTTCTATTCTACTATTTCATCACTAAAGACAATCTTATCACTTTAAATTGTATTCTACTATTATAGAATATAATTATCTACATATTTAGATGTTGAGACAAAAATATGGGAAAAACCCTTGTGTGGAAAAAGTCTGGAAATATTCCTTAATTGTTGAAAAGGTTGAAGGAATTGAAATCAATTGGACATAGATGGTAACTAAGGAGGGGGCGCTGTCCATTTGTGTCCATTTGATTTCGATTCTTTCAACCTTTTCAGCAATAAAAGTGTTTCCAGACTAATGCCTCACTAGAATATTAAAAGACACTTCCCTCATCTTGCACATTCACTATGCTTTACTATAGCTCTTAAAGAGTCTATTGTACTGGACTCAATAATCAATAAATTGCCATAGACAGCAGACATTAGAGGAAAAGAAGAAGAGAAAAATGCAGGAATAGAAAGGAAACATGTGTGCCGGCCCCGGTTAAGATGCTAAATTAATAAGAAACTTGATTATTCTGATATTATTCATTTGTTAATTTAACATTTATAAATAGCTGTAAAAAAACAGAAGGAAATAAAATTCCGTTCAAGGCAATAATTTATTGTTTGTAAAAAAAGAATACTTAAAAAATGATACAATAAATTGAACCAGATGAATAAAAATCAAATTTGTGTCCACTTACGAACAAAAAAAGTGTATCATTGCTTCCAAATTAATGATAAGAAACAAAAAGTGAATATTTAATGTTGTAATAAAATGATGTAATATTTAAATAAAAATTTTAAAGTTTATTTCTATATATTTTTGTTTGTTCTAAAGAAGTAATCAATAAAACAATTTTTTGCTTAACTACTTCTTCAGAACAAACAAAAAAAAAAATAAGTAAAAAAATTTTCAAAACTTTAATAATATAATCGAAATGCCAGGAGCATAATGAAATGACTAAATGATTACAACCCAACAATTATTGAAATTAACTCCTTTTTTTGCGACAATAATATTAGACTTCAATTAGTCGTAAAGGAAATTGTTTTTATTGATTAGCACAGTCACAGAAAATGTTCTACTCTCGAGACTTCAATTCATTTGTTTTATTTTACACAGAATGAGAAAAAAGATTTAATGGAAATTATAAACGAGCGTGCTAACATTTATTTTATTAGGGAGACTTGGCATTTTTAAGGAATCTATATTATTTTTCATAAATATGGATGGAAACATTTAAGTTTATATGCTTTACTAATGTACATTTGAATTACAGCAAAGTTCCTGTACTTTCAAATATATGTATACAAAACATAGGGCGTCTACAAATGCTTGGATTGATTTCATGATTGTACTGTGGGTGTAGTACTGGTATTTAACATATCATCAAAACAATTGTATAGAGACATAGAGAAACTTTCCAAGTTTTTGTTCCATTTTAAAGATGATAGATATGTACACCACTAGTGACTCTGCATACATCAACTCTGTAATCAAGTTCGTACCATATTCGATGTTACATGTCCCTCTCAATTCCAGAAAAAGCATTGCAGATGCGAGTCCGGTAGTTCAGGAAGATCAGCCGGTATGGTGGCACAAACTCTGCATCTTTCATATACCCCCATAATAAAATGACAAGGGCTTAAGGCAGGGAAGCGTGGAGACCATGTCAGTAGTGCATGATCATTATTCTCGGTACGATCAATCCATCGGCTTCCCAGTGTACAGTTGAAGAAGTCAAGAACGTCATTATGGAAATGTGGCGGAACACCATCTTGTTGGAATTCTGTTCTGTCCGTTTGCGCTCAACTGTTTCTTCATGCACAGGAGGACGACCCGTTGATTTCCCTTTACAGAGGCATAGCGTAGTTGTAAATTGTTCATACCATCGTCTAATGTACTTGGCGCTGGGTGGATTTTTATGGAACT
The DNA here is from genome assembly GCA_023159025.1 of Thereuonema tuberculata. Classification (NCBI taxonomy): domain Eukaryota; kingdom Metazoa; phylum Arthropoda; class Chilopoda; order Scutigeromorpha; family Scutigeridae; genus Thereuonema; species Thereuonema tuberculata. The sequence goes on from JAFIDM010000002.1 coordinate 35,278,131, forward strand.
TCGTTCTGAAGTGACGCTGGACCATTTGTGACAGATTGATTTGCATAGAATTCAAGGCTTTTTCATTGTCCGTCGCAATTTTGCAACTGCTGCGCTCTCGTGGTTGGAGGGGGAAAACATACGCCTACCAGGCAATTCAAACAAAACTTTGGAAGATGTTTGTCTTATAATGAAGATGTTTGGCTTTTTCCAATATGGCGGCTTCCAGCTAACCACGTGCAACAGGGGCTCCGGAAAAATTCTAGTGTAGGCGTAGTAAAGTAGGTGGAGAATCATTTAAAACCAGGTAACAATATATTTAGAATTCGATCAGAAAGAATGGTGAACACAAGAAGTGCACAGGCGACTAGCTCAACCCCCGAGATTCCAGCGACGGAGAATCCTTCCTCACCGGCAGCAGTGGAACCCCTACGGGAGGAACTCAACGAGGTGGTGCGGCTCCACATCGGTGAGGCCCTGCAATCGCAGGAGGTCTTAAAACTGATCGCGGCAGCCATTACAGAGTCCGTAACGAAACTCGTTATGGACAAGCTCATCGAAAGCCTGAGTGAAAAGGATAAAGAAGTGAAAGAACTCACAATGGAGTTACAGGAAATAAAAAGAAACTTCACAGAATATAAAAAGAAATCCGAAATGGCTGACGACGCGTTAGAGCAGTACCAGCGGAGGACCAACTTGAGAATTTTCGGAATTAAGGAGGCTAAGAGTGAAAATCCAGATGACATCATTGTAGATCTCTGCAAAAACTTGGTGTCTCGATTTCGAAAAATGACATCGACAGATCCCACCGAGTTGGTCCTCAGAAAGGAGACAGGCCCCGTGCCATTATAGTGAAATTCCTGTCTTACAAAACACGGGACGCCATTTTTTCCAGGAAGAAGAATCTCAAGGACACTGGTGTCACAATTAGGGAGGACTTAACGCGGATTAGATTGCAATTGCTCCAGGCGGCAATTAAAAGATTTGGGGTCAGAAACGTTTGGACTGCGGACGGTCGAATCATTGTAAATCGTGGAGACAAAAAAAAACATACCATCACTTCCCATGACGATCTCCAAAAACTAATCCAATAACCCGGTAGTCCTAGACTGAAATCAGTCAAATTTTTATCTTCATTTTAATCTATCCTTCCCTAGCGATATTGTTTAATTTTAAATTATCAATAAGTATTTTTGTTTTCCTTTAATTTTTGTAATCTTAATTGCTTTGTATTTAGTATTTATATTTTAAGTTCTCAAATCATCTTAAAGCCTTGTCTATTATTATCCTTATCTTTTTATAAATTATTTTAACTGTATTCAAATCCACTTTTATTATTATCAGTTTCGATTTTTTTGTCTTCTTGTTTTCGTATATACAAACTCTGTAACTTTGCAAATTCTTCAGGTAAGCAAATATTTACTTTTATTTCAAAAACAGAATCTCCCTTAAATACTTTCCATACTTCTTATACTCTTATCTACGCTCTATCTACCCAGCCAATACCCTCACAGTCTGAACAATTACTCTCTTACATCCACATTGAAACTCCTATTGCTATTTCGTTGTTCAAATCAGTGTAGTGACAAAAATGAACTGCAATCTAGTACATACTGAATTTCACATTTATATTTAATATTTCAGCTCCACATCTTCCAATGCTATTTCTTTCTAACTTGAATCAAGATATTTCACCTGACTCCCTATTGTTTCTAGCACATAATATTCGCAGTATCTCAGCGAATTGGGATTTATTAAACACTACATTAGAAACTTTACTACGATTTCCAGATTTCCTTCTTCTTACTGAAACATGGGCCGCTAATCCAGAAGCACTTCCAAACAGAGAGCACTTCTCTGTTATCTCTGTTAATCGAAATGATAGAAAAGGCGGAGGGGTTGCTTTATACTACAGGGATAGTTTTAATATCAAAATCATTAACGATTTTACTTTCATCAATATGGATTTAGAATGTATTTGCTGCTCTATCAACGAAGACGTCATTCTTGTAGGAATCTATAGACCCCCGACAGGAAATCCACTGTATTTCCACAATTATTTAGAAACTGTGGCTCAATTTATCAGTAACAGTAAAAAAAAAGGAATTTTTATGGGCGACTTTAATGTCAACTTCGAAAACAAGAATGATAAAAAGACAACGGACCTTTTAACGTCTATGAACTGCTTCTCTTTCTTCCCCCTTATTGACACTCCAACCTGTCACTCAAACTCTTACTTCTCTCATTCACTTCTCGATCAAATCTTTACAAATTTTCCCACTCTTAGTAAAGGCGTTCTTGATGCTTACATAACAGACCATGATCCTGTGTATTTCACAACAAACCTTACAACCTTATTCAAAGATATCTCCCTTAAAAAACCAATAAAGCTAGCAATTCGAAAGTTCAAACCCAAAAATATAATTGAGTTTAAAGATTATCTCAGATCTATCAACTGGGTCACTGAATTGCAAAAAGGGAGGAATACCGAAGAAACACTTTCAATCTTCAACAAACTATTTTTCTATGGTTTAACAAACACTTTCCGCTGTCTTCGAACATTAGTAATAATCATAAAATAATTAGTAAAAAAGCCTGGATGACGACGGAACTTTTAGGTCTCGTCTGTCAGAAAAACAAATTCTATAAATCTTACAAAAAACATCCGACCTCTGCAAAATTAATGCGTCTTAAAACTGTACAAAATGAATTAAAATCCAAAATTAGGGCCGCAAAAGAGCAATATTATAAGCTTTTGTTCGAGGACAATCTTTCAATAAAAGAAAAATGGAACAACATTAATAAATTAATTTCTCCTTCAACTAAAGTAAAATGCCCTTCCAATATTATAGTACAAAATAATCCAAAAGAGACGAAACAACATCTTGATAAATTTCTAAAAATTCTACTCCCAAATAATCCTACCACTAATCCACACAAAAATACTGAACAATTCCTTAAGAACCCAGCTCCTTTCTCCTTTTTTCTATCTCCGACTTCCTCTTTAGAGGTTAAACAAGTTATCACATCTCTCTGCAACAAACTATCTTCTGGACCTGACGAGGTCTCTCCAACTCTTCTTAAACAAATCAATGACGAAATTTCACTTCCTCTATCTCACATATTTAATATGTCCATATGTGAAGGCGTCTTTCCCTCCTCCTTTAAACGAGCTAAAATTATTCCAATCTGGAAAGCAGGAGATGTTGATGATTTAGGGAACTATCGCCCTATCTCTATTATTAACACTCTCTCAAAAGTATTTGAAAAACTATTTCACACTAAACTCTTCCAATACTTCTATCAAAAGAATCTCATTGCACAGCAACAACACGGCTTCATGAAAAGAAACAACACAGAAACGGCTCTGATTGAACTTACTGAATTTGTTACAGAGAACATGGCCTCTAATAAAATTGTATTAGGACTCTTCCTTGATTTCAAAAAAGCCTTTGACTCAGTTAATGTTGAAATTCTACTTAAAAAATTAGAGCATCATGGCGTTAGAGGTCCTCCCCTATCTTGGCTGTCCTCATATCTCTCCGACCGGCAGTATCAGCTTATTCTAAATGGATATTCTTCTTCCTGGTACTCCACCCCAAAAGGCTTACCTCAAGGGTCCATCCTATCACCCCTTCTCTTCAACCTATTTATAAATGATCTTATCTTAACATCATCTGCCTCCAATCGCATCTTCTATGCAGACGACGGAACTTTTCTTTTTGCCAACAAAAATATTGAAAATCTGAAACAAGATGCCCAACTCTCTCTGTTCCATCTTAAATCTTGGCTTTCTGCAAATGATCTCTCACTAAATATATCAAAACAGTATACATGTTCTTCTTTCAACGGAATAAAACATTTTCACGTAAAAACTTCTCTATTACTTACAACAACTCACCAATACAA
>JAFIDM010000002.1:35290161-35301501 GCA_023159025.1 Thereuonema tuberculata
TCCAGCATAAAGGATCCATTTGGTATTAATATGGGGACTCCAATGAGCACATGTTCAAACATGAAAAAAGAAATTCATTCGTTTTTGATGAATTTTAATAAGGAAAAAAATAACTTTGCTAGGTTCCTTTTAACCGAACCACAAGGCGGAAATAAAACGTGCCATCTTCCTTCTTTTTTCACGAATTTCATTGTTTGACTATAGTTTAAGGAAATTGGTTGCTATTAGTTGAATGAAAGACTATGAATAGTTCTAAAGTTATCATTCAATCAAGGTTCAAACGGAAGAAATACATAGTGTATCATTCTCTAAAATAGTTATATTTTAAACTTCAATCCAAAATACAAAATATGCTGATATAAGATAAACTCATTCACTTACTAACTTTACAGTCCATGGAGGACCACGGCCTCTCCTATAGCTTTCATCCAGTCAGCTCTGCTTGTCGCCATCTCCTCCAGTTCCTGATTCCCAAAGCCTGTACGTCCTCTCTAACATCATCATTCCATCTCTTCATGGGTCACTCTGGTCTCCTTCTGCCTTCAGGGTGTTGATCGAGAGTCTTCCTGGGTACCCTCTCCTCCTCCATTCTCACAACGTGTTCCAAGTAACGCAGCCGTATCTTCTTAGCTTTTGCAACCAGGTCTATAGCTCATAGAGCTGGTACACTTCCTGGTTTGTTCGTATACGCCATTCGCCTTCTTCACAGATGGCCCCAAAGATCTTCCGAAGTATCTTTCTTTCCCACACTCGGAGCTTATTCTTGTCATTTTCAGTAAGTGTTCAAGCTTCGCATCCATACACAACAACTGGCCGTATTATGAAGCGGTACACAGTAAGCTTAAGCCTTTTGGAGAGACCGGAGGACTTCAATAGCCTGTTAAAAGCATAGAAGTATCTGTTTCCTGATGCAATGCGTGCTTGAATCTCTACACTGACTACATTGTCCTCTGTCACTATTGCTCCCAGGTACTTGAATTCCTCATCTCTTTCGAATTTTCCTTCTTTCCATTCCAGTGCTCTCACTCCTTGAAACCTTTCCTTCTCCCTCGTGCTCACCATGTAGTTGGTCTTTTCGTTATTAATTCGCAGCTCCAGGTGTTTCAAACCTTCGCGCAAATGATATAATGTCTCCGTCAACACTCTCGTGCCCCTTCCAAGAAAGACAACATCATCTTCGTGGATTCAGTGGAATCTTCCTAATGACATATTCAAAGCATAGATTGAAGAGGGTGGTAGACATAGCATCCCTTGCCTCATCCCTGTTCTTACCTTGAACTCCCTTGTCAGCTTTGCCTGTATTTTCACTTTAGTTCTGGTGTTTCATAATGTCATTTCAACAAATTTGATGATCTTTCGAGGTACCCGCATTTCTTCCAATACCATTCGCAGTTTGGACCTCTGAACACTATATGCTTCCTTATAATTAATGAAGAGTTGGTGTAAATTGATGTTATATTCGTAGCATTTCTGCAATATAAGTCGCAATGACATGAGATGATCCATAGTTGATTTGTACCGTCTAAACCCACATTGGTATTCACCCAGTTCATTCGCTGCATAAACTTCTAGTCTCCTTGCCAGCAATCTTTGAGAAGATGTCACAAAGAGAAGTGAGATCCTCGGTAGTTCCTACATACCAGTAAAGGTAAGATAAATGCCAAAATAACTTGGAAGGGCGCTACCATTTCTATTTCATTCTACCATGCCCTTGTGATTAATGAAATCGTCCACTAACGACATATATACAGCGGCAGATATCTGCGCAATCTTAAATAGCATTCTCTGCTCCGATGGCATTTTATGAGGATTTTATCGGCTTTGATCTTGGAGGTTCGGGAGATGTGTCACTCCATCTTTGAAATTAAAACGAAAATCTCAGATGTTCAGAAGCAATTTTGTGATGAACCAAAACAGTATTATTTCTTATTTGCAGCCAGTAGTGGAATGGCCGAGTTTCCAAGATATAGAGTTTCTATATAGATATATAGAATCCCAATCCAATAAGATCACCTTTTCTTTTGTCTATAAATTATTCTTTTTGCGTTCTAAAGCTTATTCTGAAAGTATTGCCTTTCTGTTCAATTATTTCCTGAATTTATTGTGTGTAATCCGGCTGCTCAGGCAAAGCAACAGAATTGGAAGCTGCTACATACAATAAAGTTGCATTATCCAAAATTCCAGTTTTCCTATCAACTCATTCACTTAAGAATATTTACATCTTGAAATTGAAAGTTTGTGTATTTTAACCTTTTTTTCCAAAAATTCTTTCCATACAGTAATCATGACTTAGACTTGAATGACCTCCTTGAATATAACATTTCCTCCCCAAAAAAGTTTTCAAAAAGAGGATTTAAGGTTAGTAGAAAGCTGTATGATTTCATTTAGTACTTGATTTTATTTGATAAAAAAAATTCTGAAAGTAAATATTTTATTAAGAATAATATTTATTATTGTTTAATTGATTGATAAGAGACCTATCTGGAGAATGTCTTGTTTAGTTGGAGAATATATTAAATGAAATGTATTAAAATTTTTTGATCCTTAAATTTTCCTTCTTTCATTTTTGCATCACTAATTTAAAAAAAATGTGAACCCAGAGCTATTCTTGTCCATTGCTCTTATGAAATTTTTCATAAGGCTTAGTTTGATATCTAATGGAGGTAGATACAGTTTTTCAGGATTGACTAATGGGATATTTAAAACCTTTTTCTGTCCAGGAACGCGTAATTCATGTTTGGGTGATTCTTTTCTAATGGAGTGATCCTACGATTCCATTCACATGTAAAACAACAGTGCTTTGTTTTATATGTGAATGGGATATATATGATTTTATATTGCACTCTTACTTGACTTGCAACTTGGTTACACAAAGTTGCAAGTCAAGTAAGAGTGCAATAACCTTCAAATCACCAAAGATACTCCGCTCATCCATTTTCTTCAGAGAAATCGTATTTAAATTCAGAGTCACGCTTACGAAAATAGCATATTTTGTTATCTTTGTGTAGAAGATTCCATCCTTTTAGCCGGGAACTTAGAAGTTCAGACTGTTTTTTAGATAAGCTCAAATCTCGTACAAGATCGTTAAAATCTTCTTGAGTTAATAAAGATGGTTCAGTCGTAGAGCTTGTTTCAAATTTTGGATCACGACAAAGGCGTCTGTATCCTGTTCAACATAACTTCCATGAGAATTTGAACTTCATGAAGGTTTTACAACATGGAGGTTTAGGTATAGGTAACTTAACTGTGTGGAACTAGTCTCATTGCAGATGTTAAATTAGGATAAATTACGATATGCCTTGCTTTAGATCTCATCCCTTTATTGTTTATACCACAAAATCTTCAGTCATTCAAAAGGTAACTCTTTTAATGTATGTTAAGCAGAAATTACAATCAGAGGAATGGACTTTGGGTTCCCTCCAAACCATAGGGAAAAGCTAACGGCATGTGACGCGAACCATTTATCCATGCATTGAGAAGCGTAGAACACGATAAACAGTAAATGTGCCAGGGCCATTTCCTTTCTTCGTCCCCTATTTTACACCCAAATTAGTTCATCACAATTTTTTATTAGTTGACTAAAGATACGCCTCTGAGACTTAATATTACTTTACATCACACGAAACAGAAACTATCAGGGTGGCTTAAGCACTTTCTTGATATAGGCTATTGGAAATCTAACTACAACACTACCAAACTTGTAAATGCCATCATTCATTTACAAAGCCGTGTTATCATGTCACATCGAACTCACTACTATCTCTTAGTGACTGGTCAGTGCCACACTAAGCACGTCCCTACATGTCGGAACAATAATAAATCAGCACAGTCATATATCTCCGTTACTCAGTGTGAATACAAATCAAGAATAAAGTAATATAATAAAACTTACTAAACTTCTTAAACTCCTTTATGTAACAACAGAAATCCTCCATTACAATATTTCGGAGGCCTGACCGGCCCTCCTTTTTTTCAAGTATTACACGTTTCACAAAAGAGAAAAGAAACCACCATCTTCTTCCCAAATAACTAAAACTTAATAACAACAATCATGAATTTAGAATATTAGTATAACAAAACAAAACGTGATATGCTCCTTGCAACAGATGCTGCATGAAGCTTCATTACAAAAATAAATGAATGTCCAAATCGTCCAAAATTGAAAATAAAATGTCCTTTAGAAAAAATATACTGCTGTTTGTAAAAAATACAACACCATGAAGGAATCATCAGAATGAAATGAAATTTGCAGCAAATGACAATTATAGGATGTTATGCAAAATAGTAAGGTTTCAGAGCCACCGCAAATGCGTGGCGTGCGCAGCGCCCTCTCAACTGATGCTGAAAGCGTATCAATAGAGGGCTGTAGCGGAACGTTTACAATAGTTAATGATTATTTGTTAGTAGCGAACGTTTAGTGAGACCCAAGTATGCCTCCACGACGGAAGAAGGCGAAATTCAACAACTTACGGAGTATGAACGGGTGAGGGTTATCGGCCTTCGAGAAGAAGGATTTTCTTATCGTGCAATAGCAGCTCGTGTGCAGCGGTACAGTTCCACAGTGATGGGAGTTTGGAAGCAGTCGACCGACGAACACTGAAGAACTCGAAAAACTGGCAGTGGACGACGGAAGGTGACGTCAGCGCGTGACGATCGATAGCTGCTCCGCATGGTGCTGAATGACCGTACAGCTTCCTCCAGGCAGTTGGCAGTACGTTGGTCTACTGCTACATGTGTACTAATGTCGGCTTCGTCAATTTGTCGACGTTTGCTAAACCGTGGAATGCGTGCAATGATGCCTGTATACAGGATCCCCCTCACTGCAAACCATCGACGGCTGCGTCTGCAATGGGCTCATGAGCGCAGAGCCTGGCAAGCTGATTTGCACCAAGGTGTCTTTCCAGATGAATCACGCTTCAATTTGTGAGACCATGATGACCGCTTTGTGTTAGACGCTATGCCGGTCAAAGCTACCTTCCAGAGTGCGTTATCGAATGATATAGTGGCCGAACACCCGGAGTTATGGTCTTGGCTGCGATTTCGTATCATGGACGATCCAATTTGCTTCAAATTAGGGTAATCTCAATAGCAACAGGTATGTCCGTGAAGTGCTGCAGTCCGAAGTCGTTCCCTTCCTTCAAGGCATCCCTGGAGCTATCTTTCAGCAGGATAATGCACACCCACAGGCTGCAAAGACTGTTCGAGACTTCTGTTCAGCCCAACACATGCAACTTCTATCTTGGCCTGCTTATTCGCCGGATATGTCGCCTATTGAGCACGTGTGGGATGTGGTTGGTCGGCTTCTCCCCCGTTAACCCACCGCAAGTTGTTGGAATTTCTCCTTCTTCCATCGTGGAGGCATTCTTGGGTCTCACTAAACGTTCGCCACTAACAAATAATCATTAACTATTGTAAACGTTCCGCTACAGCCCTCTATTTATACGTTTTCAGCATCAGTTGAGATGGCGCTGCGCACACCACGCATGAGCGGTGGCTCTGAAACTTTACTATTTTGCATAATATCCTATAATTGACATTTGCTGCAAATTTCATTTAATTCTGATGATTCCTTCATGGTGTTGCATTTTTTACAAACAGCAGTGTAAATAAATGTCGAAATCTTTGAAAATATTATTTTCTAAATTCCATCTTCAAACAATTTTTTTTTTCCATCTTCAAATAAATTTTATCTTTTAAATTCCATCTGCAACTTATTTATTAATAACAATTTAGTTGAAGATGGAAAACAAAATTAATTGATAATAACAATTTATTTGAAGATGGAACATAAAATTAATTGATAATAACAATTTATTTGAAGATGAAACATAAAATTAATTGATAATAACAATTTATTTGAACACGGAAGATAAAATTTGTTTGAAGATGGAATTTCGAAGATAATATTTTCAAAGATTTGGACATTTATTTATTTTTTCTAAAGGACATTTTATTTTCAGTTTTGGACGATTTTGACATTTGTTTATTTTTGTAATAATGCTTCATGCATCATCGTTTACAAGGAGCATATCACATTTTGTTTGGCTATACTAATATTCCAAATTCATAATTATTGTTTTATTTTTTAGTTATTTGTTTTTATTTTCCCTTTTGTGTAATGTGTAAGGCTTGAAAAAAGGACGGCCGGTCAGGCCTCCAAAATATTTTAGTGGAGGATTTCTGTTGTTAAATAAAGGAGTTTTAAGAAGTAAGTTTTATTATACAACACCTTCTTCTTTCTGAGGTTTTAATATCCACATAATACTTACAATATATAGGAAACTTCTACATAGTAAAGTAGGAAAGACGACGAAAAACAAAATATCTCATACTAAAACGTTATTGTCACAGGAAAACAATGGGTGATGGAACAATTCTAATTATGTTGAATTACATAGATATATTGAATTTATAGTAAAAGTTACTTTAAGGACTGTTATTAGTTTTCATGATACAAAAATCATGTTGACTAATGTTATTGAAACATCTCGCATTAATATTTGATAATGAATCAGTTAGCAGAAGTAGTCAAACCTCCAAATTAAAAGTTTTAAATAAACACACTGCTGGCCATGATTAATGATTAACAGCCCAGTATTAATGCAAATAATGTGAGCCACTAATGCCGTCTGAAAGCAGTATAACAGAGGAGAGCAAACAGCCAGTGTGCAATATTGGAATTGTGTTTCCTCACCGTTCTTGTGCACAGACGACTTAAGTATGCCTCGTCAAAGAATACGGTAGCCATATCTTCAGCTTTCTGACTTTGAACACGAGAGAATTGTGGCATACCGAAACTCCAAACATTCCTTCCGAGAAATTGGTGCTCGGGTTGGACAAAATTCGTGATGAACACTGCAGCTAGAGCTGTTGAGGCGTGTAATGAACTGCATGGATTGCCATCTCCCAAACGCACGTCCGACATCTGTTCCTCTCTTTGCCTGGCCATATAGTAAACGTTATTGCCGCCCTTGGTGGCCCCATTTGTTATTTGATATACAAGGTGGTTATAATTAAATTTCGCCTATTTAGAGCATCCAGCAGCTGCAACCAACAGTCAGATGGGAAAAAAAAGTTATACTAATACTATTCAAAGGATGTGGTCAACGATTCTGCAAAAAAAGAAGAAAATAGCTATAAAACCGACCGCTGTAGGGCGCTTTTACAGCTATAAGAACGGAAAATGAAAATAGAATGTTCAAAAACACATTTATTTCACACAAACAGTATCTGACATTCGAACGAGTCATGTAACAATGCTCAATATGTTCCCTTTGACAAACGTTGCATGCGATGAACTGTAGGCTTAACTGCTGACAGTAGGTGTTCACCCGTGATAGTTGGCACATGTAGCGTGATACTATCGTTTAGTTCTGTTAATGTTGCAACTCCTCCACGATACACCACATCCCTTAGGTATCCCCACAACCAAAAATCGCAAGCAGTCCGGAACACCCGACTTATTACTCGATCATTGGTAAACGGTTGACGCAAAATAAAGTTTGCACAAACCTTCCAATATGAGTAGGTGCACCATCTTGCTTAAAAGTAGATGAATCAAGATACTGTCTTTCCTGTAGCTAGAGTATCACAAAGTTCTGGAGCAAGTCACGATATCTAGCCGCAGTCATGGAACATGTCTGAGCACCATCATTATCAGTGATTTCTTCAATAAAATAGGGACCCAGGATAAAGTTGGATGTGAACCCACAGAAGACTGAAAGCTTGGGAGAATGCATAGGCATTACCTGGGAAACGTGTGGATTTTCCTTGGCCCACAAACGATGAACACATTAATGTATTTTTTCATGGAAAATTTGTTTTTTGTTCTTACAATTTCGGTCTTTTAACAAAAGTTAAAATTGAATTGTTATTACCAAATAAGATCAACTCTGAGTTTTAGTTTGTGTTTTTTTTTAATTCTGGAGCAGCTGAGAGGTGATAAAGTTTTAAGTTAAGGAAACAAGCCATTCAATGAAAATATCATGTATTAAATGTCGTTCAATGAACGTATTAAAACTACCCACTGAAAAACAGCTTATACAGTTTTAAATCAAACGTCTAAACATCACCAAACAAAATCATGTCTCACAGCTTTCTTACTTTCTGCACTGACGCTTAATGAGAATCAAGCAATAATTGTGTATCTTAATATTCATCAAATATTGCCCATCAAAGATATGTACGCCACTAGCGGAATTATTCGTCAGATCCTTAGAAACCATTAATTGGCCGTAATGGCCTTATTACAAAATTTAAGGGCGCCACGTAGGTCATTATAAATTATAAAATATAAGGTACAAAAAGTAAGTGCACCATTTATAATTTTAAAAAAAATATAACTTTCTTTCAGATTATTCTGTTTTCTGGTGAAAAAATGTCAAAATTCGAAGCGTTTCGATACTACAGAGAAATGATGAATACAGAAATAAGTGCTGCTGAACTTAAAATTAAAAAGGTGAGATTTCTTTTCAATAAAGAGTTTCAGTTAAAAACTTTAACTTTCATTTTCTTCAATTACAAAATAAATTCTGAATTGTTGTTTTTTTAAAGAAAGGATAATGGGCAAAAATATGTGGGAAGTTGCCGCACCCTGTATAGGGATAAGATATATACCGATAGAATGATCTCCTTAAATAGAACATATTTGATTATTACGACTCGTCTCAATTATTAGTCCGTTCGGAGTTATACAATTCTAGATATGACTTATCTCGTTGACATCTTACTTCCCGATTGTATTAATTAATTATCATTTAATAATTATTTTCAGTAAACGGTAAATATTATTTTCATTTATTACATGTAAATAATTATTACTTACTTTAAATAAATGATAATATTAATTAATAATTACGTATAATAACTATTAAACGTTTGATTGATTGAATGTGGTGATTTTGGGTGGGCGGGAAGCCATGCACCCCCACCTGTAGGGGCTTGGCTTCCCTGCCACCCACAATCACTACAATCAATCAAACTTAATTAATACATCCGGGAAGTAAGATATCAACTAGATAAGTCATCAACTAGAAATCAACTAGATAAGATATCAACTAGTGAGACGAGTTATAATAATAAAAAATGTTCTATTTATGGAAATCTTTCCTTACGTACGAGGGTGGTTTGATAAGTTCTCGGAACGGAATAGAAAAAAAGTACTTACATCACTGAAACTTTTTTATTTTTCAATGTAGTCTCCTTGTAGATTAATGCACTTTGTCCAGCGATGTTCCAATGCTTTGATCCCATCTCGAAAATGAGATTCCTCAAGGCCTGCAAAATACGCGTCAACTTCAGCTATCAGTTCTTCTTTTGAAGAGAATCTCCGTCCACCAAGGAAAATTTTCAGCTTTGCGAAGAGATGGAAGTCTGACGCAGCCATATCAGGCGAATACGGCGGGTGTGGAAACAATTCATACCTTGGTGCGTGTAATTTTGCCATGACGACGGCATATGTGTGCGAGCGTGCATTGTCTTGATGAAAGATCACTTTCTTCTTTGCTAAACCTGGCCTTTTTTGGCGTATGTTTTGTTGTAATTGATCCAGGAAGTTAGCGTAGTATTCTCCATTAATTGTTTTCCCGCAGGGTAGATAACCTACAAACAGAATCCCCTTCACATCCCAGAACACTGATGCCATGACCTTTCCGACCGAATGAATTGTCTTTGCTTTCTTTGGTGGCGGAGAATCAGCATGTTTCCACTGCTTTGACTGTTGTTTTGTCGCTGAGATGTAGTAGTGGACCTAAGTTTCATCTGTGGTCACAAACCGGCGTAAAAAATCTTGTTCGTTTCTCCAAAACAGGCCAAGCATTGCTCCGATATATCCATTTTTATGCGTTTTGATCCACCGTCAAGAGTCGCGGCATCCATTTTGCAGATTTTTTTTCATGTGTAATTCTTCAGTTAAAATGTGATATACCCTTTCAGATGACATCTGGCAAGCTTGAGCAATCTCTCGCACTTTCAATCGGCGATCCTGAATTGCCATTTTGTGCACTTTTGCAATGATTTCTGGGGTAGTGACACATCTTGGCCGACCACTGCGTGAATCATCATCTAAGCTCTCCCGACCGAATTTAAATTCGTTTGTCCACTTTGCAACAGTTGAATATGAAGGAGAAGTGTATTCTGGAAATCGGCATGAATGTCCTCTGCTTGCATACCCTTCTTTACGAAGTACTTAATCACTGATCGAATCTCGACTTTTTCCATTTTCGCAAATCACTACGCGGGAACAACGTTAGAGCCACGTCACCGCCGCAGCTGTCCTCCAAGAGAACTGACGTGACACGTGTTTACAGGCAACAGTCGAATGAATATCACGTGAAAAACTCGTGGCGATAGCGTTGACCTCTGGTGGTGATTCCGAGCACTTATCAAACCACCCTCGTACATAGCTTATCGCTATATAGTGGGGGGGGGGTCAGATCTGCCCATTCTCCTATGTGAATATTAAGAGATGAAATTATTTACAATAAACTTCAAAAAAATATTTCTTTTTTAAGTGATTTTCAAAGAAGTAAAATTGGAAGAAGCCGAGTATTAAAAGCCATACTAGATATTTTTCGAGATGACAGCTTTATACCGACACACACGATTGTCAAATTGTGTTCTTTCCCCGGGGATTCAATCTCTGGCTATGGCTCTGAACATGTGCAGTTGAATACGCTAATCATTGGCGTTTACAGCTGCATTAGACCCTAAAGGCCGTATTACATTTATCATTTCACTCGCCATAACCTCGCCATTTCACTCGCCATCACACATGTCACGGAGATGGCGAGGGATAGAGCTTGGGCTATCTTTGAAGAAATGGCGCGACATCAGATGGCTGGACATCGACACTAGCGCTCCTGATGACGAATTGTAGAACTTGGAAGTCCAATCGATTTGTATCTATTTATTCGAAATTACCGATTAAAAAAATGATTTTCACGATCGGAGGGCATCTTTTCCTTTTGTTTTCGTGGATGCTTTCATAAAATGTTATATTATTAATCAAAATCATTTCAGAATTTCGGCTTGAAAATTTGAATCGACAGCGACCGACATCTCGAAAAGATATCGTCGTTGATCGAGATTTAACGAGACTGAATTATTTATCGAAACTGATTTATCGAAACTGAAACAAAGAAACACAAAACGATGAAAAAAAACATGAATATTTCCTATTTTAATTAATTAAAAACATTCTTTCACATATCCGATGCATTGACTAAATGGTTTTTGTGTGGATAATTTTATATTTAAAATTAAAAGTTTATTTTATTAATGCTTTAACCATAACTTTTTCATACAGTGAAAAGGGAAAATTAAAAAGAAGTAATAAATTTC
>JAFIDM010000002.1:35307498-35322391 GCA_023159025.1 Thereuonema tuberculata
TGCAAACGGAACTCAATACCGAGAAGATATAATTTAATCCTCATTCCTGAAGCCTACAAACTGTCAACCCAAAGTTGATTCAGAGACCTGAAGCTAATAGATAGAGAACCGGAGGAAATTTGGAATGATTTGAAAGATATTGTAAGGGAGGAGGCAGGTAAGTACATATCAAAAGTGATGAAAAAGAGAAAATCGCAATGGCTCTCAAAAGAAGCAATACATATTGCAGAACTAAGAAGAGAAGCAAAAGTCAAAGGGGAAAGAGACAGAGTGAGGCTACTTAATGCTAGATTCCAATATCAGGCAAGAAAAGACAAAGAATACTTCTTGAATTCGGAATGCAAACTAATAGAAGATAACAATAGAGCTGGCAAGACAAGAGATCTTTTCCAAAAGATTAGGGAGATTACAGGAAGCTTTAAGCCCCATTTTAATGTAATCAGTGATAAACAGGGAATTGATTTAACTATGGAAAATGAAGTTAAAGAGCAGTGGCTACATTACGCAAAGGATTTATACAAGAAACCTTACAGAAGTGATGAGTTAAGAGGAAATATTCTGGATGAAGAGCCGACAATACTTATACCAAATTCTTCTACAAAATCTCTTCTTTTCATATCTTGTAAAGCATAAAAGTAACTCCATATAACTCCTTCATAGTATTTAAAATTGTTTATTTAAATACTAAAAATAGCAAATTTTCGGGAACGTAATACATAATTCCCTTCCTAAGCCAAAACAAGAATAAATGAAACTAACAAAAATACAAAAAAGGAAGAACATCAACAATTTAAAATTACACATCAAAGTGAATGACACAAAATTGTTGCAACAATGACAGTTGAATCAATCGGTAAATTTATAGATAATGACAAGAATTAATGTTTACAAGAACAATGAGTTGATTAAATTTAATAATTTAAAGAATTTGTACCAGTGATAGTAACACTATATTTATTCTCTGCTTTAATAAATTCTCTAATTAAACCAATGGTGATGGGGTCCACTTTGATGCCTTCATATCTATTAAATTTACTGTTTCTAGTATTCTTTATGATGCAACTTTCTATTATTTTCCTTAGTTTCCAATTAGATTCTTTATACAATATCTTGACTTCTTCTTCCATGATATGACCTTTTTCTAAACAATGATGGGCTATGTCTGAAGCGTCCTTGTCTTTGTTCCTTAAGACTCTTCCATGTTCGGATACTCGCTCCGCTAACGTTCTTTTTGATTCTCCAATATAGAATTTTCCAAAAATTTTGCAATCAATACGGTAAACAATTCCCATTTCATTTTGTTTATTTTTACTATTTACTTTTTTACAATTAGATTTTTGATTTTGTTTTTATAAGTGAAACCAATATTGATGTTAAAATCTTTACATATTTTCTTTAACATCATGCTGTTTTCATTAAGATAAGGTATGAAAATTTTATTCTGGATTTTATTAATTTCTTTAATTCTAAATTTGTTGTACTCACATATTTGATTATCAATAAAGTTGATAGGGTAATCGTTTCAGGAGAGGGAGGGGAACACGTGATCAGATAGCAAACATTAGATGGATTATGGAGAAGGCGAGAGAATTTAAAGAAAGATATATATCTATGTTTCATTGACTACACCAAGGCGTTTGACTTCGTGGACCACTCACTCCTGTGGAAATACCTCAGATTTCTGGGGATACCAGAACATTATGTTGTTTTGCTCCAAAACCTATACAAAGATCAAGAAGCAGCAGTGAGAACAGCTTTTGGAAACACCGAGGGGTTTAAAATTGGTAAAGGAGTGAGGCAGGGATGCGTGCTTTCCCGTTTCTTATTTAACCGTTATACAGAATACATTATGAGAGCCGCCAATCTTGAAGAGCATGAAGAAGGTTTTCGATTGGGTGGCATCACCATAAATAATTTAAGATATGCCGACGACACTACTTTGGTAGCAGAAACAGAGGAAGACATGAGGTGCTTGATCCAAAAGGTCAGGAGGGAAAGTGAATTGGCTGGCCTATATTTAAATCTCAAGAAAACTAAGATCATGACTTCGGGAATCTCAAATGGATTCAAATTAAATGATCATAAAACTATTGAAGTAGTGGACTCAACTATTTTCTTGGGATCCCAGATAGACAATGATGGGAGATGTGAGAAGGAAATTCACCGAAGATGTGTTTTGGGAAAGCAAGCTATGAAGGGCCTCGAAAGGGTCATTAAAGATCGCGGTATTTCAACAGAAACGAAAATCCGAATCGTGAAGACAATGGAGTTCCCTGTGGTGCTGTACGGATGTGAGGGATGGACCCTTAGAAAGAGTGAGAGAAGAAGAATTGATGCATTTGAGTTATGATGCTGGAGAAGAGTACTTCGGATTCCAAGGCTTTTAGAACTAATCACTCAGTAATTGAGGAAATGCAGCCTAGTTGCTCTCTCGAGGCTAGGATTATGAGACAGAAACTAAGGCACTTTGGTCACGTTATGAGGTCAAAAAATGGTTGGGAAAAGACAGTAATGCTGGCGAGAGTTGAAGGAACAAGAATAAGAGGAAGACCACATAGAAGATGGATGGATGATATAGTGGAGTCATCTGATCTGTGTCTTCAGGAGTTGAAAGAAAGGGTGCTTGATCGACCTGCTTGGAGAGCCTTTGTCCATAGAGTCACCAGAAGTCGTCATCGACTTGACGGAACATAACAACAACAACAAACAGGAGTAATATATTTATATACAAAAGTATATAACTTATGTATATAAAACTTATGTAAAACTAATATATGTATATCAAACTTATTATGTGCCTAAAACTACATACAAATTATTATGGTACTTAATAATTACATATTATTTATTAAAAAAATTGACAATTAGGTGTTTCTCTAAATTTTCTATTTTAAACGAATGTCGTCGGTCGTCTAGTAAATGTTTTAAACTTCGAAAAAGATCGTTGAAAATCGACGGAAGTATTGAGCGCAAATTTTAAATTGCTTACAATATATGGATCTAATTCAAGGTCATCAACAAATTCCCCATTCAGAATTTTAGATACTTTGACAGAATTTTGAATCCTTCATTTTTATTCAATACTGAGTTAAGCTTTTTAAAAATTAATTCTCCAGTTCCTTTAAGAGCTGATAATTCTCTATGGCATTTGTTTATTAAATTTACTGATTCAGTGAAAAGCAGTCTTTTGATTCTAATTTTAAAATTGTTTCGGGCACTACAGAAAAATTATTTGCAATAAACGCTAATTGATTTAGCATTACAATATTCTTTGAAATATTTGTTTTCTTCTTTAAAAGCAGTAGATTCGTCAGAGAATTCTAAAATTAAACTTTTAATTTTTTCATTAGTTTTCGTATAGAAAATTGCGGCATTTAGCCACATACCCACCTTGTAATTACGGGTTGTGAAGGCAACAGTAAACTCGGAAATGATTCTTTATAAAACTGAATCCGTAATGGCGCTTTTAAAATTTTAAAGAAAAAGAGATTCAAAAAGCATTATGTTACGAATTATGTCACAGACATTAAAAAATGTAGCTATATTTAAAAAATCATTTATTCAAGTTTTTAGAAAAACATTTACAAAAAACTTCTTTTATGTTTATACGAGTATACTACTTGTTAAAATGAAGTAGCAGATAAGATAACGAAAATGTTCAAAAAGAGAAAAAATTATCGCGATTTCATCGCCTGTGAATAATTATTGATACTTTTCCTTAGGTCGGGTAAAATATATCTACATATTTGTAGATCTTTTGTTAAAAAAAATAATTTATCTAAATGTAGATAGGCGTACTTACATTTTTTCCGCATGCTCTACAAAATTTTGTGACGCTTGGTCCTCGTTGAACACCAATTCGGGATAAAATTTATCCATGAGTACAGTTCGTCTAACTTAGGAAGGCAGTCCCCTCAGGCATTGGGACTGAGAACTTGAAAAAATAAGGATGAAAGGGTATAAGGTAAAAGGGGTGGAGAGGAAAGATTACAACAGTGTTTGCAGAGCTTCACCTCGTTATTATCTTCTTTAAATAGCTACATTTCCGAAGAGCTGAATTCTCCAAAATACTAAAAAAAGGATCACATAAGACCTTTTTTTAATTTCCCCAAAAATACCCTAATACCCTTTCAAGTTCCTAATTTTTCAAGTTCCAAGTCCCAACGCCTGAGGGGACTGCCTTCCTAAGTTAGATGAACTGTACACTACACTTTTTATTTTCGGCATACTGAACTGCACACGATGAACGAAAGAGAACGAATACATTGGTTTTGCATCAGGCAAGCCATTTTAAAAACCTAGTAATTAATCCTTTTCAGAAATCTGTACTTTTCAGATCATATCCCTTTAAACAATTTCTCGAAAATTCATTAGCAGGTAACTACTTATCGGATTGGAAGAAGTATAGCCCTTCAAAACGAATTTAAGAAGGAAACTCAGCGGGATACTTTGTGTCCGGCTTACGAATTACCGGTTGTTTTTCTCTTTAACATATTTTGTAATCGGATCATTTTCCTTTAACTTTCCAATTTTTAACTTGAACTGAAATTTCAAATCGGAAATTTAAACAAAATATGCAGAAATATGGAATTTTTTTCTAAAATATGTACGAAGTTGCCAAAATATGCAAAATATGCATTTTTTATTTGGCTTATTTTAATCAAAAAACATTAGATATGCATAGAAAATTTTCAATTTTGTTGATATACCTCTTAATAACAAATATGCATTTTGCATATAATCCGAGCCGTATTTATAAATATTTTAACTTTATTGAAGAGGATTAAAATTACAGTTTTGAAAAATACAGTAATTTAATTTTTTTTATTAAATATTTTTATCTACATCCACTTTGTTTTCATTTTTACTCTCCTCAATCTACTCAGAGGACATAAGGAGTGGACAAAAAACCAATATACCCTAGAATAAAGTTTATATGAAATGAAACTTTTAGGCTCACCTCAAGTTAATAGTTTTGATTTATATTTTTTTTAAAAATAGAGATTTCTTCAATGAACTAAAATATTTAGAAAAATGTTCTGTACTATTTTTAGTTTTCTGTAATATTTTTTATACTAATTGTTACCATATTGTTTGGAACTATATTAATTTTATAAATATTACCTCTTTACTTCTAAGAAAAACAACTTGGCTAAAATTTTGATCTAACTTTATTCGATGATGAAATGCATAGAATTTCGACGGTTTTTCTCCTCCATGAAAAATCACCTGCGAAAACAAAGAAAAATATTTTATTATTATTTATGTTCTCTACTTCTTGGATTTAAAAAGTTTGTTCTGTCGGATTGTGTAGCACAGCCTGCTGCAATGAAATGGACAGCCAGTGATATTTAAATAAATTCGATTCACATTTACTTCTTACACCTCTAATTGTTGTACTACATTTTGCAGCCTGTCATCAAATGTCAATAAAGGAAGGGTTTTATGGTTATCTGATTAACTCTCTCACATCCATAGAAATGTAAGTTAATTTATTTGATTGAAGGCTTTTCTGTAGGTATGACTGTGTCTTTGTCTTAGAATATATTATTATTTTCTTGTTATATTCAACATAATAACTTATATTAACATATTAACAGTAATATAGATTCATATATTAACATATAAATTGCATACAAATAACGAAATAATTTTGTAGCAAAATACTTAAAGAAGGCCTATGGCTAGTCATAATCACTTAAACACACAACACAGCTACTAGCCTCAATATAAACAAAATTGATATGAGTCTCATTAGATGATATGAAAAATAAAAAGTTGTTAAAAAAATCAGAATGTAATTTGACGTTTCGATCAATCGAAACCTCGGTTATGTTCGATGAGTTATTGATCACTTGCTTTCTTGACCCTCTGCATGCTAAGATTGTTTCGGATGACTCGTTCCACCATACGTTGTGATGTTCCTAACCTGTTGGCATGATATGTTGGGTGGTTGGGTTCTCACGTGTTATACTCACCTTGATCTGTCCTATGATAGCAGGCGGTCGGATGACTTCTCCACTTTGTCAGATTAAAGTCTTGATAGTATTTTGGCCAGTGGGTCGAGTTGACGACTTCAGCAGATTATCTGGTTTAAAGTTTTGCAAACTTGGGTTTGTAAAAAAAAAACATTTTTTTTTATAGCTTTGAACAATTTGTTTTTGGTTCAAACAAATCTTGCAACTGTTTTTTTTTACATGTGTTTGAAACGATGTTTTAACTGGCTATTTTTTTCAACCATGAGCTGCAAGATGAGTCATTTAGGTTAACTAGCAAAAATGTTCGTACTTTTCGCGGGTTACAAAAAAGAGTTGTCCTGATGTGGATGACGAAGAAATTGTAATTTCGTGATCACTTTTAAACTTTTCCTTTTTTCCAAAAGAGGCACGTGATAGTTGCAAATTATGTTATAGACCGGCTACCGTCACTTCGCTCTGGAAACCTTGCAAACGAAACGTAATAAAATGCTTCATTTCATCAAAAAAAAGAAGCAAATTACAACAAGTGAACTAAAAATTGAAACTTAACATTAAGATCACTCATGTCAAATTTCAAGTTTGCAATTCGAGAGGTTTGCATCTCAAAAGGTTTCAAAGAAACGCAAACCCATGAAGAAAGTTTGCCCCCCCCCCCCCTTTACACCCATTAGTCTGGATCCGGGATTTCGTTGTTCATGTTTTATTCTGGGATGCATGTGAACCTTCGTACCGAATTTTGTAAAGATCCATTGAGAAATCGCGACGTTGTTTCAAGACAAACAAACAAAGAAACAAGCAATCAAAAAAACAAACTCATGCTTATTATGTAGATATTGGTTGAGAACGAAAAGTTTATTAAAAGTTTTTTAAAGTTGATCAGGTGACACAACTTTGCTTAATTTATTTCATTTCATACATAAATTAAAAGATTCAATATGTTTAGAATAAACGAAATGTAAAAGAATGAAAATAACATAAGTATCAAAACACATCATTGTAAGGGAAAGAGCAGCAACAAAATTGAATCATATAAGTCTAATATATGTGAAAATGCGAGTAATAAAATCATGATGCCAAGTAGCAGCGCATGAGTAGTAAAACTATGACAAAAATCAAATAAATTAGTTCAAAGCCTAAAATGTTAGTGTCACTCCGAACTGAGTTGTTATCAGATTAATTTACTCACGTTTTTGTCTTTAAAAAAGTATTAATCATGTGGTTAGAGCGCGATTCATCTACAGTTTGGTCAATGACTGTATCAAATACTCTCAAAATTTCAGATGTGGTCTGTTTTTTCTGTGGGAAAAAAAATGATTGATTGATTTTTAATCTTCAATATAATATGATGCCAAATGAAACTTTTAGGAACTTTTTCGTAAGAAGTTTTCAATAAAATAAAAATTTTGGATCCCGCCAAGTCTGTCTTTTTTCACACTTAAAAATGTATTGGCACATTGCCATTAACCCACTTGTAAATAAGTCTCGTTTTAACCACATGAACACTACTTATTTAAAGGCAAAAATTTAGAAAGCAAATTGTGGACTAAAAATAAAAACCGTGCTAAGTGCCAAAATCTTAGTTCTGAGAAAAAAAGCAAAAACCTTTGTGAAAACTAATACTGGCTATAGTGAAAGTCTGACAACTGGCTGAAGTTTGGAGTACTTGCAGACTGAATATCATATAGCCGGGTTTTTACCGCACTGGCCTATACACATAGACCATATTTTAGCAATGAAATGGAAATCGATTGTTTTGGCACTTAGCCCGTTTTTTATTTTCAGTCTACAATTAATCTGTGGTAATTCGGTATTCATCAAAAAACTATCAATTTAATCCTTCAACTCATTTATTTATTTTTTTTTGGATAGAAAATTATTCAGTATTATTTCAGTATTATTTTATGATTCATTCCCTTCTGATTTGCACTGTCAGTTTAATGTTTCGGTTTTTCCGCACTAAATTAATTTATGAAAGACTAATTTTTCGACTTTAGCAGGTTGCTTTCCAGCTTTAAATGTTCGGGTGGACATAATTAAAAAGGCCTTAGAGACAAACTATCAAAAAACTATTGCCCAAACTTCACCAACTTGGGTGTAAACACTGTTTAAATCATGGGGTTTTGATTTCTAAAGAAAAAAAATCAAAATTTCGCCACCGGGGAAAAATGGCGCTGCAAGTTAAATGCGTACAGAAAATTTGGCGTAACAAATAAAGAAAGTTTACTGTGAACAGTAATTTTTCTTTCCATCGTTTACAGATATAATTTTGATATCTTTTGCTTACAACTGTTCTAATAACTGCATCCTGTGAAGCGCGTTTCCTAAAGCCGAACGCAGCAAAATAATCTCGAATGATTTGAATCACTTCAGCGTTATTCGGTCCTTTAACGTTAGTAAGCTATCCACGCCTCCTTGATACACCAAGCTTTTCAAATATCCCGGTAATCAAAAGTCACAGGAACTGAGATCAGGAGAACCGGCTGGCTAATTCGTAAGGAGCTCGACTAATTATTCCGTCTTCTGTGAAATGCTACCGTAAGATTTGCTGTGCACCCATTCCAATGTGAGGAACTGCTCCATCATGCATAAATTTGGTGGATCCGAGGCACTCGCGATATTTAAGTTTTTCAGTAATAAAATCAAGCAGCATTCGTTGATACCTCAAAGAATTGACAGAGCAAGTTACAAGATCGGTTGGTGTTATTTTTTCAAAAAAGTATGGACCGACGATGAACGAAGCAGTAAAGCCACACGACACTGTTGCTCTTGGTGTGCAAAGGAATCTACTGAGACACAAGAGGATATTCCAACGCCCAATGCGGCAACTCTGTGTATTTTCATTAAGGCGAAAATGTGCGTCATCACTCAATAGGATGTTTCAAGACTTAGCATTCTCGATTTCTATTCGAGCAAGGATCATCAGAGAAAAGTACAGACCAGCAACCGCATCTCCTCGAAGCAGTTATTGAGTATGGCTGATCTTGTAAGGGAAAAACCCAAGCAGTTTATGCATAATTTTCCAAACCGTTGCATACGGTACATTAAATTACCTGAATATTGCCCATGCAATGCTGGACGTGCAATGCTGATTTTCTTTAGAAATCAAAACCCTGATCTAAATATTGTTCGCACCAAATGTGGTGGAGATTGATCTAATAAGTTTTTGGTGATTCGGCTCTAAACACCTCCTTTAATTACAGCCCCCTGGTACGATGCAGAAAATCGAAAAAAATCTTTACACTGCCGCTGATAAGGCTGTGGCCGTAAATAATACAAGACCGTAAACAGTTTCTTTGTATTGTGGTTTATTTTGCCGTCCAAAACTTTCCACAAAATTAACGCGATATTTCTATCAAGATAAATTATTTGAAAAAGTAGTCCTTGAAAGGAAACTTAATTTTTTAAAAAGTCATGGCTTCTATCTCGTCTCCATGAAGTCTTTAATCCTGGTATCGAAGTTCGAAAAGGTTTCCCAAACAGTAATGAGCAGTGATCACGACGGTTTTTTAGCGACCCATTTAGTAGGTTTGATAGCGACTAAAATCGGTAGCTATTGCATTTGTACTGTCCGTCCGTCCATTTAACCATTGTGCTCAGAAGCCCAAATACTGTAGGAATGGGGTATTTTCAAGGGCCAAGGTTTCCCCCCCCCCCCTGTTCGAGATATTTGGCATTGTTGACATTCTACCCTCCTAAAAACTTCCGAACGAAAGGTCGGATAGACGAACGGACTTCACCATCGTGTTAAAAGGTCCAAACAATGTAGAAATAGAGTATTTTCAAGCCCCTTCTCTCCCATGTTCTAGATATTTGGCATTGTTTTCATTGGATTTCCGCTATTAGCCTAAATGTTAGAAATGGAATCATCATATTTCAGTTGACAGCTATATCTTGACGGTTAAGCTTTCGGATTATTATACTGAAAGTTATCGGTTCAAATATGTACAGGGTGCAGCAGTGTTTGAGAACATACATTCTAAGTGACACATTCTAAGTATCCTGAACGTCATCGTAACACATCCTCTGTTCTGTAGGTAAACATGGCAGAACCTATGCTAACCCAGGAAATGAAGAGGCATGCAGTCATTGTCTCCTTGGCTGCAGGACACTCCGATTCCGAAATTGCTGCCTTCCTGAAATTCGCCCGATCATTCGTCTTCAACGTTCGGAGAGAACTGAAGGCCGCAAGTGGTGATGTGGAAACCGTTTCCTACAGGAAACGACATTGTCGACGCTCGGACACAACCAGGTCGTCCGAAATCATCGCTCCGTCTAAGCTGCTGTCGAATCTGACCCAGGGCACTCGGCAGAGAGATGCAGGTTGACGAGGCCACCATCCGACTTGTGGTTCATGAAGACCTCCTTTACAAGTCGTACGTGATACGGAGAGGTCAGTTTATGTCCGCGAGAGCCCGGGAGAACAGAGTGACCCGATCAAAGCGCCTCTTGAATAAGCTGAAACATCCCCGAGCAGCCAGGAATGCTATGGTTATTCTCGGATGAGAAAAACTTCATCCAGGCCCAGAAGGTAAAACGCAGAAATGATCGGTGACTGTGTAAAACACCCGGGGAGGTTCCGATCTTCATGCACACCAAGTTCCCCGCCTCCGTGATGGTTCTGGTGTCGTGAGCAGTGAGGGCGACGTGATGCCTCCACATTTTCATTGATGCAATTCTGCGTCATTATGTCACTTACTTGAGGCAAAATGACCTTTGCCTTGTTTACTTTCTCGCATTATCCGCCATTTTTTTTATCTCTCCTCTGTTTTCTAAATTGCATGTTTTCCACATTAAAACTTTTTATTTATCATTTTTTTATATATATTCTTGCATCCTACCACCTTATGTAACCTTTATAATTATTATCATAAATGATGATGTAAATTATTGAATGTAATTTTGCTTTTATTTGGAACGATTTTTGTGCTGGTGAGAGGGTGTGGCCATTTTGTTTCTGTACGGAGTTTATAGTGATGTCATTTGAAGTTTCAAGACACTCCTTATTTCTTGAAGGGCCATTGGTAAAACGTTGTTTACGTCACTATGCCTATAAAATGCGTTCTTGAAACTTCTGAGTCACTCTCGTCATGTAGCTCCAAGGATATAGACGTATATACCGTCCGTCGTGGAGGGGTAGCGGGGCTGTTAGGAGAGAAACAGCTTTGTTTTTTTTTCTACCTATGCACGGTTAATGGCAAGACTGGTATCTCATCCTGTAGTGCGCATATCTCTGGATACTTTTGAGATTTGTTATTCTTAATGTAGCGTCGGCTTCTTGGATATGTCAGGTATTAAGAAAAGCCGCACGCCCACAAAGATTGCTTGGATACATTGAGCAATCATTGTTGGTAAGAAATGTTCGCTAAGTGAAAAAGAATGTGTTGTGCTCCATTTGTGTCGACGCGGATACTTTGACATGAACAGTTTAGTGAATTTTGTCGAAGCTATCCTATATTTCGTGCCAGTGTAAACAGGACAGATCGCCGAAACTGTGAGTAAAGTTTCCTTTGGAGGGTTAAATCAGGGAGTGAACTCTTCAGACATACTCTCTAGTCAGAAAGTCTGTTTTATAAAATATTTTCGTTCAGATCCTTCTTATAAAAGTGACTCAGACTATTTGTGAGAATATATCTTAAGTTTATATTATTGTTAAATTGTGCTGGTAAGGTCGTTGTGAGTTACTGTTTTTAATTACCAACTTTTAAATATTTTTTTTTAATTTGTAATCTGTTGGACTTACCGAATTTATCATTATTATTATATATGTATTCTTTTATATTGATATGTAATTTCAATTGCATTGGTCTTGATTTGTTGTGTGCTATTATATAACATTAAGCTTATTTATAAATACATTTGTAGTTTGATATATCTGAGTTCTTTATCTTTTATTTACTTCTTTTTTTTCTTTGGTGTTACATTTATCTTGTTTTAGCTGTGGGATTTTCGGGCCCAGCGTCCCGTAGCTAAATTTAATTTTCTTCACCTATCTTTATGGATGTAGGCTTCCGATTGCATTATAAGAAATACTCTGTTTTGTATATCCTCTCTGAGATACAGGGGGGTGAACCGTAACGGTGCAACCACGGGTTACTGCTGTAGCACGTGGCTGGCCATATGTTTTTCAACAGGACTTCCTTTTGCCACCATAGTCAAGATGGCTCCCTGTTGCCACCAAAGTCAAGATAAAAGTGGAAAAATATTTTGAATAATTTGTAAAAAACGATGCAAAATTTGAAATACCTCTTGAATATTAGTTGAACTTGTATTTAACGTGTATTTATTTAAGTTATTAAATAAATGTAAAAAAACAAAAAAAAAACAAATAAAATTTGAATCTAAAATTTTTAAAAATCTTTAAAATAATTACTACAAGAACCGGTTTTCTAACCACTGAACGTGGTTTCTCATCAGCCTGGTAAATTTACAATAAAACATACATATATATACAATTACTAAGATCATTAATCAATCCTATTTCTTTATGGAACTCATGTACGAAAAACTGTAATTGTTCTTCCGAACCACTGTTGACGTAACCGTTAGTCTATCACGACGTCTACATGGAGGATCCGCTGTGAAGCTTTATCTGAAATCAGCTGTTGAAAAATCCCAATACATCATCAGAATTCGTCAATAATTGACGAATGAGCTGTAGAAATTGTCTTCTTGGCACAGGTAAATTCAATCATTCCCATCATAGAAATGCTTCTCATGTGTGACGTCTTCTTTCTGATTTTTTTTTTTTTTTGATTTCGTGTGTTCTTGAACATGACCTGGAAATACTCAAATATGAACTAATATTATTGATGGGCAACTTACTATTGTATGGGTTGAGTACTGATATGAATTAAGTTTATATTATACAGTATCTCTTATTAGTAATTGTCATTTTTTTTGCTAGATCATAGTGTTTTCAAAATCTGCAACGTGTTTATTCTTAGTAATATGTTGGCAAATAAGTTATTCAAATTGCATATTGGAGATGATATAACTGTTCTTGCGATGTACGGCCACTATTTCCAATGTAAAAGAAAAGACAAGTTACCAAGGATATTATTTTGGCAAGGAACCAACTGTATGCATCCTTTATTATTTAGCTCCTTAGCTCAATTGTAAAATTTATGGAATGAAATTTGATTTGAAAGGCTATAAGAAAGACTTATATCTGCATCTTATAATTTTTTACCAATTGATTGTGTAACGCAGGATGGAATGGGTAGGATGAATATATTTGCTCTGAATTAACATTCTTGAGCTTGAGGTTATAAATTTTTTTCTAGACTATTCTTAATACTTAATTATTAAAAATGAATTTCCCAGAATATCTACAGTTGAGGAACTGTGTAGATACATTTTCTATTTCTTTCTGAAAAATATTCTCCGAACTACTTAAATGGATAGCTTTAAAAATCTTCATGTAAATTAAATTACATTTATAATGGATTGGAATGGACGAATTGTAAAGTGTTACGAAATTAGATGCTTAGGGTTTTTGGAATGGTTCGGTAATAAATTGTGTAGAGTTGTTTATTTTTACATCCAAGTAATTTATTGTATTGTTATCGTTCTGCTTATCTAAAGTGAATTGGTTGTCCGAATGTATTGAATTGAATTCTTGTAATAGAACATTTTCATTTCCTTTCTTTGGGGACTAAAGCCCTGGTTTTACGGGATACGAAGTCGATATAGAAACCTCGTTCAGTCCTGTGACGTATGTTTGTGACGTATGTCGAAACGAATTGTCAGATCCTGAGTGATTTCACGGGAGAGAAGAAAAACCAGTTTTGTTCCAATGCATCCTGGGATCGAGTTATTGTGCAATGCATCCTGGGATTGGGCTATATTGTTACACTATATCACAATATATTATCAGAATATATAAACTGACCTGACTTGTTAAATAAATAGGGAATAGAAGAATTAATGTGGAACAATATTACAGAGATGAAACGTTGTTAGAATGACTTGTTCCATTAATAATGAAATGTTATAGAGGTCAAACATTGTTTGAATCACTTGTTCCATGTAGCCATGTCTTCACTAGGCTACATTTTTTTCTAATACTTTTATTGCCCATCATTCATTAGCATTTACAATGCTTTGAAATTGCGTTTATAATTTGATTGTAATTCTATATATTGTTATCCATATCTATCTTGTACGATTCATTTATTTCTATCTTCATTTTTCATATATTCGACAATTTCGTTTCATTCGCCTCAGATCATCAATATTTTCATTTCGTCACATTTCCAGTAAAACTACAGTTTCACAATCATTCCATTCTTTATGTTGTTGTCGTTGAGGCGTGGTGGGAATGATGGTTACCATGTTGGAAACGACTTTATTCGGTATACCAACTTGTCACAACTCGGACAGCACTACCGACTTCCACCCTGGCTGGTCACGTGTTGCTCAAAAACGAGAAAATTCGAAGAATCCAGTTTCGTGAAAAATAAATTATGAACATGGCATTGATAAAATAAAATATATATAAAATATATATTAGCATTTTTAAAAAAGTGGTTTTCTAAATACAGAATTGTTAATTTTGCAAGTATGACTGACGACGGTAATCCCATGAAAAAGCCATTATTTTGTTTTATAATCTTGCGATTACCTACAAAAAATTGATTTTCTGTGAGAAACACTGTTAAATCAATAAGAAAAAGAACGGTTTTTAAAGTATTTTCTGCTTGAAATTTTTGTTTTACATCATTTAAGGATAAAAGTAATAGTTGTTTTGAGATGGATGTAAAAACATTTTTCACGTCTAAAGACACCATAAAAATATTGTCTGGCACAATGAGAGATTTAATATTTTCCTATTGAATTCCATTTTTAACGTGTCCAACAGCTGTGTTTTGAAACGATTTTAAATTATTGTTAACAAGATAATGATCAGTCTTGTT
>JAFIDM010000002.1:35328952-35370325 GCA_023159025.1 Thereuonema tuberculata
ATATATATATGTGTGTATACATAGACATTCCATACAACATACGGAAGCAGAAATATTATTATTGCAGGTGAAAGCCATTTCTCACATCTACCTATGGATTCTTAGTGAACACTTAAAGAAAAGTTAATTCTTGACGAGTACCCATAGACTGAAAAATTGTATGCAAAGACGTTTAATTGTAAAGTGAATAAGAGCATATCTTAATTATTTATATATTATATATTATTTAACGTTCTAAGTGATTGGTTATTTATTTCTTTACTGACTCTGCTTTTAAACTAATGTTAAGTCAAATCGGGTTAAGCATCAAGACCCTTCACCACAATTGTAAATTGATCAGACTGATGTTCAGAGGCTAAAAAATCGGTTCCTGTAATTTTCGATTCAAATTTTATTTGTTTCCTAACCAAAAAAAGGTTTACATTCACAGAAATTGATTGAGGCCGAGCAATTCGAATTCAGCTTAACTCCATCAAAACACAGTGATATCAAAACACAAAGCCAAATGAATAATAAACAAGTGGAAAACAGTTGGTCACCATTTCAGGGACTCCTAAATCAGAATATTTATGTGAAACTGGATTAAATAAAGTCACACAAGTAGTCCCAACCATTGACATTGTAGTAGAAGAAGAGTTAACATGCTGGCTTCAAACCGTAGAGGGAAAGATTTATACAGCCAACCACATGGAAATGATATGAAAGACCTCTGCTGCAAGCTTTTGCCTCTGCTAAGTAGAGGCATTTAGCAGAGTTCCTTGTCTGTAGATCAATGTACTCAATACTAGGTTCCTCGGAACTAAGCACCGAGATAGGTCGACATATACAGCTTTAAATTTACTTTTTTATAATATTAATTCTCTTAACTGTAAAAGGAAAGTTTGTGTGAATTTATTGTTTACTTAATAATTACATTGCAAGTTGGAAAAAAATTGCTATCTTACAACGAAAGAAACTAATTATTATTAGATGAGATTGAATTATTGAGGATTTTCTACAGACTACAAAAGAATTTTGATCTTCATTTAAAAAGAAGTTTTGTTATATCTTATTAACATTTTTTTAGAAGTCAACAGCTTAATAATAATTTTAAAATTTACTTAACTGCAAGCCTTCGGTAAAACTTAAACTTCTGTTTGACTCTGTCTGTTGAGGAAATAGCTTCTGAGAATTGTCTACTTCGCTATTTTTATTTTAAAAAGGAAAAAAAAAACCTTAAAATATAAATCATTAGAAGATTTCATAAATTACAAGATAAATATATGGTAAGTCAATATATTTGTGTACCTGAAAAATTTCTGAACCGTTGGATGAATTTTTTGATGCTTTGAAACATTTTTAATTAA
The DNA here is from genome assembly GCA_023159025.1 of Thereuonema tuberculata. Classification (NCBI taxonomy): domain Eukaryota; kingdom Metazoa; phylum Arthropoda; class Chilopoda; order Scutigeromorpha; family Scutigeridae; genus Thereuonema; species Thereuonema tuberculata. The sequence goes on from JAFIDM010000002.1 coordinate 35,330,299, forward strand.
TGACAACGAAAATCTAACTTTTTTAATTGAAAAGTTTTCCAAATTCATTCTTGCCGAGAAAGTGCAAGAAGCAGAACAAATTTCAGTAGATAAGCTGTGGACATTAAAAAATAAGTTTCTAGGAATATTTTAAAAAACTGAGCATTAATCATTTAATCTAATCACTTAATTTGTATGTGGTTATTTATAATTAAAATGAATCACCTTGAGACAACTTAATCGAACCGTTGGATGAATTTAATCGAACTTAAATATTGTTTTAAGAAAAAGGAACATTTGTGCTGTGCAAATCGAATAGATTTTAGAATTTGAAAATAAATGTAGGTTCTTCGTGTGTCATTTTCATGACTTTATAAAAAAATATAAGATGATTTAAATTTAGGCTTTAACTTATCTCAGTAAATTTAGTTTAATGATAAGACTTTTAGTTTTGATGATCATGTGAATGTATAGTGTGAGATAAAAGTTATACTTCTGATTTGTCAGAATATGCAGAAAAATATTTATCTTTCATTGATAGCGAAGGAAAAGAGGTATGATTTAAAGTGAAACTCTGCTGTTGGAAATAATTTAAAGTTAAATCAGTTCATGAGAAAAGCTATTTACGATTTAATAGCTAAAAATAAAAATAAAATTTCAATAACAATATGTGGTCATTTCTATGATGAAATTCTGCTCATTAAAAGAAAAAAATCTTCTAAATTAAAAAGTAGTGCAGAAGAAATATTAAAAAAATAATAATCGAAGAAAGCATGGGCATTGTAATAAGAAAATAATACTCGGAAAAAAAAGGAAATTAATGCATCATTCTAAATAATTATTTAAGCTTGTTAAAATCTGTGTTTAAAAATTATCTCGAGCTAACACATAATCTATATTACTAAAATCTTTTATTTCCCTGTCTGTCCGGCGCAATTGTTAATTATTAGTTTTCCTTCCTGAGAAAGTCAGATTATATTTTTGTTTTCGCCTTGCACGGAATTCGAACCAAGGACCTTCGTCTCCGGAGTCAGGAGCGCTAACAATTGGACTACTGCTGGTCCCCCAATATCCAATCTTACTTTTATTCTATTTGTTCGCGCGCTATCAAATAATGAGTTCATTCAAAAAGGAATAAAATTTTTTGCCATAATCGCTTGCAATCGATTTTTTTTGGATTATCTCATACTAACCAGGGTGAGACAGGCCGATGACCTAGTTATAAAATAATAACATTTTGAAAAAGGTTACACAATACCAGTTTCTCTCGTTAAATAACAAGAGTCTTCGGGCGTGAAGAAGATACTAGATATATACAAAAGCGACAGTAAATAAATTTAAGTCTACTTTAGTAGACATCCATATTGGATCTGACCTTGATCCTCCAACCATAGGCGTGTTGGACTACTCCTCATGAAACGTCTAGGATTGACTTAACATAACATCTACGTATTGAAATGATTGATACTCACAAAATACAATGGAATCTATTGAATTTCCCATTACTCTTCTCCACATCTGATGACACTCGGTAGAAGCCGACTGTGTCACTTTTTCTAAAATGTTAATTTCTTTAATTATATGGGTAGTAAAAAGTCTATTCATGCACGTTAAAGTTTCACTAGCTATCTCATGTCTTTATATTTTCTATTTACATTTGTTATATTTATTAAATAAAGTGAATAGTGAAAAAAGGCAAATATAAAAAAAAATACAGGATTAGATTAGAAAAAAATCATCTTTTAAAATGTATTCTAAATCACAAATGGCATTAAAAGGTTTATTGAAAGGTTTGAGGCATGTAAAGGAACTAATCGAATAAAAACAAATTTTCGGTTGCTTTTTTTTTTAATCACAACGATTGCGAATTGCATAGTCGATATATAATAAAATGGAAAACACGGTTTTCTTTTTATTTTTTTTATTTTTTTATAATATTTAAGAAAACTCAAGATTTAATTGGAACTCTTTTACGGGCGGCGGATGTGAACATTTTGAAGACAAAAATTTGTTGCTTAGAGAAGAGCGAAAATCCATGTAGCGAGAAATTCTTAAAATTCCTTGATGTTTCTTTGGAAATAATTGAGAGAAAAAAACCAAGCCTTTTCCTTTTAAGTAACAATAGGTTAGGTTTGGTTAATTGACTTTTTATTAAGGTTTTTCTGTTTCCAGGATGTTTTGTTTCGAAAGACAACAGAAAAACATACAAAAAAAATATACTTTTTTCCCAAGATTTAAAATGAAAAACGTAGGGCGCATGCAATAGAAATTTTTTCTTAGCTTTGAAAATACTTATAAGATTTAAATCTAAAAACGTAGAACGCAAGCAAAACATAATTGAGATGATATGGATGGAGTGTATATTATCAAAATGTTAACTACACTATTCATTGTTAAAGCTAATGACTACACTATTCATTGTTAAAGATAATGACTACACTATTCATTAAAGCTAATGACGCTTCAGGAACGTTATCACTGTAGAGTTTTCAGGAAACTGTCTTTAAAAATGTTCATTTAACTAGACAATGGGTTAATATTGCAAAGGGTTAATATTGCATTGTCATCCATTTCTGAGCTATCTTTAAAGTTTCAAGTCTCTAGCTCATCGATAAATTAGTTTAAAATCAATTGCAAAATTTGTACCGAACAAACAGACATGAAGCCGATTTGTACCGAACAAGAATGTAATCTAATAAAAACGTTAAAATGTTAAAAAATACTTTTCATTTCGGAATGACCTTCAGTTTTGCAACTGATCCTCCACATCAAATTAGTTCAAAGATTTTTCGTATTTAAGCTTGTAGGGGTGCTTCTGCATAGAGTGCCACTTAAATTTCTTACCGTTTTAAATATTAATACAATCAAAAAAAAAAATGACCCCGGAGTTTTCTATCGATTACATGTCTATATCTATTTTACAATCGTTTGGATGGTCTTGTTTCCACTGGTTTCGTTCGTCTTATTTACATTGTTTTCGTCATTGTATTCAATAACAGCTTTAAAATAACATTTAACAACTAGTTATTAATTTTATGCAATTATTTCTAGTTTCTTCTTTATCAGAACATCAAATTATGTACATCAAATATCAATGTATCAAATAAATTTTACAAACTTTAATTAAAATGTAGAAACTTTAACTAAAATTTATGCATTAAATACAAACAATATCGTAAATATCTTCATTATAAACCTCTATTTCCTATTATCTGAATAACGATAATTTATAGGTCTTCTTAAGAACTTCTTTATTCCAGGCAATGTTTTGCTCAGTTCCAATTTTTTCAAGCGCAACACGTTTAGTACATTCCCTAAACTTATTCCTACATTTTCCTGTACAACAAACAACAAGTTGCAAATAAAGTATGTAATTAAAATAACAATAAAATACATTTGTAACATATCACAATAATAATTTTACAAAATAAGCATAAACACTTTTGATCTTTTCCTAGATCACAATCAAAACTTCTGATAATAATCTTTCTTTTTTTATTTAAAGAAAGTGTAGAAATTAAAAATATTTAGTCGATATACTAAAATTAATAATAAACTAAAAATTTCAAAATGCAATAAGTTGTGATATATTGATAGTAGAAAGATGCGGTTTTCACAGAAATGCTTGGAATGACGCCGGATTTTTTGTCAAAATTATATAACTTTATCGTTACTTTATCAATTAGTTACATTGTCTACCACCAGACGGCGCCACAGTTTATTGCGTCATTCGTCTGGTGGCATGGGACAGTTCACCGGAATACAAGCTTACAAATATTCAATGTGATGCCCCTCAGTCATGAGAACAAAGCCATCAGCTGTGGCATAGACATTGTTTACCCCATTCAACAAAATATCTATTGTTAATGCAGATACATGATGCCGGATGGTATCGTTCAACGGTGACGTTGGTCTATCGCGATACATTTTGACTTTGAGTTACCCTGCAGCCAAAAGTTGCAAGTCGGGGAGATCTTGGTAGCCACTCACGTGGAATGGATCGATTGAGAACACAGTTCTCCCGAATGCTGAACGTAGCAGTCGCTTGACAGGAATAGCAATATGAATATGCTTATCTTGCATGAATGTAACTTTATTGAGTGCTTGCCGCTCTTTTAAGTGTGGAATTATGCTACTCCTTAACAGTGCTGAATATATCTCATCCGTGACAGTAACTTCACTCACCCGGGAAGTTCAGATTCCTGACTTCCTTAAAGAAAAAAGGAACCAATAATGAATTCAGCTGTGAAACCACACGAGACAGTAATTTTTGGGTAATTCTAGAATTTTCAATAACATTTTCTGGAAACTTCAACACATAGAGCTTAAATGCCTCTGAATCTGAAAAGATTTTTCTAGAATCATAGACTAGCATTTTCAAGAAAAGGCATGAAACTCATGAGAATATACTTAAATATCCCTTTTATCGGAAGTGCCAGCTAGACATATGACATATCATTTTACTCACTACAACGAGCTGTATCGATTGGCATAGGTTTCATTTTGATATTTCAATATAGAAATGAACAGCAAACTTTACCCATTTCCGGTCTAACTGGAAGTCGGGCATACTTCTAATTGCTACTGTAGACCATACGCCCCCTACGAAGTCTGCATACCAATATTCAGCGAAAACCGAGTGGGGCCGGAATCGTCGATTTTGGGACACCCTCTTTAGCAATATTCAACCTGAAGCATTTAAGAATTGAAAAATAATTCTTCCATTCTTTACTAGCGAACGATCGGCGACCCGAGAATCCCAGGGTGAAAAAAATAATATATTGATCTGTAAAACTTTATTTTCTTTTGAAAGTAAATCTCAATATTGTGATAATAAACTGAAATGTCAAAAAATTAGAGACATCTAAATTACAACATGTACCTTCTCCCTTCGTCCGAATATCAGCAGCTACGGGATGTGGCATAAAGTGGATGACATTTTGGAATTGCTGCTTGAGTAGACCCAGCTAGCAACATTCAATGGCTGTCCATAAAGCAGTTGTATTTTATTGTTGCAAGCATTTGAGAGTGGTCTGCCCAATGTCCCATATGAATGCAAGATATCAGGGATGACTTGTTTCAGTGCTTCAATTTACTTGGTTTGGTCGGGGGGGGGGCTGAGCAGCAATCGAGAAGAAGAAGAATATTTGCAAAACATCAATTGTGACTAACACAAAGATATTTGTCGGACGGGGCTGTCGCTTATGACCAAAGTTGGTGCAACAAATGTGTTTTATCTTATCATATATGTAGACCGTTACAGTTTAGTGGCTGAAAGTAACACACTTCTTAATTATCCATATTTGGTGCACCTTATCAGATGTTCTATCATTATCATGGGGAGCTGTACGGCTCAAATGAATTGGGCTAACTATGTCATACAGATGCCTCTCAACTATTCTGAATGTCTTTCAAGATGAGTTTGGAAATATACATTTATTAATGTTTTGTGGCATTGGGATCACCAATCTTATTTGTCATCAGTTTGCAGCGACTATTAACGCAACAGTATACTTTAGAATTGACAGAATGATTTCTTGTCATTCTTAAACATATTTCTTTTCTCAACTCTGTTAAATATTTTTCCGCTCCATGAGAACGTGTTTCATCTCATAGAAGCCAAGATTATTACAGGAACTCACAAAGGAGACTTTTTTTTCATCCATAGGATATCTATGCAACCAAGCAATAATCTACTTCCATTCACTTTCACATGGAGGCAATTTCCGAGCAGATCTTCTAATGCGAAAATCTATCAATAAATTGAAGGACAGACTCTAAATAAAGTTGTCATCTATTTGGAGAACGATCATAAAGTTGTCATCTATTTGTCTTCACTCACGGACAACTCTATATCTAGAGTCACAAGTCGTCAGAATTTGGTTATCTTCACTCGAAAGAATAGTCACAATCAATTCGTCGCCAAGAATATCGTATTACAAGCTATGATAGATCATCTATATCAACCCACAACTATCTCAGCTTATCTCGTCTTCAAATATCTATATCGATCAATCTGTACACGGAGCATGGCTTAGTTTATAATAAAATCGACTAGTATTTAGTCTCCTTACTATTGATGCGATATATGAATTTAGCTAGTTGCTAGTACTGCGTGATACTAGTATTTTGTTCATTTTCTAGGTTTATCTTGGTAAACACTAAACTGTTGTCTCTTAAAAGGATCTGAAAAATGGGTGTTTAGCGATTATAACACATAATAGAAAAGTTTTAATTTCTTCGCCATATCCACCATGGATTAAGGATTCTCCGTATCCCGTTCAGTGCTTAGGTGAATAGATCTAACCACTGAACTTAGCTCGTGCAACTAGCTTTTTGGGAATTCTTAATTTGTCGAAAATTCTGAAAATGATAAATTTACCTTTCACGAAGTTTAATGTTGATTACTGTGCCCCTTCCTCTGAATGGCAAGCGTTTTTCTAAAAAGAAATAAATATTTAATATTCAAATTTTATATGAAATAAATAGTAGTTATTTTATAAGAAATATTAAAATTACTGATTCTTTTATAAAAGTCGAAAAATATTCATTATTGAATATTGAATATTGGTAAAAGAAATTTCTAAATATTTAGAATGTATTGTCCCAACCAATTTTGTTTGTAAATCTATGTTTCCTTGTTTAGTCAATTGAAGGAAGTATATTAAAGCCCTGAACTGTGTTATATTGAAATAAATAAGATTTCGTAATTCGTGAAAAAATGCAAATTATAGGTTTAAAAATTATGTTTCAAATAGTAGAAATATTAGAGAAGTAATTGGTATACAGAGAGTAAATTTTAAATTTTACTTTTTTTGCCTACGCCCGGGCTCTTAGAATTGAAACTGTTGGCCTCAACAAAGAGCAAGAAATGTGAGCATTTAGACGACGAAACGTTGCCCTGGGTACTCCGTAGGAGGCAGCTCACGCTATACCCGCAGAAACGGACGAAACAGAGAAGGAGAAAGTAATATTCATGCCGACGCCGGGATTCGAACCCAGGTTCCGGCAGACCGCCGTCTAGATCGCACAGCCATGTCGGAAAGGCAAAATTTTACTTATTCATATTGACCATTTGAAAATTAGCGGTTTTATGCAATTTGCAATCTTAAGTTGAAGTTCTACCACTAAAGGCTCGGAAGTTTTATGTTCCTAGCAATCTCGACCAATAAGAATGATTGAAATCGGTTGGTAAGCCAGACGCCGTCCTTAACCTCCAGTAAGAAACAAGATATCTATTTTGACAAGAGAACTGGGAGAACTTTAGGGTCCATCTGAAGAAGAAAGCAAGATACCGTTGGGAATTGAACCCAGGCTCCTCCAGCCCTCAGTTAAGCGCTTAACCCACTGGACTACCGGTCCCACTTTACTGTTTCACTTCTGAGAAAATAAAGAGACGCGTTCGTTGCTTTTTTTCCGTGTGTTTTTATTATTTATAATTGTAAAGCAGAATAAAGAATTTTCATTAATAAAAATTTCTTTGATTTTCAAATTTTTGATTCTGTATATAATTATGTTATGTGAAATTATCCTTGATTTCTTTCTCGATAATAGAAATGAAGCTGTATTTATAAACCATTTTAAAGTTGTAAAATTTCAAATTTAACTTACACAGAGTGCACCTGAAAATTGCTGCCAAACATAAAGGTTTTATTTACTCATGCAAAACAAAGAATAAATATCATATAAACATGGGTCTGGAAATGCTTTATTTCCAAGATATGAACAATGCATTAATATAGCGAGGTGTTAGCCATACAGTGGCTCAGTTTCACAGAAAGTGCTCGAAATATCCTTTACCGGCAGCAATGCATGCAACACAACGTTGTTCCATCGACTGCCGAACACGATTATTATTATTAGAAATGCATTAAGATAACCCCATACTAAAAAGTCTAGACGGTTTAAATCAGGGGAATGAGCAGGCCATGCTGTTGATTCCCCTCTTCGAATCCAACGGTCAGGATAACATTGGTTAAGAAATCGTCGGGCTGTAAGGCTGAAATGAGGAGTCCCACCATCATGCATGAACCACATGTGACGACGAGTGCAAAGGAACATCCTCGAGGCATATAGGCAACTCATTTTTCAGGAAATCCCTGTAAGTATCGCCGGTTAGTCTAGCTAGCAGAAACACTGGCCCGATGAGATGATCGCCGATGATACCAATCCAGATATTTTCGGAAAACTTTTGTTGGTGCCGTGACTGTCTGATAGCATGCGGGTTTTCATCGGACCAGTGGTGAACATTACGAAAATTCATAATGGCATCTTTCGTGAAGCACGACTCGTCGTTGAAAAGCACAGACTGAGCAAAAGTAGGTTGAACACATTGTTGCATATACCATGTGCAAAAGACCACACGTGAAAGGTAATCGGTGATTGACAGACATTGCACTCTGTCCGTGATATGGGTAGAGAAGCTGTTACTGAAGAATTCCGTGAACAATTTGCATAGATATGCCAACTTCTCTGGCAATCTTTCTAATGGACGCTCTAGGATTTTCTGCAACCTCATCCAGCACCTGCTGTTCAATGTATGTTGTTCTGATGTGTTGGTCTCTGCCTCTATCGACAGTAGCGGGCATAAATGATCCAGTCTGAGCCATACGACGATGAATCACACTAAATGTGTTCCTGGATGAACACTGTCGTTGCGGAAAAGTTTTCTAGTACAGTCGTGCAGTTTCTCTGCAATTTCCATTTGCTCTTCAAAAGTGAAATGGACATCGGTCATCTCTGCATTGTTGAACAAGCTGATGTTTTCTAGAACAAACTGCGCCAATTCTGACATCTGAAATGCATTCAACCAGACCTCCAAATTTGTTTGGGGAGAGCTTGTCCATTTGTGGTGCTGATGGTATCAACTTTTAGTGGGGGGGGGGTCACGATTACTGAGGATGGCAATACATGTCATGATTACTGAGGAGCAAATTAATGACTACAATACGATGTAAAGGCCAACACCTCTGAATCATTTCATCGTTTATATCTTGGAAGTAACGCATTTCCAGACATGACATTTATTCGTTGTTTTGCATGAGTGAATACAACCTTTAAGTTTGCAGACATTTCAGATACACCCTGTATATACATATTTTAGCATTAATATAAGTAGAATAAAAGTATGCTGTAGTTACTGTAATAGCTGACTTCCATAACGAGATATGCCTCTTTCGAAAATTTTTTTATAGAATTGAAGAAAACCTTTTCTTAAACAGCTCTGCTGGACACTTGAATTTGAACATCCTTTCTGTAGCAACACCTCCAGATGCACTCACTTCGGAGTATATCCAAATCGAATGGTCTTTATTGCCGAAGATACAAGACATTATGCAACAAGGGCAAATGGTTGTACCTAGTCCATTTCTTTAGAAGGAAGAGAATTCCATTTGTTTTATTCTCTTTAATACATTTCAAAAATTTCGTTACATTTAGCTTTTTGAGATCCTTAAATTTCTGAAGAAGATCTATTTTTAGGAAATTTTATTTTAAGAAGTAATGATTTAGTAACGTTGGTAAGTGTTAGAACTTCTTGTCGTTTTGCATCTTTTTATCTCTACCTAGCTTCACATTTTATGCAGTTATTCTGGAAGTTTACTAATCTTTAACATTTCAGCAGCGAAGCCGAAAGAAATAAATTTGCCTAAAATTACTATCTATGATTTTTTTTTAATATTAATGTTAAACTTCTTTCAAACTCCATTTGAAGAAATTCTATTTCTCTATCCAGCTTCACATTTTTATTAACTGCTTAGTCTTCTCTTATGCTATCCTAATAAACTGCACCTACTTTCCTCCACAGATTATTCAGAAGTTATGTACAGAACTTATAAGGAAAGGCGAATCAAAATCGGTTCAGTAGTTTTAGAGTTAATCTTGGACCTTTAATTGTGTGCGTTTTTATGCTTTTTTTCTTGTTATATATCCTTGACGCACATTAATTTTACTATTATATGTATGTTTCCTTTACAAGTCAATTCTTTATAGGCCATCCGTTGAGCTAGCGGAGATTAATTTAGTACCCTTTTTATTCTTAACTTATATTTTGATGTTTTTTTTAACTTAAGGGTCATTGTTTTGTTTATTTGTCCTTTGTTTATGTTTCTTTTGGTTCCACTGAGCTATTGAGTACTGGGCGAATCCAACTGACGAGAGATATGAATCTCAAAACAGTCTGTGTTGGACCGAAAATTTCAAAAGTAGCTCAGTGAACTTGCTACTGTATTAAATTATTTATGGTTAAAATAATTTAATTATTTCTTTTATTAGTTCAAGTAATTTTTTAAAGGCATGTAAAATGCTTGAAGAAATTTTTTTTTCTCTTTATGAAATGGAAGTGCTCCAACAAGAAATTTAAATATTTAAATTAGTTAGCGTCACATAGATGGGTGTGACGTCATAAAAGGATGAGAGCAATGAAAAACTTGAACTAGAATGTTGAGACTAGATGGTTTAGAACCCTGAACTAAGATGTGAGACCGAGAGTGTTAATCATCATGGGAAGAACCTTTGGAATTGGAAGAGGTGAAGCTATGTTTAAACCTCAGCTACTCGGACGAAGTAAAGTGCGGTCATTGTGTGGGACACGCATAAATCCAGTGTTTAAAACACATCGGGAATAATGGTCCAATGAAGTAGAAAATTAAGGACAGTTCCATATGGAGAAATATTTAAGAAGAAATTTATTTCTGAAGTTTCAAATAGCGGTGGAATTAAATGTAAGCATTCATGAATAAATGCTGCATACGAAGACGCTAGATTTGAAGCAGGTATCTCAAGTGAAATTATTTTCGTCTCAATAGATAATTAAAATTCAGTTTCGAGAACGGAGTTTTTTTCCAGAGACTGATACCTGTAGGAAGCTCAAAGTGGATTCTTCCGAAGAGAAGGTTGCCGACGTCTTCCATTATCCTAGAGTGGGTAAGCAGCGAAGAAAATCCGAAAAGCAGCGAATAGATTATTGCGGCTTTTCAAAGTCAATATTTTCTGGTAAGAAGACCGGAAGAAATTGAAAAAGGATTGTCACAATAAGAGGTAGTAATTACCGGACTTTTATTTTTAGTGGAAAACTAAATTTTCCTTCCAGTAAATAGAGAATTATATTTTTACTGAACTCTTGAAAGTTCTCATTAGTTCTTCGATTTATTATTGGTTACTTGAGATAAGCTGAATCCTAGAAGATATTTCGTGAAGAGTACGAACTGATAATAATATTTTACGTTCCGTTATTTAAGAAGCGAAGTGAACATTTCCCAATTTCAAGTGTGGTTATTTGGAAGTGAAACATCTCCACCCAAAGCATTGTGGGGAGAACTAATCAGGTGGGAAGGAGCTAACCCGCCATGTTCAACGGTAGTAAGTGCCTTGGATTAAAGTGCAACGGAATTAGTAGTGTAATTCTAAGAAGACTGGCTGATAATACCAATGATGGGAATCAACGCAGACTACTTCAAGTGTGAAGACATCTAGAATACTTCAGACTGTGAGTAACTGTTTTTCCATTATTATAATTTTTGGATGGGCAAATGCACGCCTCGTCGATTGACGAAGATACAGCCGATGTCAAGTTAATAGGAAAAATAACTGAACACTCAATTCATAAAGAATTGAAATTAATTAATTATTTCACGTAAGGTGAAAGATAAGCCCTATAAAGTTAAACACATACAGGTGGCGAAATCATTATTGAAGTTTCGCACTAGTGAAAACCTATTATTTTGTATTAATTTGGGTCCTGTTACAATACTCGTAGATAATACGTGTGTAAGGAAGTTAATGTAATTATCAGTCAGCTATGATTATTACATAATCTTTTAAAAAGTGCTTCGTGATAAATATTGTGCTTTAGTGAAGTGATAATGTGATACTTCTAAAAGGTGCTGAATGATACTTCCACTGTGATATAATACAGTGCAACCAAAGTGTTGAAACTTTTGAAAAGATGTATTTTTGTTGTGCTACCTGCTATCACTGTGTATAAAGTTTTTGAGAAATTTTAAAAATTCACTGAAATAAATTATTTATGAATTTTATCTGGACTATCATTATTTCTATACATGCATTTCTGCTAATAATTAGGGTTCTGAATTTTATCTCCCTTCAGAACTTTTAATTGTGTACGTTTTTATATTTTTTTCGCTTTTTATATTAAATATAAAATTTTACTAATTTAATTTTGCGAAAAATAAAGTGACTACACTTGAATCTCATTCTGCACCATTTGTGCTGTTTAAATAGGATTTTAAATATCGTAATATACGATGTTAATAATGCTAGTCACAATTGCGGCAAAATATAGTATTTCATGACAGCTAAGTAGACTTTCAGTTTTGAGTAAATTTATAATTCCTAAATTGACTCAAGCATTTCCTCCAAACAATCATAGATTATATACATTTTTTATTCATTTGGAATCATGAAGCAAATCAATAAACATTTTTAAATCAAAACTCTAGATATTACTCTAGATTAAATTCATTTAAAAGATAATACAATTCGGCAAAACAAATAAATTTTTCTCTCTTTCCGAAGATCAAAGTAACCAAAAAATGGTTCTTATTAACATGAATAATAAACTCTTCACGCTTCATTAACTAGCACTGGGCAGAAAAATTTAGTATCCGTGTTTTAAGGCTGGGTTGTTAAAATGATATCTCATCTGTGTAAAATTGAATAAATACAAAGTTGTAGAGTGTAATAAAGCATAGGTATAAACTCAATGAATTTTCTGTAAAATTCTACACAGTAAAGTTTGAAATGAGCCGGCCAAACACACAGTGATAGAAATAAAAACTTCAAATTACAAGATAAAATTATACATACAGTTTCGGTTTGCTAAAATTACAAACCTTTCAAGAGGTGAGACCCAAGAACACCCTCATAAATACAATCTAATAGAGAAGTTTCTCAAGTAACAAAAAAAACTCAAGTAACAAAGAACCCTTCTACATAGTAAATTTTAAATATAGAGTTCCGATAGGAAATATAATGACAGAGTTATACATTACTAAATCTGTAGGTGTAACATTTTCCCCATATTGTTAATATCGATTCGGGAGGTTCTTTATGTCTACAAGTTCTGATGCCAGTTTCTGTTTTCATTTCATTCTCATCTATTCCAACAGAAACATCTGTTTCATCTTTTGTGTTGTCAGTTTCACTTAAATTGGCTCTGTTTGTAGATGTACACTAAAATGAAACAAAAAGGTATTCATAAATCAGAGAGTAACATTACGGCAACACTTTATTAAGATAATGTATTGAACCTATGAGAACTTGTGGAACTTAAATCGGATACTAAATATTGTATTCCAAAGAATGCAGTGTGATGATAGAATCGCCCGAAAAATAAAACTTTAATTCGAGGATACTCTTTAAATAATTTAGTAAGCAAAACTTCTAGCAACATTTCCAGATCTTACAGGAATAAAAGAGCTCACCGGAATGAGATGAATTGATGACTAATGCCCGTTCGAACTTATCGAATGATACAGTCCATCTTGTTTCTTGGACTTGCTTCAAAGCGCTGTAATCGAAGATCAAACGATTGATAATTGTTTCAGTGATTAATTTTGGTTCAAGTGTACATACGGGTACTAGCCAATCAGAAGCGATCTAGACATTCACTGCATAAGGCCGATTTACTACTTCAGTTTAAGTCTCCAGCACAGTGATTCAGGATCTTTCTGGTCGTGGATCACGTGTTCCTCTTTGAAATTTAAAATGGCGGCAGATGGTGCGAACATAGCATGCTCTCGTGATTTCATTCATTTTCTTTATTTTTTGGAAATGACAGAGCGATTTCACAGCACTACACAGGAAGGCAGATTCCAACATTTCATCCTTAATGCTAAGTTGCATTTTAAACATCGCTGTTCTGAAGGAAATACGATATTTTTCTACTGCGATGTGCTGGTCACCATTTACGCCTATCAATGTCGTCGTCATTTAGGCCTACCGATCTTTTCCGTGGGCCAACATACGATCGTAAAGTACATGCAGTGGATCTGAATTTTCCTGATTTCGTTCCTTCATATCGCATATTATCACAAAATGCATCCTCACCAAGTAACCACCAGCGTTTATTGAAGTGAGAGTGATGTTGACGTTTCACAATAGGCGTAATACGTTAAAAGGTAAAGCCTCTTTTTTTATTTTCGATATTTACTTCATCGGATATTTCGTAAATATTCAATCCCTTTATCTTGTTTATTAAGGTTGGCTCCTTTTAGCAAGCGTTGCCGTTTCTTTATTTCTTTCCGATAATTTTTCATAACTTCCATTATATTAAGTGAACTTCAGCTTCCGGTCTTTGAATATAGTTCCAAGATGTAACTACTTCACAACTCGTGGAAAAAACAAAAACAAAAAAAAACACGCCGTACCCGCATGTAAATTTTAATCTTAATTTTTCTCTGTCCTTATTAATCGAACACTCAATCTTATTACTTTTAAGATTGAAACGATAGTTGTCTTTAATATTCTACAGGTTGGTAGTGCATCTAGAATTTGAAACGACACTGAAAGTCTCGTTTCGTGTCTCATCGATTTGTTGATTTTTATTATTGGGTGCTTTATTGTGGAACTCCATACAGGGTGACAGGATTGTTTTAGTGACAACTTTACATTGTCTAGGAACAGAGAGTGTTTGTTGCACGTTTCGTACTACATTAGGAAGGTTACTATCTCTTTTTCCTCTTTTTTCGGCCATGTAGTACTCCTCATGGAGAGTAATTTCGCCCCTTAAACTTTGGGCAATGAAAGCTTAAGATATTTTTTTGGTTTTTGACATGGTTAACTTTCCCATCCTATCCGATCGATTTTTTTTGTAATTTTTTTTTTTTTTTTTTTTTTTTGCATTGAGGAAAAGTTATAAAGCATAAACTCCAAGGTAAAAAAAAGTTATTCAGGATTTCTCCCAAAGCTTAATCCCATTTATGAAAGCTTCTACTCCGGAAAATAGATGATGGTGATGGACAATTCATCGAGATAACATCTGTAATGGAAGCATCAAGCCTTTACGAAAGGTATTTAGAACATCTTCGTAAGATTGGCCATCGCCATCATGAAATTGGAACGTTCTTTTCGTCAATCAGAGTGTCAACAATGTGATACTAGATAAAAAGATTGCAAAAGAAATGGCGTTACGAAAACAAGCTGATATTAGCGCTGATGCTAATTTTGTGTAATGGATGATCGGATGAATCCAAATCCGATATTGCAATGGATTAAGCTTGTGTTAATAGATTATCTTATATTCGATTAAGAGGCTGATAGCCTTTAGATTTAAAACAGTTAGAATTATTTAATGGTTTAAAGATAATTCTCAGTAATAGTAACTGATTAAACCTAACGGATGGAATCCCTGAAAGAGGATTTAACTTGGAGAGCGACCACAGTAACCAATGATCTAACGATTGAAAGGAAACCAGTAAGGTAGTATCATCGCAGTTAGCGTTAGCTGATGAATAAACTGACGTATCAACTTTCACAGTTAATGTAAGTAACTTTTCATTTTGTCTCATCCATCCCGGAATTTGGAAGGCAGCCAACTCACACAAGAATCGTATGTTGAGTTTCAGTACATTTCATATTCGGTGAAAAACCATTTATTCAAACACTTGTGATTTTAATCGTTATAAATGAGAGAACCTTTGAATGATCTTCTATGCATTGAAAAATGAACTTTAGTTAATGGGAAATCCATTTAAATGAATTTTGAACTATTTAACACAACTATATCGAGTATTGTAGTCATTTAATTTTATAAATATGTTAACTCTATTCCAGTTTACCGCTTCTTTATTTCTTATCTCATGTTGCCTAAACTTGCTCTGCTAAACCCAGTACATGCAAATAATTTTATTAAACGCTATTTGAAAATATGCTGTGAGATTCTAAGACAACTATTATTATTATTAATCCCACAAACGTTCTTCTAGTCAACGAGAACTTATCAATTTGATATGTAAAATTGACATTATCCTTAAACAGGAGTTATTAAAGGACTTATGAACATTTTAGAGGCATCTTCTAGTTAGTCTATATTTGCAAGATGTCTATTCATCGAAATTTAAAAGAAATTTCTATAGTTCGTTGGTAATTTATAGAATATTTATTGACAGTGTAACTTGGATTTGATTTGAAGATTAGGGAAACGAGGAGGAAAAAAAAACAAAACAAGAAAGTTACTAAATTACTTTATTTATATTATTGAATTGTAATGGAGTTAAAGAATAGGCTTTGAATTGTTTTTTTCCATAAACCTGTATATATACATATAAGATATTTATTTATTAAGTTTTTCCAGGATCCTGGGATGCTTATGTTTTTTTTTTAACTTTTATTATATTTTTAATGTATGATTACAAACCAAATTATCTCATGGGATAAGACGGATTTTTAAACTTTTAAATTTGAGATTGATTTTAAAATTTTAAGTTAATCACTCATTCAGTATAGTTTGCTAGTATCTTGAAATGAGCAAAATCATTTATTTTTTTTAATAAATTACCTCAGTAAAAGATTGTATTGGTAGTTATATCTTGAATTTTAATAAATTGTTTGTTTATTCCTAGTTAGAATTCATTCTATTTCCTTCTACTGCGTATAACTGAGTTTTTTTTTAATCCATAAACAACATTAGAATAAAAAAATAAACAAGTGTTTCTTTAATTTTATCCCCTTGTCACCTAAGTGATCCACGCCTAGTTTTACTAACTGGTAATAAGCGCTACAAATTAGTCAAAACGAAAAGTTCTGTTGTTTTGAATTGTAATCTTTAATTCATTACGGAAATTGTACTTGTTCTGAAAATGTATCTTTGATGGATTGGATAGTCCTTAGATACAATTAAATAACCTTGTGCTGGGACCTGACTACCGTAACTAATTTCCTGGCATTTGTTTTCTTCGTCTCTGCTTAACTAAATTACAGACTTGATTATCATGTAACTAGACAAGTACATTTCCTTGAAACACTGACCTTCAGGAGGTTTTTGTGTGGTCGGTTCGCACCGAAGTGCGAGCTTCGTTGCCGAAGCCTCCGTGCTCCAGGGAGCGCTAGTGTTCCCAAGACGGCGAACCCCTAGCAGACTCCCTAGAATTACAAGGGAAAGATACTGGGGTGGTTTCCCGTGGCCTTCCCCAGGACGCCATTAAGGAATGACGTCAGACCGAAGAGAAAGTGAAGAAGAGGCTACAACACAGGAAAGGAAATTTTTGAAACATCCATGCTCGCTACCGGGATTTGAACCCGGGCGCTGGCACATTGATCTCACGACAGACCGACGCCTGAGACCGCTCGACCACACCAGCGCGGCTCAGGAGGTTTTATACTATTGCAATTCATCTGATCAACTGCCTCAATTGTTACTAATAACCGATTTTTCTTTAAGATGCACTTGCACACTTTTAACACCTAAAATTATTTGTGCTGTGAAACATTTGACTTTCGCTACAAATTCCTCCCACAAAAATATTTATTTAACTTATTCAATATTGAACAAATTTGGATCATATTCAATTCATTTAAAATCACTGCAATTAATTCACTTTAAATCATTGGCATTTGAATCATTTGTTTCGAATGAATGGGACTTCTTTTGAAATCCGGAGATTGCATTTAAATGTTGAATTTTTGTTTTGTGTACAGCCTTTGTAAATGTAACTGCTGGTTCTTGTCTGTATCTGTATACTCTACTTTGATTTCACCATGCTCGACATATTGTCGAATTGTTATTGGAACTTAAACTTGGTATATCTATTTTTGCACTGATTTGTGAAATCACTTGATAATGCAATCTCAGCATTATTATCACAAAAGATTGTAGTGGGACTTTTGGTGAATTTCTCATCCTTCAATTCACACAAGATATTCTTTAAAGTCATCAAGTAACTGCTTCCTTTTCTTTCTACTCGCCTCTTGTGTTGATCGAGCTATTTCTTTGTGTTTTGAATGATAAACTAATAACTGCACCAGCCAATTACATTAGGCATCCGGTTGTGCATTTTCCGTCTTTTGCATCGTCGGTCCAAGAACAGTTATAATAAGCATATAGTTTGTCTTCGGATCTTTTGTAAACTAATCGTATGTCTTTTGATCCCTTTAAATACTTCAGTATTCTTTTCAGACTTACTACATTCTCCTGATTTGGACTACAGAATTTTCTTGATGAAATGTTGACTGTATACTGAAGATCTGGTCTTGTTACATTATACAAATAATTCCCGATATTTGAAGACACCTAACATGAAATACAAAAACAAATTCCAGCCAAGATCAGAAAAGGGAATATTTTTATTTTTAGAATATTCGAAGAAATCCAGTGAATGAAAGAAATGTCTCTAAGAAAAGTCATGAATGCAAAACCTTACTGTTGTTGAATTGAAATATGACAATTGAAACATGTGACAAATGAAAAAGGCAATAAGGCAATAAATAAAGAGAATAAAACACCACAAGATTTGGACTCCCACAGTTGTACCAAGATATGTAACACCACTAAGTACACAATAGTTTTCTTAATAACTATCTATAGCTATCTATTATGCTTCTATATTTTAAGTGGTCATCATTTTCATTACAGCAGTTGTTAGGCTCATTTAAATTAATTTTAAATTAACTAGTAATTTAAGAACCCAACAAGGTAACCATGATGCGTTTGCTCAATGCATTCGCAAGTACTGAGTTACCAGAGCGAGGTTATGCGCTGCGAGAAGAGAAATAAATAAGAAGGTAGGCTTCGATAAAATCAAGAACATTTATATAAGCTAATAAATACAATTCGTTACACTTCTATAGTTTAAAGTTCATAGTTCAGTCAGCATGATATCTTCTATCAAGATATTCACTTAAACTCACAATAATGATCACTCAAGTTTCTTCTTATAACTACTCAGTAATTATATGTTAATTCAGTTCAGTTCATCTTCGATAGATGATTCACTAACAAAACGATAATGCATTTCTCACCAAGTATGGAATCTTAATGGTTTTACCCAATGTGTATTCATGTTATAATGCACTAATCATCTAGTATGCAATTCATTCCTTTCACTTGTATGAGATCGAATTACACGTGAACTAATCTGTGTAATTTCACTAATTTATTTAGTAGCAGTTTGCATGGTAGCTATATCTTCTTCCATCATTATTGTAACTAATGATTCCGTAATAGTAATCCTTTTACTATTTGAATTTAAATATCCTTGCATTTAATCAAAGTTCAATAGTATTATAATTCGTGAATATTATAGAATACAAAATATCCTAACATATGATCAGTCACTGTTCCATATCAAACTTTCCTGGAATTTCACTATCAAATTACAAACTCATAAAATGCCTTGAATAGTATCTAACAGTTTCTTGGTGAACTATAGTATTCCCCTATTATATGTCTGTTTGTAACACCTAATGCCTCTTAAAATCCTTTGATTCGGAATCGTAAATGTTTGCCATGTTTTGCGTTCCATTCATCATGTCTGTGTGAGTCATCTGGCTATGTTCTTCGACGAACGTAGAAAATGAAACGTTACTTACAATAATTTGAGTGCGTTGAAACATGTACGAAAATGCAAATTTTACAGAAGACATAAAAAACTGTTTATTCCATAAACTGTAAGAATATTAATAGTTCTACTGTTACTGTGTGAAAATATAACTGCTAAAAATGAGGTGTGGGTATAAAGCACTGGTTAATGTATTGTGCGTTTAAAATAAAAAAATATATAAAAACTTGCACTTGTTGCATTTTCAAACTAAACTAGATACTCGAATTACAAAAAAAAAATTGTTAAATATAGAGCAAACTGAAGAGAAATGAATTGTTAACAAATCCAGTGACGTACAATTTCCTTTATTATGATCGTCATAACTAAAAGTCTTCCTCTGGTGCTTCATTTTGCTCTGTAGATTGCCAACTTCTGATTTGAGACCAATATTCTTTTTTCTCAGCCGGAATGTAGTCCATTAGCTTCTTCAGATCATTTAGCTTCTTATGATTGATGGCAATTTTGTTGGAATATGCAGGAAAAGAAATAATCTGGTTCACTTTTCCTTTCAGAAACATCATTTCCCACGTGGTTTTTGTGGGTTAATCCTTTCACTTTAGCGTCTGGTATAATATTATGTTTATAATTTCTTTTATTCACTATCCCTCTTTTTTCTTTTCGGCAATGTTTCAAATTTCTCTCCACTACTCGATGCCATTTCTAACTTGGTAATACACAATAATCAACACAAAACAATAAAAACAGTAACAGATCTCAATATCTTTCCCATTCACAATACCAGCTGCTCAACTACAATCAGTGTTGTTAGTGTTAAGCGATCATCATGGTTAGCGCAAGCGCATTTATGCACTTCCGTATGAAGATCCAAGCTGTTTGCTTCGAGAACGTAACATCTGACGCACATGGTATGTTTTCGAACTAAACAATGCATCACTGGTGCCGTAGGGCTTGGACGAAACGATAGATTCTACGTTTTCCAACAAAATCTGATATATAAATCAGAAGGAAAACAATATGGCGCAAAAAACGCAAAATTGAAAAAACTGTCACATGTTACCTTTTCGAAATAGGTGATTCAATTGTGCACTTAATGGTGCTACACATCTTGGTTGAACTGTGGAGTCAAAATTTTGTGCTGTTCTATTCTCTTCATTTTTTTCCATATTGCCTTTTATCATTTCTCATATGTTGGTACTTCAATTCGAGAACAATAAGATTTTTGTATTCGTGACTTTTTTAGAGAACATCTTCTTCTGAAACTCTTATAAGTGTCTTCAGAGTTTTCCAATTCACTTGGTTCGTCGAATATCCAAAAAATACTCCTATTTCTGATCTATATTGGAATTTGCATTTGTATTTCATCTTAGAAGTCTTCAAATATGGGACGCTACTAAATTTCTTCATGTGATGGTGGCTGACTTTGTTTAAACCGACGGACCATCTATTAATCAGTAATTGATTGTTAACAGCTTTGTGGACAATAAGCTTTGTCATGTAATTTGTGTGTTCCATTGCAAAATCTCAAAACCTTATCGGTAATTCTGCGACTAACAAAGTTGCTCTATTCAATTAACGAACTATTTAGATCTTTCTCCAACGCCGTTTATTGGTAGCTTGTATGGTGATGCATTCCGATGCAAAATTCCTTTCTCCTCGAAATGTTTCTTTCCCTTGGATCGGACGTTAATTCCTTGAGCCTTCTGTCTGTTTGTGTTTCAAAAATTCCTTTAACGTTTTGATGTTATTGAGAACATCTTTGCGTTTTACGAGATAGTAAATAGACAAATGACCTGCGTTAGAAATCGTCAATAAAATTAAAGATGTATCTATTTTCTCTGTCATTTTCTAATGTTATTAGTCCACTTACATCAGAATGCATCAACTCGAGTATACCTTTAGTTCGAATGCTTTTTAGTCTTTGATGTGAAATGTTCCTCATCCTAGTTAGTTTGCATAATTTACAAACGGATGTGTAAGGATCATTTCGTTACTTACTAAATTTTTCTTTCCAACATATTAACTCTATTATAAAGTGCACGACGAAATCTTTCATCTTTCAGGATTCTTCTGCTGTACTTTAAGAATATGAATACGATGATCACTTCACATCTAATTTAATAAAGACCATCGTTCAGTCTTCCAGTAATCGAAGTTTGCCGTTTCTTATTCATTAAGTTACAACGATCGCTCATAATCATCTGAGTTAATCCAGATTTTACGACTCTCGGAAGGGACAATAAATTTACAGCTACATTTACAGCTACAATAAATTTACAGTTCGCATAGGTTGCAAATTTCAATTTTCAGAGGTGACTTCTTTGGAAGTAATGCCTTTAACTTCAATATACGGAACCAATGGCTGCGAGGGGTGTTGTCGAGGCTCCATACATCTTCACAGGATTTAAAAACCTTTGTAATTATGTAGATAATCTTTCATGCATATGATATGATGTGTAGAGGTGTGTGTAGAGATCAATAAACTTCTTTTCGCTTTTCATAATTGAACTTTTCTTCTCAGCTAGCCTCACCTTTACTCTCGTGATGCCAGAATATGGATTCGCTGCTTTATTCCTGCTAGCTTCCTTTCTTTTCTGACTTTTTCGGGATCTTGCCTGTGACCTTCGTTCTTGAAGCTTCACTTTTACATTCATTCTTGCCTAAACGTTGTATGTTTCAGGTTCAATTGGAACATCACTTGATTGCTGTGTCAATCTGTATACGTTCTTTAGGTTGAACTCAAGAACAAAGGAGAATGGTCAAACTCTGGGAATTTTCCCCACCCTGTATAGTGATAAGATATATACCGGTAGAAGATCTCCTTACATAGAACATACGTTATTATTACGATGCAATTATTAGTCCGTTCGGAGTTTGATACGTCTTGAGTCATTGATTCTGGTGAGTGTGGGTGATAGGGAAGCCAACCACTACAGCCAAGCATCCCCCGCCTGTACGTGGTGCTACTACCCACACTCATCAGAATCAGTGACTCAAACGTGATATCTACACGTATATAACTTGGAACGGATTAATAATTGAGACAAGTCGTAATGATAAAAAAATGTTCTATTGATGAGATCTTTCCTTAAATATAAGTTATATGGCCCAAATATCGCCCAGGTTCCAATTACCGCCCAGTGCGATGTAGGACGGGATAGTGTTGCTATCACGCGGGTACCGATGGAAACAATTTGCCATTCCTTCCATTAGCACACTGTGTTCATTTGGTGGTGTTAGTTCAACCCCGTTTATTTTTTGTGAATTCTTGAAGTTTTTTCGTTCTGGTAAGTTATGAACCTACTGTTTCTTTAAGTACTGCAGCTTATGAATTATTCATGCCATCTAATATCGTGAAATAGTGAAAGAAATAACCTATCTGTTGATAATTTCTGTAACTTGTTAGTTAGCCGGTTTGTCTGTAGCGTCCACCAAATTGACAAGCTAGAGAGTGCCCAATATCGCCCACTTCGTTGTTCCATATATAACCCACTGTGCGATATTTGGAACTTATATTTATACATTTTATTTTGGTTTATTACAGATATCTCAACGTAAGACATGGGACAGAGTCAAGATGAAGGAAGCTGTTACAGCTGTAAAAAATAAAGAAATGGGCCTTCTGAAAGCTTCCAAAACATTTAATGTCCCACTCTTGAGAGTGGGTCACCATTCAAAATTGCTCTAATGAATTCTCTCAGCAAAAGGAAATTAAGTGCTAAGGGGCTGAACTTAGAAGATCCAAAGAAAAAGAAGCTCGCAACACCTAAAAAGAATTGCGAAAAGATTAAGAAAAAACAAAAAAATGCAAAGAAGTGCAAAAAAAAACCAAAGTATTTAATGGGGTGAGCGATATTTGGAATACTTTCACAAAATTCAAAATATGACTCTTGACTGAACAAAAATTGAGGAAAAATAAAAAATAATAGTTATATCTATAATTGGTTCAGGAACATGTAAGTGAAGGTTAATATGATATATTGTAATTGTTTGAAGCCATTGAGAAGATAAATGATAAGAATATGGGCAGGTTTTCTTAGATGGGCGATATTTGGGCCATATACCTTATATCTTATCGCTATACTGGGGTGGGGCTGATCTGCCCATTATCCTTTGCCACATACATTTTCGAAATTAACTATTGACGAACCTTGCTTCTTATATTTTGCACTTCTTCGTCGAAGCTTCCGCCGATCTGTTCCAGTTGAGCTATCAATAGTTACAGTTCGATTACACGATCTACTAAATTATCGGATTCTTCAATATTAGAAAGGAATATTTCTTTTCAGTCTAGTTACCATAGATATTCCTTAGAATTATTTTCAGTTTCCAGTTCCTTTATTAGCTTTGCACATTTGTCAAGGATCTATATCGATCAATCATCATCAGTCAATTTTTTTCCCAATGCTTTATCGACTTTTTCGAAGATTTTAAGGTTCTCAGTGATTATCTTCCAAATTGAAATCGTATTGTCTAACTTCATACTTGAAGCAATTCGATAATAACATCTAAACTGTAATTGCAAGTATAATAGTTCTAAAGTTAAGTCATATGGTTGCAGTACTCGAATGAGATTTCAAATTACAAGTTATGAACATGAAATCTCATTCGAGTACTGCAACCATATGACTAAACTTTTAGTACTACTTCGTATACTTGGAATAGCTCTGAACGTCTATTTTTGTCTCAATAGGTAATTAAAAATCCTCTTATTAACTTAAAATTTATTAATTCTTTAAAGCAAACTTCGCCTCCGCAGTGATACTCATACTACTGTGGAACTCAAAACCGATTAGTAAATATTGTATTGCAGAGATTGCAGTGTGATGACAGAATCTGCCAAAAAAATCACCTTCACGACATCGCATTCTCATTATGATTCCGGTGTTAGCAACTGCATCACTTTTGAAAACTGATTTTTCTTTAAGATGCCCTTGCACACTTTTAACATGTAAAATTATTAGAATGCATTGAAAGATATTGAAAGACATCATTACCTATAAATATCTTTTTTACTACTCTTAAACAATATTTCGTTTCTTTTGAGCAAGAAACTTCTTTAGGTTTGAGGTTTCAGTCGAGGAAACTAAAATCTTTCTCTTTCCTCTAATACTATAATTCGTTATGAATACAACTTTAAAATTTACAAATTAATTGACATCGTGCTGTTCATTCTTACTAACACTTCACCATTTGGAGTTGCTTTTATTGGAAATGTATTTTCTCATGTCTTTCAAATATTCAGCTGTTTATAAAATAAAAATATAACTTGGAAGCAGGATTGGGAATGGCTCCTCCAGAAAACTGAAGTAAAACCAAAATACACATTAAAAAAAATAAAGGAAATTCTTGTGCTTCCCTCCACTAAACTCAAAGAATTTTCGATGCGCATTGTAAAGAAAGAAAAAAAGCGCCAAAAATGTATAAACACATTAAATGGTTGAGACCGTGTTTACATTTTCACATATGTGTTTACATGGGATCGGCATCACAAGAATTTCCTTTACTTTATTTTAAATGTGTATTTTTTTTTAGTTTAGTTTTCTGGACGTGCCATTTCCATTCCTGCTTCCATTTATATTCATCTCTGTATTGAGACCTGGTGTGTTTCTAGTGACTGCTCTCAACTGATGATTGCCAATTTAGCGAGAAACAGCTGTTTTAGGATGTCACTTGTAAAAACACGGTCTCACCCTTTTAATGAAATGTAACTTGTTTGATATTGTTTAGCAAACAATCGAATATACACGAATTGCCAAAAAAAATTAGCGCACCCAGAAACATCAGTCGAAGTGGAATTACACTTGGCATCGTCAATGAGAACGATGATGCAAAATCTGATTACACTGTACAACATGAAAAATGTCCTTTAGATGAAAATAAGTGTTTCTTATATATTTATGGCTGGAAATAATGAATCTGTACTCAGTTTTTGTCTAACACATCCCATTTTCCCCAAAATCCCCAATTTAGTGTTTTATTTATTTTCTCACTAATATTTCTATGTTTTCTTAATTTAATTTAATTTTGAAATATCCTGCTTATTTATTCAATATTTTCACAGTAGGGATAGATTTACACACATTTAGCAATATATATCAAACATTCACTTTTATCTTGATCATCTCACAATTCCCGCATTTTAATTGTAAATTTTGTGTGAATTCTGACGTTTCCATTCACCGTGTGATACTGCTCATTGATTTGGTGCTGTATTTCTAGTGACGTTAAGTGTGAAGTGTACAAATGTTTTAAGGACTAATAACAAGGCACATTACGTTTAGTGCATTATCTCTTGTCAGTGTAAAAATAAACCGGACTTATTTTGTTATGTGTGTGGCAAACTTACATTCAAGATTCAACAATATAGCTTGTCACCATTGGTTAGAAAGACGCATGAATTATGTTTTTGGATGTAGAGTTAAGGACCAGGATAAATCTAAGCTCCATATATATGCTGCAATTCATCTTCCAGGAATCTGAGAAACTGGTTACAAGAAAAACGTAGTACAATGAAATTCGGTGTACCTATGGTTTGGCGGGAACCAAAGAACACGTAACGGATTGTTACTTTTGTTTGACAGATGTGAAGGGGTTCTTGTCGAAATCATTCTATTCTGTATCCAAATCTACCCTCCGCTAATCGAGCAGTTTCTCATTCTGCAGACCTTCCTGTACTTACTGCTCCAGACAAATATACGTTGATTCAGAGGAAGACACCTCTGGTGTCCCAAGTGGTCAAGATCGCGAATTTCAACCCTCTACATCTATGACATGTTCACATCATGAAATCAAACAGGGAGAGCTTAACGATCTTGTACTGGACTTAAACCTCTCTCAAACACACGCGGGGTTCTAGGTTTCAAGGTTGGAATCTCTTAGATAAAGATGTAAAAATAAGTTCATTTAGAAGACGAAAAGCCATTTTGCGGACTATTTTGCGGAGAAAGAAGACACTGTATATTGTTGTGATGTGAATGGCGCATTTCAGACGTTGGGATATGAACATAATGTAGTATACTGGCGCCTATTTATTGATTCATCCAAACGTAGTCTAAAGGCAGTGCTACTCCATGTTTATCCCCCTGTTCCTGTAGCATATAATGCTGCAAATACAAAGGAAACATATGAGGTAATGAGTGCTGTACTGAAATTTATTGACTACACTACATTCAAATGGCACATTTGTGGCGACTAGAAAGTCATTGGGATATTAACAGGCATGCACAACAAGGATACACTAACTTCTGCTGCTTCCAATGTGAAGGGACAGAAAAAAAATCACTACATCCGTGAACAGTGGCCGCCAAGAAAAAACTACATTTCTGGTACCAAAAACATATCACATGAACCACTTGTGAATGGCAAAGTGTCTTTCTTCCATATTGCACTTTAAACTTGGTTTAATGAAAATTTTTGGAAAAGTGCTGGACAGAGAAGGATTCGTTTTCTTGCATCTCAGAAGCAAATTCAAAAATTTAAGTGAGGCAAAGGTAAAAGAAGGGGCTTTTATTGGCCCGCGAATTGAAGCAGTAATGAATGACGAAAATTTTCGAAAATAAACTGTTAAAAGAAGAATTTGCAGCCTGGTGGGCATTTAAATCTGAATGCTCAAGTTTCCTTGGAAATGACAAAGCCAAAAACTAGGAAGATCTTGTTCGTGACATGATGAAATGCTTTCATGTTATAGGCTAGAATATGTCCTTAAAACTACACTTTCTGAACTCGTATCTGGATTTTTTTCCTCAAAACCTCGGCGCAGTTAGCGATGAGCTTGGGGAAAAGGTTCCACCAGGACATTGCTATGTTTGAAAAGCGCTTCAGTGGACGATGGAATGTAAGTATGCTTGCTGAATATTATTGGTCTATTCTCAGGTACACTCCAACAGATGCTTACAAGTTGAAAGGTCAAAAAATAATTTTAGTGTATGAGTTTTCCGTAATTAGTGTCTCTGTTACATTTCTATGTCACCACTTTGTATAAATATAAAAAGTGGGTCTCCTAAAAAAATGGGACGTGGTGGAACATTTTGGTTTTCAGATATGAATTAAGCACGCTTTGTCTATACAGAATCTCATAGTTTCATCTAAAGGACGGAAAAAAAGTTCAAATTTGTTGTCTGCCTTCATTCAGCCACTGCTCTTGTGTTAGGAATACAACAAAATAATACAATAGTGCAGTTCAAAAGAAGATTCAAATGCGCTCTTGGAATGATCTGATCTCAAATAATTTGTATTCCACTTTTATTTCATTATATTATTTATTTATTTTTGTTAAAGAATGGCGAAATAATCGCGGTAAACTCGAAAATGGTAAACACTGAAAATCTTCAGTAAGGTAGATAACGATTTCCACGTGCTCAATATTTTTAAAACTATATCAAAGGAAACCTCTCTCTCTTTGTACAGTGTATATATATATAAGCCAGACAGTGATATGTGATTTGAAACACCAATATCAAAAAAACTAATCACTGTTTTAAATTTGCCAATATCAAAAAACATATCACTGTTTCCATGGAGATATAATTTGAATATCCCCACTTCTTCAGTGGCGTAATTTGGAAATAATTTAGAAACTAAAGCGCAACATAATAAGACTTTTGCTCTTTCAAAATTTAAATTTAATTTAAAATTTATCTAAATATTAATCTTAAAGATTAAAATATAAATCTAAATTTAAAATTAAAAGATTTTATCCTAACTCAATATATATTTTATATATATATATATATGTATATTATATATATATATAATCAAACAGGCGAAACTCGAACCCTATCCTACGAGTTTCGCAAAGCAAAGATTTGTGTCAAACAATCATGTCAAACAATCATTTGCAATTTGGAAAATTGTAACGGCTCGAGTTTGTTACATGTTTTCCCATTTTCCACCCCTTTCATTTTCTTTCATTTTATTAAACATATATTAGGTTTTTGAAATATCTTCTCAATTATTTATCTCTCCAATACTTTCCCCAAAAAGCCTCTTTGTCTCTTAAAATCAGTTGTCTCCCAGATGCTTTCTCCCCCTGGCGTCCATCTTGCCTTTCCTTTATCTTTGTTTTATTACTCTCTCTTGTATCCTTCTTTGTCTTCTCCCCACCTTGGAGTCGGCTAACAGATGTCCCTTAGACAACTCGTCGCCTTCTGTTTGACGTCACTCCGAGTAAACAGGATTTTGAGGGGAGAGTGAAATAATATATAGAGTTGGCAGAGAGCGTCCGAGGAGGCCAGGTAATCCTTGCTAACCAAAACTGCTTGGCTCTTTCTCAGCAGTCGCCAATCCCTTCCTGCGCAATTCGAAGAAACCGTTGAGCCATCTTTGATCGATCTGCAGAATCCTCAAGATTGTATAATGGAAAAGCTTAGCTGTAGAGAAAATCAGCAATTTCGTCTAAATCGCCAGTTCCCGTCCCTCAAAGAGGATGCTGAGGCCAGATGGAAAACCAGGAGGCAAGACCAAACTGTAATTTCGTGGCCATAAAGATTATCATTGCGTCAGTAGAACGTTCTGCATGTCTTTAGACTGGCATAATAGAGAAACAACCCCTCCTAAGGCTACCTGTATCCGTCCTAAAATTACTCTGAACTCCTTCCTCGATCCGGATTATCCTACGAACTGTGCGTGATCATCTGCCGACATATATATATTCTTGCCTCTTCTCTATTATTATTCACTTACTAGCTGTAACCCATTTTCTCAACCTAGTGCATTACCCCAACGAGGGTAGGAGAGAAGGAGGCATTGTTAGGTGATAAAGCAGTGGATCTCTCGAGCTATGGTCACCAGCCACCCAAGGGGAACATCTTCCACATGACCAGACTGCAGGTCGCCATTGACCTATGCCCCTGTTTACGAAAATATGCCCCTCCTTAGTTGCTTCACAGGGAAGCACAGACCACTTTTTTATATAATCCTTCCCTTTAAAGTTAGTCCTCTGAGGTATCCGGGCCCAGCTACTTCTTAGGAATAAACAATTACACTACGCAAAATATCTTTAACACTTTCGTCACGTGTGCTCCTTCAAATCCACGGCTAGGCGTCACAAAATTTAAAAAGTATAGAATATACGAATAAAATAATAAAATAAATAACTTATATTAATAAACATCTAAAGCCGGACAGTGATATGAAATTTGAAAAAGCCAATACAAAGATCAAATCACTGCTTCTATGATGATAAAACCAATTTATCAACCACGTCATCAGTGGCAAAATTTAGAAAGAATTTTGAAAACAAAACGCAATATTTAATGACTTTGCTTCTTTTTAAAAATTAAGTAATAAAGATGGCCGTTTTCTTTATTACTTATTAAAAATTAACATATATATATTTAAAATTATAGAAACAGTGATTTGATCTTTGTATTGGCACTTTCAAATTTCATATCACTGTCCGGCTATATATATATGTATATAAGGTGGTTATAAATGAAGTTGACCTATTTAGAGCATCCTGCAGCTGCAACAAATAGTCGAAGAGTTACTAAGAGTTGTACATATACTATTCAAAGGACGCGCTCAACGATTCTGCAAAAAAAAAAAAAATAGTTACAAAATCGTTCGTTAGAGGACGCTTTTACAGCTATATGAACGGAAAACGAATACAGAATGTTCAAAAACACATTTATTTCACACAAACAATATCAGACGTTTGCACGAGTCTTGTGATGTTGCTGAAGATGTCCCCCCTGACAAATATGTATCATTTGCAGACGATAAACTGCATGATCAACCGCTGATCGTAGGTGATCACCCTTGATACTTCACGCATTTAGGCGATAATGCCTTTTAGTTTTGTTAATGTTGCAATTCCTTCACGTTACACCCCATCCTTTAGGTATCCCCACAACCAAAATCGCATGGAGTTAGATCAGAAGAATGTGGTGGCCAGGCACTAGGGAACATGCGACCCTCGATCATTGGTAATTACTCGATCATTGGTAAAGTGTTGACGCAGCAATGTTTTCCCGAATCTTCCAATTTGAGGAGGTGCACCATCTTGCATAAAAGAGGTTGAATCAAGACACTGTCTTTCCTGCAGCAGGTGTATCACAAAGTTCTGGAGCATGTGACGATATCTAGCCGCAGTCACGGAACATGTCTGAAGACCATTAGCAGTATTTTCTTCAAAAAAAAAGGACCCAGGAAAAAGTTGGATGTGAACCCAAACCAGACTGTAAGCTTCGGGCGAATGCAGAGGCATTTCCTGGAAAACGTGTGGATTTTCCTTGGCCAGCACATGATGAGAGTGCCATTCAAATAAAAGTATGCTTCGTCGCTCCATAGGATGTCCCATGGCCATGACGTATCAACTTCCATCCTATCCAGAAAGCGCAATGAAAACGTGAGTCGTTTCTCCTTTACGCCTGGAACCAGTTTCTCAGGATCTTTCCAACTGTGCTCCTGGTAAGACCTAATTGTCGTGATGCAGCTCAACCTGCAGCATTCTCCAACGACTGCTGCATAATTGATGTGTCAACGTCTTTCATCACATGATCACCGATGCACTTTCATCGTCTACCAATTTGCACACTTAAAAATCCGGATTCTTCAATTTTTTCTTAATTTTTCTCACACCTTATGGTGACATCAGTCCACAGTACTTTTTTAGCCCGATGAAATTCAGGAATGACTTTCGTAATAAAACTTGACCATCAATGCACGTTCTTGTAAAGTCATCGTCATAGCGGTTTTTGCTAATAATGAGTTCTTAATTCACATCGATTATTTATATCCCGGTGTCGGCTGCGTTCCTGGTGTCTATGCAAATCAAATTGTTCTCTCTTTACATAAAGATTAACCCTATGCAGTTGTGATGATATTTGTTCCATTTTTACTTTAAAAAAAAATATTCTTACGATAAGACCTTGCTCTATTGTTATATGGGTTAATGTTTTTCTACAATTATTTTCATTTCTGTAGCAAAAAGCGCCCTCTAGCGATCGATTTTGTAACAATATTTTTTTATCGTTGAACGCAATTTTTGAATAGTATGTGTAGAATTTCTAATGTGTCTCCGATTATTGGTTGCAGCTGCAGGCTGCTCTAAATACACCAACTTTAATATAAATATATATATATATATATATATATACATCGGATGTCTTCTCTAAGGTATCCGTATTTTTTAGTGAATGCACGAAAAATTATTGAAGAACAGTCTATGCTGATAAGCCGACAAACATATGTCCAGAAAGATCTGTTGATGTTACGGAACTGGAAGACAAGCAGCAGAAAATAGAAAAGAATGGAGGAAAATCAGTGGGTCATGACTAGTCGAAACGGTTATGGAAAAAACAAAACGACAATAGAATGGACCACTTGAGGTTTTACGCCCCTATCGACGTCACGTATGACGTGTATCCCACATGCGGCGAGAGCTTGTGGGATAAACAAACATATAACTTTGTGTGAATTACTTAAAAAATCGTCGATTTTTGATATTTCAAGACGGATGGTTCAGTACTGTGCAGATCCTTATTGTAATAATTCTGTAAAAACGCTTGGAATATCCTTCTTTAATATAATATTTCTTCTATATCTAAACCGGTTAAAACAAAGCACATGGCTTTGTTTATCCCACATGCGAAGCAGTAGCCTGGTGGGACATATTATAACTACGAAGCCCCGCCTATCCTCAAGTGATCCATTAAATTATATCCTTCTTTGAAAATATATTGCTGTCGTCTTCTTCAATACGCGATAATCAACTCTACATCCAATCTGAAAATTTTGGAAGGCTTACAATCGTTGCATCCAAATCAAATCTTTTAGTTCAACCTCTATATCTACCAGGGCTAAAACGAAGCATATGGCTTTGTTTATCCCACAAGCCAAAAAGTAGACTGGTGGGAAATTTTGGAACTACGAAATCCCGCCTATCCTCAAGTTGTCCATTAAAAGACATTTGGAAACTATTTAATTCTCGACACAAAATTTAAGTTTGAAGTATTTCATCAAAACGATTATTAACGAAAACATTGAAATTTCAGTCATCATTGAGAAAGACTACTTAGAAATCAAATGAGAGATGAGATGTTGACGATCTCATTGTGGCTTTGTTTGATGCGTTAGAATGTCAAATGTTAAAGGAATAATGTTAGTGCATGGAATATTATTTTTATCTAAAGATGAAAGAAAAGTGAAATGAAAGAAAATTTAACATTCCCGAATAATTCAAGATCAGTTAGCAAAGTAAGGCACAAGCTAAAAGGAGAAATTCGCACCTTGAGCTGACGCCGGAAAGAGACTGGGACGGAGCGTTTCGTCCTTTTTAGGACTCATCAGCCAACCAAACTCCGCCGATGACAGACTCAGAAGGTGCGAGAGGTTAAGATCCCGGGTCTTGTTTTTGCTCTTGTTTTTGCTTCAGTGTGTGTGATGTTTGTATTTTTGTTTATTTTTGGTTAGGATTTCTTTGGGGGAGGTCCCGTACCAGCTCATGGTGCGAATTTCTCCTTTTAGTTTGTGCTTCATTTTCCTAACTGATTATGAAAAAAAGTACTTCAGAAAAAAAACAAGGTATGCAGACTTCTGATTTGCATTTGAACATTCTAAAAGTCGAAGAAATAAACTAACCTGATGAAAATTAGAAAATAAAAAATTTTAAAGTATATATTTATGTTTGTTTCAGACGATCCTTCATATTAGCCTCAGTACGGAGACCAAAGAGAGAGAAACAGCTGTTCTAGAATATTATATGGAAAAATTTGGTTTCACCCATTGTTGTTTAAGAAATATTTCTATTCGAATATTTTTTTTTTTTTTTTGACTCATAACAGAGACAATCCTTTCATCGACCGAAAACTAGTCGAATCACACTATCAGACCCTACACATACAAAAGAAACAGATCCAAACCAGAAAACTATTTATAATTTTTTTTCGTAATCTTTAGCAAACATCTGAGAATTTAGCAAATCATGACTTGTATAGGTTTAGTTATAGTGTTAGATCAGTACTCAAAAAGAGCATTAAAACAAAAATAGTACTTACTGTCAGGCTTACAAAGAGTTGCTCTACTTTTAATGATGAAAGAGAAGCATGTATTCCTTTTTCCAGCTTAGCTTGAAACTTTCGTATAGACCGTTCTGTTTTGTTCGCATCATCTCGAAAGGTATTATTTAGATATTTTGTAGATCCTTCTTTGAATTGCAATTTTTGTTTTTCAATATCTTTCATACCATCTTCAATTTTTTCGAAATACCAAAGTAGGACATTGGCAGGACAAATGGTAATATTTGGTAACTGTATTTCATTAACTTGTTCGATACTAATACTTTCGATAACGGGAAACTTCAAATAATGTTGAAATCTTTCCATTATTTGAAAAAAAGTAAGTATTACACATCCAGTAACTACTACAAGCCAGAATATTCTTAACAAAATTGGAGATCTTTCATTCAAAAATTTGTTGATTCCAAGAATGCTGAGGTTTTGAAGTAATTCTTTGTTGTTGTTTTTCTTTTTCTCAGTTTTGTCAGAGTTGTGATGTCGGGAAAATTGGGTTTTTGAGTACGGTAATCTTTTTCTTTGAGTACACATTGCTTTTTTTATTTCCGCTATTCTTCTGTTGGTTAATTTACTTCTTTTATCTACTTCCTCTGCATTATAAGAAGTTCTTATATTAGGAAGGATGGGAATAACGACAATCTTCTTGTAAAGCATTGTATAATATTTTCACTATTAGCAATAAAAAAAAAATACTTAATGAATGAAAACAAAAACCGAAAATTATTTAATTTTATTTGAATTGAATTTAATTCAATTTAATTATAGTAAACTTTTAATTTATGTAGAAAAAATATTTTGTTTTTACTTATATAACGACCTTAACAACCATATTCTTAACAATGTTGATGTTAAACATATAAATTAATTTAATAGAATAATTCTATATTAGAGTAATAAATCACATAATAAATCTTTATTTAAGATGCTAACTTTAGATGCTCTTAACAGTTAACACTGTAAAGTAACCGATCTATTAACAGATCTATTAACACTGTTAATAAATTGTACATCTGTTACTTTTATTTAAACTATTTTGATTATCTCTTATGTTAGAATACATATCTGTAACTAGATAGGCTTTGACGGACATGAAAATCCCAACACCAACACGGAGTTATGCAAAATGAATAAAAATTAAACAGAGTCATCTGCATGAGTTATTACATTGATACCAGTTTTAAGGAATCAATGATATACGAGCAGCGCTACGGCAAAAGCATAATGGAATTTTGCATTAGACACATGGGCAGCTGTTCGTAAGTGTTACTGTCACTGTGAAGGGCTATTGTAAAGAGTGCTACGACTACACCGAATGATACAAAGGTGGCAACGAATTGTACATCGGGAAATAACTCACTTTGAATGAAGCCGTACGGTATGACTTCGAAGGGGAGATTTTTCTTTCGTGAGTTCGCTGCAACAACGGTTCGAGACGTCTCCACTGTGTATCACTGTTGGCAGCCATTTTCCCGGAAAGGAACTGCTACCACAAGATCGGTATCAGGGCCTCCCGATCCACAGAAGATAGAGAAGATAAGCGCATTCACAGGATAGCCCTAGCGGATCCCAGGGCATCTGCAGCGAAAATTAGAGCCACAGTGAGACCCTATGTCACCACAAGAACTGTTCTGAATCGTCTACTGTACAGTGGCCTCTCTTCTAGATGTCCAGTGGCTGGTTTTCTGCTCCCTCCTTTCAATTCGTCTTGAGTAGTGTCCCACAAGATCCAATTGAAAGGCAGAATGGATGTCTGTTGTGTTTTGGGAAGAAAGCTCCGTGAATGGATGTGAAACACGGGTCAGGAGTATGTCTGGTGATCGTTTGTTAGCAAGCTGCATCCGTCATCGCCTTTTTGGATCGACCCTAAACATTATGGTATGTGAGGGATTTCGTAAGATAACAGTTCCCTCCCTCTGATAGTTATTGTGAATACCATGGTGGCCTACGTTTGCATCAGAATGGTAATCGAATTCATTGTTTTTCTGTTCATGAACGGTATTGATGGAGGGGGACCCTCTTTCAACAGGATTGCGGTAGTTCCTATACCGCAACTGAAACCTTACATTCTCTTCGAGGTGTTAAAGTGTTACGCTGGCCGGCAAAATCGCCATATCTTTCGCCAAAAGAACCTGCATGGTATATTACTTGACGACTCCAGGCTCATCCCCAATCCGTAGCATCATCTCACAGGATGACATCCATTGCCTCTACAATGGGGTGCATCAACTTCTGGTGCATCTACTTATGCGTTCACAATCTACTTGTGAACGCATACATTCAACGTGGTGGTGATTAGAGTGGAAACTGAGAAAGACATTCAGCATTCAGTGTGATGCTGCACGTTCATGATGTAAGTTGTGAACTTGAAACTGTATCAATGTAATAAGACATGTAGGCAAATATTCTGTGTAATTTCCATTCACCTATCATAACTCCTTCTTGGTGTTGTGATTTTCATTTCCATCAGTGTATAAGGAAAAAGTCTGTTTAGAGGAAAATCAAAAACACTAACTTTCATTGGCAAAAAACTACATAAGACAAGAAAACAAAAACAAAATCTCATAAATATATTATTTACCCTTTGAACTTAATTTCTTTTAAGAGTTACATAGGCATTTTACAGTATATCTTCACTGGATGTAAAATGTTTATATTCAGCTTATATAATTTATTTTTTTTTTACTTACAAACTTAGGAGCTAGACCAACTACGGCAGACAGGCTACATTTTTCTGAACATATAATTTTTTTTCTTAATCAAATTATGGTCAGTCATTTTTTTCTCATTATTGTAATCAGTGACAAAAGATAAATGTATTGTTGTTACAGGACTGGCAACTGAACTGTTGACTTTATACTTCATATTATTTATTTATCACAGTGTTTGTATTGTATAAATCTCATATCTCTGTTAAAAATCATAAATTACAAGCCTACACAACTTTCTACACTTAAGAATGGAGAAGACTAATATGAAACTTTCTTCATTTATAAAAATATTTTATAAAATTAATTTCAATGAAGCGATCAGAGATAAGTTAAAGTTAAAGTACCCCTCGCTGCAGGCCTATACAGGCCTATTGGGGCGCAGGAGATCAGGCTCCAACGATTCTGAACCACGGGACAAAGTTGAGGTGGGGTGGAACCGACGCCCACCCGTCTTTAACTCCCGGGAAAGAAACCCGGTATCCATTGGAGAGAGGGCTGGGTAGACCCTAGGACCCGTTTGGAGATGAAAGGAGTGTGGAAAAATCCCGCTCTCCGCCGAGGCCGGGAGTCGATCCCGGCACCTCCAACCCGCAGCCAAGCGCCCTGACCACTCGACTACCGGACCCACGATCAGAGATAAGTAGTAATTACTAATATTTTTCTAATAAACTTTGATCTGTAATTCAGATTATTAAAGGTTCTAAAAAAATAAAATATGCACTAAAAAAGAAAATATTATTAAGAATAAGAATAGAACAAAATACAACAAAATCTAAATTCTGCTTTTTCAGTTTATAATGAATAATCATAACTTTCAATTTTTAAATTTTTTAATTTTTATGTTTTGATCAAAATGTTTTTGGTATATGCTTGTGTTCATAATCGGTTCCTTATTTTACTTTATATTCATTAAAAGGGTGTCTTTCAGTGTATCGAATTTTAAAAGCAAATTTTATTAACCCCCCAAAAAAATTTTAAATTATGAAAAAAATTCTAATTGCTGTAATTCACATATTTAAAATAATTTTTCAAAACAAACATTTATATTCAGCTTTTTCAAATTTACACCGAGTTATTACATTTTCCCCTAATTCAAAACATAAAGTAATCTGAGGTAATGGAATCAGGTCAAATTTAATGTTTTGCTCCTTGTTACTTACAAATTAAATGTTTAGTTTTTAAATACCGACTCTCATTGTATAAAATACAAATAAATTGTATTGTTTGTTTTTTTCATTAAATAATTTCTATTCTAAATTTTTATACTTCTGGTTGAATTGAAAATTTGAAGCTAGAACATTTAATGTCAAATCATTAAAACCAATTATCTTTACGATCAAATGAAGTCACATATAAATTGTAGGAAACACTGAGTTAATTTTAATAATTATGAGGTTTGTAATGATTTCGTTAAGTTCCTATCATTTCAGTTTTATTTTGAAGAAATAATCGTTTTCTTTATTCATACTTCAGAAGAAATAATGAAAAATTGTGTTTGTTTTATCATTTTGGTACTCGCCATATATAAAAAACCAAGATCAGTAGTTTTGCATGGATAGGTTGCATGAACTTTGGTATTAGGTGCAAGCAAACAACTCAATGATTTGAATGGAAGCACAAAGAGCTTTATTTTTTACATTATGACTTGGAAATAGTCTCCTGCATTAAAATTAATAATATCAAATAGGTTATGGTAACTGAATCAATGAAGAAATGAAGCTAAATAATACAATTCCAATGATTCTGTATTTTTTAGATTTCATCTTCTTCGTCAGCCCTTTTTATAGCCTTTCTGGCTATAGACCTCCCCACTGGAGATCTATGAGCGTAATCTCCCAAACTGACTTGTTGCTTGGTAAATACATTTTATATCTACTGCCAGGTATTATTCTGGAATAGATACTGAGGGGGTCTTCTAGTTCTTCCACAGGAAATCATTATGGAATGGCTTGAAGCCGGAAGAGAAAGTGAAGAAAAGCCAGAAAATCACAGGAAAGGAAAATAAAACATCCATGTTGGCAATCGAACCAGGTTCCACTATACCAGCCTATTAAATTAGATATTTAGGTTTGCCATTTAAAGGTTCTTTCTTTCAATATTCATGGGTTTTGGTTATTAAACTTCTGTTACACATTGCCTTACGTTACTATATAAATCTCGTGTCTCTTATAAAAAAGTCAAACCACTAGACTACTACATTTCTACTTAAAATAGATTTTTTTCATTTATAAAATTAATTTCAAAATGATAAATTAACTTCAAAGAACCGATCAGAAATTACTAAATATTACCAATTTTTTTATAATAAATATTTACTCATTCATAATAATAAGACTTCGATTATTAGAAATAGAATAAATAATAAATAATAATATTATTACTATTATAAATAATAACAATAAAGGCAAATTTTTTTGTCCAGAACAAAAAATCTTAAATTATTAAGAATTTTTTTAAATAATTATAATAAAGGGAAATGTGATGTGTTAATAAAACAACAAGCTTTATATGAGTACTTATATTTTTGATACATACATCTGTAAATACAGGAACTTTGCTGTAATTCAAATATACATTGGTAAAACATATAAACTAACTTACATGATTGCAGCCCTATTTGTGAAATACTTATGTAGAATCCTGAAATCCCATGTCTCCCAGATGAATTAAATGTTAGCTCTCTCGTTTATTTTTATATTAGTTATTGCTCACCTAAATTTTTCTTATTCTGAATACACGAAATCAATTGAAGTCTCGAAAGTAGAACATTTCCTGTGACCATTCAAATCAATAAAAACAATTTTCTTTACGACCAATTCATGTCTCATATAATTTTAGGTAGTAATGGAGTTATTTTCAATAATTATAGGGTAGTAATGGAGTTATTTTCAATAATTATACGGTAGTAATGAGTTAAGAGTCATTTCATTATGTTCCTGGCATTTCAATCTTTATATTAATTAATTAATTAAAGTTTTGAAATTTTATTTACATATTTTTGTTTTGTTTGTTCGAAAGAAGTAGTCGTACAAATAATTGTTTTATTGACTACTTCTTTAGAACAAACAAAAAAAAGGAAATAAATTTTAAAAAATTTAATTAAGTATTATATCATTAAATATCATTAAATATTCATTTATGGTTCACATTATCAATTTAGAAGCTGTGAAAAACTTATTTTTATTATTGTCAATTTTATTCACAATTTGTTCACAATTGTTTTTATTCATCTGCTTCATTTAGTGAATTATTCTTTAGTATCATTCATTTAAGATTTGATTCATGTAATGTGTCATTTCCTAAAGAATTAAGTTCTTTCAAGTACTTAAGTTCTTCAGTATTTGATGAGCAAAAATTCGAAAAGGTGAATGTATTGTGAATGAAATTGTCAGTAATTTAAAATATATATGCTCGTGGAAATTGATAATAAAGTAAAATATGTATGCCTTTGGAAATTGATAATAAAGTAAAATATGTATACCTATGGAAATTGATAATAAAGTAAAATATGTATGCCCATGGAAATTGATAATAAAGTAAAATATGTATGCCCATGGAAATTGATAATAATGTAAAATATGTATGCCTAAGGAAATTGATAATAAAGTAAAATATGTATACCTATGGAAATTGATAATAATGTAAAATATGTATGCCCATGGAAATTGATAATAATGTAAAATATATATGTCTAAGGAAATTCATAATAAAGTAAAATATTTATGCCTATGGAAATTGATAATAAAGTAAAATATGTATGTCTATGGAAATTGATAATAAAGTAAAATATGTATGCCTATGGAAATTG
>JAFIDM010000002.1:35375325-35393330 GCA_023159025.1 Thereuonema tuberculata
TCTTGCGCAGTAGCCTCACATACTTGTGCAAGGAAAAACCGTTTCTTCTGCACCCGCATCTCTTCTCACAACCACAGTTACAGTTGCAGAATATGATGTTCAGTACCTGCTTCGGTGCTGGTTCTTCTTTAGTTGGAATGAGTTTCAGCTGACTTGCATGAGTAGTAATATATGCACTATAGAATACATCAAAAAACTATGGTTTAGGACACATTCGACCATGAGACGTGCGTTTGTCCTTGAGAACGGCCTATAGTGAGCGAAAGAGTTGAATGATCGAGAAAAAATTTTTGGTACTCTTTGAGAATCACTGTTTGTACTAAAAAAGATAGACATTGTCTTTGAGACTGAATTTTCGTATCAATCGAGTAGAATGCATATTTGTTCGCAACATCGAATGACAGATTTCGTGAATAATTATAATTGTTTGATAAAGAAATTTAGAGACATAAAATATATGTATTAAGAAAAGCTTACCTTAATTTGTTGTCGAATTGACTAATGAATTTTGGATTTCAAGCTTTAGAAGATGAACATTTTTGCTTACCAACACGAGAGTGGAGATCTCCTGTAACTGACTGAAATGAAATGGAATTGTCACAGCGTCTGATGGAGAAATAAAAAAATTATATGCGTGTAACTGATTTGTTTCAAAACAATAACAACAGATGTTGGGTACGAGCTTCTCTGAGGAGATCAAGTTCATCATTCCACTTCCGGGATTGTGTGCAGATGTTGACCTAATTTTTTCTTGAAAACTATTTTGTGAAGAGATAGTTATAGGTCACAGTAAAAACAAGGGTTTGGGACACATTTGTCCTTGAAACGTGCATTTGTCCTTGAGAACAGCTTACAGTGAACGAAAGAGTTGGGTGGTCGAGAAAAAATTTATGGTACTCTTTGAGAATCAATGTTTGAACTAAAAAAACAAAGATAGATTTTGTCTTTGAGACTGAATTTTTGATAATTTTTTTATTCTTTAGAACTGAACGGAAAATGTTTTAATGTTGTCTTCGAGATGGACTTGATACAGAAGAAGAGAGGGGTTTTCCCTTATTGAATTGAATTTTCTATTTTATTTTTCTGTTTGAATAGATATGGATGGAGATTTTAGGAATGATTTCGTATTTGAAGTAGTTAATTTGGGATTTTTTTTTATATGAAACTGTCTACAGACAGAGATTTTTTGAGATCTCATTTAGGAATGATCTTATAGTTTAAGGGATTAAAACGCAGATGTATTGAATCAGCTGGAGAGTTGGTTTCAATAGATCTGAGATTCCAGGGTTCGAAACCGGGATGAGATTATTCTTTTCTTATTTTTGTTCTCTATAAGCTTATCCTATTATTCAATTTTGTTTTTTTAAAAGAAAAAAAAACAGAGACAAAACGACAGAATTTTTTTATCTGAGAGTCCAGGGTTCGAAACCTGGATTCTTATTTTTGTTCTCTATAAGCTTATCCTATTATTCAATTTTATTTAAAAGAAAAAAAAAACAAAGACAGAATTTTTTGAACAATATAAACTATGTTTTATTTACGTATATAAATAGAAAATGGTTATACGATTTTTCAGTTACGATTAAAATAAGAGAGGCATGCAGCATTGGCGACAACGGTGTTCGGAGGATACTCCTTCTGGAGGATGTTTGGAGATAGGAAACAGTTGTTTGTGCACTAGCTCCTTGACCAGAGCATCGTTGAATGCTTTGTCCGATGTAAAACGTTACACTAAATTCTTCATGGATTGCCCAATACATTGGGCCATGGCATAAAGAAGACAGTATTCTCCGCAAACTGTTGAGAATGGCCCTTGTAAAGTAACGTTATTGGACTGAATGAATCTTGAATTCTGACGTAGAAATCGATGCAAACAAGGGTTGCATGGAGGTAGTCCGTAGGAATTGAAATATTCTCCAGGTGATGCTCGAAGTCAAAGAAAATACAAATCCAATGACTGCCAGGTTCTGTATGTTTATCCAAGTTGACGACGAACAGTTGTTTGGTGGCATGTTGGGGAAGTTTATTGCAGGGGAAACACCACCAAAATATTTCTGTGTTTTGGGATGGGAAGAGAGACGTTGGAAATTTCGAGTGTGTTCATGACTAATGGAGAAGAATGTTGCGAGCTGCATCAATTTCGAGAATTTTTTTGAAATTCTGCATATACAATCACATTCACTGTTTTGGGGAGTGCCTTCTGAAACATTAGGTTGATTTGCACTATGCCTTGATGAATGAGTTGCAGATGGTCCTCATTGGCCAGACTGTCCGGGCTAAGATCAAATGCAAATAAAGTATTCCCTTGGGGATAATGTTTATAAGTGAGTGAGAAGTCTTCGTTGGAGAGAAACTTTTTGGTAATGGTATGAAGTGAGAGTTAATTATGAACGTAAGTGTTTTTCTCGAAGTCAGGCTTCAGAGGGTGATGGGAAACGTTCTTTCCGTCGATGGAAATATTAATGTTGTTGATATGAAAATGATGAAAGTTGAAAGGCTTTTCTTTGAATGACCCATTGAACGATGTATTATCAAGGAGTCCGTCAATGACTCTCTTTGGAATTTGTCCGATGAAGACATTATCAATGGAACCCTGTAAGTTGCCCTGGGGTTGAGAAAAGACTTTGCATTCTACACAATTAAGGGGATATTTGGCTGTGGTGTGGAGTAAAGTTTTTGAATGAAAAATGAGAACACTGGGTGAGATTTTAAGTTTTCTAACGAACATAGAGACATGTTCGATATGGATTTTGTAGGAAGGAGTATCTTCGGGAGAGAGCAGACAGAATGAATTTTTGTTTCGAATCATTCGAATGCGAAGATCGACATTATTGAGTAAGGCAAGTTTCTGCTGGAATAAATCGCAATGGAGACGTCCCAATAGATCGACTGTTTTAACTTCTTTGAAGAGTTTGTATCACTTTTTCACCCCATCGTTTGTGCTGGTGGCAGGATCAAGTTCGTTAAAGGTACCTGGAGTATCCTGGTACCAACCCGAAGCAGTTAGTTGTGAAACTTTTACATCTTGATCAAAATTCAAAAAAGTTTCAAAATAAGCTCTATAACTGTAGCAATTATCGGAGTTCGAAACGAGTTTCTCATTTAGATAAACCTCGATTTGACTGAAAAGGGAATGAAGAATAAGGTTGGTAACACTTACTTTGTCAGCAGCTGCAATCGTTTCATTGTTGAATCCAGTGATAATTCGAACTTGTAGGTGGAGAAGAGTTTGTGAAAGATCCAGGTATTCCTCAGTTGAACCATTCACTAGAAATTCGATCGGTGCACTGTCACTCAGCGATGAGATGAGATAGAATTCGCTATCTAAAGTATTATCGATAGAAATTGTTGGTGGTGGTACAGCAAAGAGGTCTAATTGATTATGAAAACATTCACAGCTCTTTGGATGGGGGAATTGCCCGGAGGATGCCATTACGCTAGCGATTGAAAAATGTCTCCTACTGACTTTTGATGACGATGGTATCTGCGCATCTTAAGTTGTCGTTTCCTAGAGGAAGTTACTGCATTTCCACCACTGCGTT
Source organism: Thereuonema tuberculata (assembly GCA_023159025.1). Lineage (NCBI taxonomy): Eukaryota > Metazoa > Arthropoda > Chilopoda > Scutigeromorpha > Scutigeridae > Thereuonema > Thereuonema tuberculata. Next base: position 35,378,868 of record JAFIDM010000002.1, read on the forward strand.
TCCATTTCCTTGTTTCCGGTTCCTCGTTGAAACGCTGCAGACAAAAGAATATCATCGACAGTCTCACGAAATCTCGTTTTTGCGGCCTCTTTAAAGGGCTCTCCCTTTTCGATATCGTTTAAAAGTCGAGTTCCGTCACGCAAGGCCGACCGTCCTGCAGTGAGGGCTATTTGTTTGAGGAAAGGTTGAACCCATCGCGAGAGAGAAGAGAACAGGCCTCCTAGCCCGTGTCCACGTTGATATCGACGTCCAATAAACACTGGTATTTCGCCATGACCTGTTTGGTTAGCATAATATTGATCAAATTTTAAAGGGTCGCAGTAATAGGGAGTGGGGAGACGACGAATCATTGTTTTTTAGCGAATAGAACGAAAATGCAGTTGCACTATCACTCGTCCTCTCTTGAAAGGAAATGCAAGTCCTGCATCATGGTGCAGATGAATAGAAATAGTTTCGAAAGAATGACATAGTAGAGGTCGATAATAGAGATTGGTGTAGGATTCCGTGATGAGATCTCTGTCATTGCCTCGAACTTGGACCATGCCTAGTAGTGGAGCCATTGTGTCTCCGACAATGCTGCTTTCCACAATATCGGAATAAATATAGATACTATAAAATCCTCCGTACAGATCGAGGACTGAAAGTGCTTCTGTGGTTTGGTAGAATTTCTGTTCTTCTCCAAAACCTAAGAAAGATGTTTCGAGAGGCACAATTAACTGTTTCCCGATATCTGTACATTGACTTTGCGAGAAAAGAGACTGTAAGAAATTCGAATTCCTGTTTCCTCATTGTAACGATGTTCGATAATATCGTTAACAACTTTGGTAAACTGCTCCGGATCTGAGTAATGACCGGGAGCAATGCTCAGAACATTATTCTCTGGAGGGTTGACGGTATCGATGTTGACTTTAAGATAAAAAGAGTAAATCGAACTTGTATCGATGTTCATCGATTTCGGAGGTTGTTACCTCCAACATTCTCTCGAATAGTGACAAGTCTGAGAGAGGAATCTAATAAGTCTCGTCGGGATTCTAGTACACTGATGTCAAACCCTAAAATTTCTGCCAACGATTCTGGCAAAGTAACTTCCGAATTTCGAGGGATGGATAGGACGGCAGTTTGAGTAGCATCATTGTAGACTAATGTAATGTATTGCGAGAGTTGTTGAAATGTATGATTTGCAATCATTTGTTGAAAAGTATTAATCATGCCTTGTGTGCTCCTATAGTTTCGCCTAAGAGGTAACTGGACTAAAATGGAGGGATTTTTGGTAAACCTAAAATTTCCTCCGAGCTCCGAAACATTGTGCTATGTATGAGGATACTGAATTTCAGTGATTGCTCATTCATAACTATCATTCAGTTCTATTCGTTTTGGAAGTTTTGCAGTGAAAGAGGTAAGTGTATTGTCTGGGAAATAAAGAGTGCTAGAATTACTTGGTAAAGTAATGTAAAAGTTATCCATACCTTATGCGAGGTTGAAGAGTCTTTGCATCAATCCAGCTATCAAATTCGGGACTGTAGCCGAACCATCGAACTATGTACTGCTTCACAGATCCACGACGTCATTCGCCTATAATTTTCTCCATGGGGTAATGAGAGTGATAAGGTTTGAGAACTGCCTGTAATTCTAACGGATAGAAGGTTCCTTCAATGACTTCTCCCTTATCATCATGCAGAATATAAACGGGGGGATTTCTTTTCACAACTCGATCGATTGTAAAAACCTCTTTTGACCAGTGGCCTGTGTATCCTTTAGCAAAAGCTCTGCGTGCACTGTTAACATGTACTCTGTCACCAGCTCGGAGGATCTATGAGGAGGAGGAGGCGGGAGAATGATAGAGGTTTTTCCAAACTTGTGATTGGTTAGCCTCGCTGATGCCGTGCTGGCGTGGTCGTGCGGTCTCGGCGGCGGCCAGTCGTGGCGGCCAGTGCGCCAGTACCTGGGTTCGAATCCCGGCAGTGGCATGGTTGTTTCAATTTCCTTTCCTGTGTTGTCCAGCCTCTTCTTCACTTTCTCTTCGGTCTGACGTCATTCCTTAATGGCGTCCTGGGGAAGGCCACGGGAAACCACCCCAGTATCTTTCCCTTGAAATTCTAGGGAGTCTGCTAGGGGTTCGCCATCTTGGGAACACAAGCGCTCCCTGGAACACGGAGGCTTCGGATACAAAGCGCGCACTTCGGTGCGTACCGGCCATACATATATAGCCTCGCTGATATCATTGGGAGTCATTTTAATGCTGCGATGATACGTGTTGTTATACGCCTCTACTATATCCTCTAAAACATCGATGTATCGATAACTTCCAGTGTAATAAAAATATCTAAACATCAACGATTTTAAGGAGCGGTGAAAACGTTCCACAATGGCAGCTTTAGTTTTGGAATGAGTTGTGAAAAAATGAATTTCATATTCTTTTAAAAGATTCTGAAATTTACGGTTTAGAAATTCCTTCCCCTTGTCTGCTGTAAAAAATCTGGTATTCCCATTCTGCCTGATTCGAGAAGTGATCTAAAACCTTCTGAAACATGATTTGAACTTCTTGATTTTAAAGAAATGATGAAACACTTTTTAGAAAATATTGTACATCGATAACTGTCAGTAGGAATTTATATCTGTCATTGTAACGACTGAGCGATGTGAGATTGACCAGATCGCTCTGCCATTGCTGATGAGGACCTCCTACCATAATTCTATTTCTCAGGTAATGATATCGAACGGGACGAAAGAGAGAATATGTATCAATGGATTTCAGCCACTCCTTTACTTGTCCGATAGTGATATCGGAACGAATTTGTTTTGCAGCTCTGTATAAATTGGCAATCACTCCGAAAGAACCGTGCTGTTTTGGATCAAAGTAGATTTCACGAAGAAAAGTGTCAATATTCTTTGAAATTTTTGTACGTTTTCCAACGCTGTAAGACTTCTTCGAATGGAGGGGAGACATCGGCGGCCAATGCTTTCACTTTCTTGCGACGATGGAACGGAAATGGCTCGCCTTCGACATCGACGACTCCGCTAGGTCCCGATATGTCTAAATCTGTTAGTTTTGTATTGAGACGTGCCGATTTCATTTGGCACACAAAATCACACCACTCTTTTGCATTGCGGAAATAATCTTTTGTGACATTAAGATCGATTAGAATTTTTTTGAATTCTGGCCAACCTCTTGGTTTGGGATTGTTAAAACGTGCTGGTCGTGAAATATAGTTCATTAATTCCACGATGTTAGTACCCGGAATTCTCGTGTTCCGAACAATGAGCTCTCCCCTCGATGGATGCAACTTCAGTTCCAGGTGGGATTTCAACTGCTCGAATAATGCTTGTCCTTGGTTACGATAATTTTCGGGAAGAATCATATGCAGCATACGGTCCCACAATGGAGTGACTTCCTCTTCTTTATCCGTCGTCGTCGTCTCACGATTCGTTGCGCCCGCCGGGGGCGCGTCGGCGGCGGCGAGATGAACGGTCTGATCTTTCATCGACGAATGATGAAGTTGTTGAAAGAAGACTCAGTATTTCTGTTGTAAATTACAGATGAACTTCGAATTTTACATCGTCCGGAAGCTTAGGATTAGTCAGTAATAGATCCAATTCGGACTGCAACGATTATAGTTTTTGAAATAGGGATTGATGTATATGAAATGTTTCAGACGGTGCCAATCACTGTTGAACCATTTCCTCGGGTAAGACGACGAATTTTTTGAGAGTGTCCATTATCCACGTCCCAAGACTGAACCTAGTAAATCTCCCAGGGCTGGAATTAAGAAAGGGAGTGATCGAAAACAGTTCCATTCAAAACGTTCTTGATTACTTTACAAAGACATCGTATTAAATCGTCAGATCCGTATTGGAGAACTCCTTTGAGTTGTAGAGGATTTAAGGATGGAAATGCTTGGAGTAACTGCCCTTATTTCATAAAATGGTGAGGCGATCCTCTCCTCATGATGGTCTGATGACGATTGAGATGCTTCATCCTTTGGAATTATGGATCGAATAGATGGTGAGAGCAGTGTCGGGAAAAATCCCCGTACGAATGCGAAACGTATCTCGTGTTTTAGGTTTTAGATCGATGAATAAATATCCAAACGGTTTACACGTAGCTTCTTTGTAGGCTTCGAGGAAAAGTTTTTCGTTTTTGGGAAACACTTTTCTCGCGAAGTAGAGAATTCGTTTCCGGTAACGAATGTTCCTGAATAAAATGAAGTAATGGATATTTCACGAGGTTGTTCTATGCACTTTGTCCTGATAGAAAAGATTCAGCACTAAATAGATAACGCTGATGTTTTTATGATGACTGTATTCCGTAAATAATTGTTCAACAACTTCATGGAATTTTAAAGATCCCATAAGATCATCCAAAATAAGTAGCTTTCGTTGAAGGGCGTTTAGAGTCTGTAGTTTTGGGATTCCTTCGAAGAAGTGCACGAAACTCGAATATTCCGACATCCATGATTGATAAACTCCGAAGTACCAAATAATTTTCTAGGGTGGCGGTTTAATTAAAATCTCTGTAATACAAAAGTTTCTTGACCAGTTCGGTTTCACCGCAAGATGTAGCTCCGGCTACCAAACAAGTGTACGGGTGTTTTAAACTGAACATGTTCGTTTCCACAACTTCCATCATTCTGTCTGCCTGCTGCCTCCTCCAGCCAACCAGACAACTCACACGATCTTAAAAAAAATTCCTTTTTTATGAGTCAAGCATTTACAAATAAATGAAATTGGAGAGAGTAAACGTTCAAACATTTTTTTTATTTAAGCTTAGGATGAAAAAGATATACAATATAAAACTTATAGGATGTTTTAAAAAAAGTTACATAGAATATAAAATGATTAAATGTTTTTAAGATTGGTATTACATGCTTTTTTTTTAAAGTACATATGCATAATAGTTTTTGTCTGATTTTTTTTCAAAAGCCAAAAGGAATTGTAAAAAGTTTTCTATAACACGTTTGTCAAAAATTGCTGTGTACCTTTTTATTTTGGTTCTACTCACAATCTTTCTATCATCAGTCCTTGCAATCTTATGTTTGTTTCTTACAATCGTTTCAGTAGGCACATCACCATTTATCAATTCACGGACCATCTTTTCCATCAGATCTAAATCTATATGTTTCTTTGTTTCATATGATAAACAGAATCCACGGATTTTAATGATGATGTTCATTGGGCATTGAGGATTTCACTTCGAATGTATAATTTTTAGGTTCAATGGTACAAAATCTTGTTATCATATATTGTCCACCAAAATCTTTTTTAATTTGGTCTGACATATCATCTAACATGTTTCGAGCGACAATTGGACATTCATATTCCTTCTTGTGAGTAAAAAACACACAGTCAGTGTCAGTGTACATGCAAGCACCTCTAAGCAATTCCATGTAACTGAGAATTTGTAAACGGGCATGGCATGTAACAAAAGCGGCAAGTATGAGATTTGTATGGCCACCAGTTGGAAGAACTTCAGTATCATCTTTCCAGTGTATCTGGGCGATCTTATCATTATTGAAAAAATTAACGCTTCTGACAGTTTTGGTATCATCATTCAACAATTTAAAGAACTCTTTTGGATCATTTTCAAATTTGGTCTGCGTTCTCTGTACTGATTGAGCAAGTTTTCCATAAAAGCTGTTAAGGCATGTCTTGGCCAAATTCCTCAGAGGCAGGTTTTTTTTAATATCTCTGTAATCTAACTCAATCCCTTCTTTTTCAATATAATTTTGAATGTAATCCTTCCTCTGTTCATCTGTGATACAGTTCGAAGGAAATCTTTCGCTGCTTTGTTTGATCTTGAGAAACATGTTTACATAGTCCGTAAAGAATCCTCCAGAATGTTTTTGATGATTGTATTGTTCTGTCACCGGAAAGTGCCACGCATGATATAGTTCCATAATTTTATAGCCACGTTCTAGAGCATACTGTACTTCGAAATAAACCCACGTTCCTAAAAGACTTCTGTCCTCATCGTCGTGAGTGCATCTAATTTTTTGATTTTTTTCTCTCCAGACATGTTCGGCAAAGAGTTTAGAACAATTTCTTTTCAAATCGATAGGGCAAAACTTGATAAAAAAGTCCTTTTGGCGTTACAACTTTGCATTTGATAAGACCACAAAAGTTTGATATATTTGTACTCGTAAACTTGTTTAAAATCTGAGGGATACCTACACAATATTTTCTATATTTCAAAACGTAAGGATAGAGGCTTAGAATGTCAAAATAGATAATAAATTCATCACCGTTAGCATTATATAAAAGCCGTATCGCTTCTACTCTTCCTCCGAAGTAAGCAACTTTCGGATTAATTGGAGATATCGTCGCGAATTGCTTGACAGTCTCTCTTAGTTTATCATTTTTCTTTAGCATCCTATTAAATTGGCATTCTCATATTTTCTCACACTCAAAACCGTGAAAGCGAAAATAGTTTTCCTTTTCCAATGTCTGCTCGTACAGTTCCTTTATAGTACAATGTGAGTGCGAATGTCTAAGACCTCTCTTTTTGTAGCAAAAAATATAACCATGGAAAAAACATCCATAGAATTAGAAGAGGGTACGAGTTGGCGCTTAATAACCGTCCACAAACCATCAATCTAACAATTTTCATTATTTCTAATTGCCTGCATGCTCGATGGTGATATTTCTCTGAGACTCAAATAATGAAAGACATTGAAGAGCGATTTTCGTATACTGTCGGGAAAATCAAAATCCCACTTCAGAAATCAGGAGAATGGCATTTTCATTAAGAAATAGAGATCTAAACACCTTCATACATGCGGCAGAAATAGTAAAGCTATTTCGAAAGTGACAGTGGCCAGTAACTATGGCAAACAAATCCCCGAATTTAAATCAACTATGTTGCAAGATCTGCACATCGCTGATACAATATTGGATAATCTCTCTCCTAAAATCAAAGGTTACATTGCCTTGAGTTTTTTACCAGTCATCGAATTTTTAAAAATCCTCCGGCTTCATTGATTGGGGATTATAATAGTGAGATGCCGGTATTGGTCCTACATAGTCGTAATTCTCTCTTTTGTTGAAGAGAGATAGAAAATATCCCTTCGTGATAGATGGATCCTCGATCTCGAACATTTTAGGAAGTGTAGCCACGCTAGTTGAAAAAAAAAGCGAAGGAATCGAGGAAGCGAGTACATCCAATTTGCATGTATAATATCTTGTTGGCATCAAATATAAGTTTTGGTTTCCGATTGGTTTGAATGAAATATTATAAAATGAAATGGTTGTCGTAGCCCTTGGAATTATGTCTGATAAATGTAACTTCTACATCGTTGTATTCTTTCAAGAACCAGCTACAAAATTCATCACGAGCTTCATTCCCGAAGAATGTTCTCCATTTCATCCCAATTTGGGGAGCACAATTTAAGCAATATTCGCTCGTGATTGTTCTACATATATCATAGGAAATTTGCGCTACGCAAAGATTCACAGAATGCTCCACGATCTCATCACCATGTTTGTCTTTATCAATCACATCTTCCATCCGACATTCAAAATTGTAAAATAGGAATCGTGAATTTTTAACATCATCGTGAATTTTAGGGAGTTTGATTTCTTTCATGAAACAGTGATGATTTGATTCCACATACATTTTGCAGTTGTTGCAATAGTTAAAAAAGCACAAATGGTTTTTCTAGAGAGCATATCTCTTTCTCTATTTCATCGTTTGCATTTCACAAATTGCTCACAGACAGTGAGTTTCATAGCACCCTTCGATAAGGATAGAGCCTTATGATTTTCAAAACATTGAGGATTTTTAAACCAACGGCGACAATATTCGCACTGATGCCATTTTGCAATATTACAATTGCCTGTGTGTTTACATGCCCAACAGTAAAAAGTGCAACGATGACTGTTCTTTCTCCAATATTTTTTGAAACACTTTATGCAGAAAGAAGGTGTGGCGTAAAATCCAGTTAATTTTGTTAATACGGCAAAATTAGAATCGTACAGATACAGATAAATTTTACGCTCATTCTCTGGACCTACAAAAATTGGTTGGTCTCCATCCTCTTTCGAAATCACATATATCTGAAATTTGCTTTGGAGATAATTCAGAAACTGCTGTACCTCCTCTAAGCCTGCGAGTGCTCCAATTTTAACGGAAGCCTTTTTATGTAGCACCAATGCATGTACAAACTGGACAGCTCGGCCAAGAACAATGGACTTTTTCATCGAATCATTTTCAGCAATTGCAATAGCTACCACCAAAGCACGTGCCAGACATGTTCCATCGTTCGTGTTTTTAATTTTAATTAATGATTTCTTTGCTCTGAGCCACTCGATGAAAGAAACATTATCCTTTTTCTTATATCTACCACCAGCAGACATAAGTACTTTAACAATTTTTACCCTTAACTCTTGATTGTAAGTAAGTACTGTGTTGAACTGTGCCAAGCGTTCCAACAATGTAATAATTTGATCAACGTTAAATGCATCTCTTCTTCTGCAAGGCAGCCAGGCTGGCCGTTTGAAAGAGTTGCTCTCAACCGAAATTCTAATTATGTCTCTTTCTCGCGAACCTTCCAACAATCTATTCACGAGATACATAAAGAGCATTTCCAGCAATTTTATTACTGAATCTTTTCTAAATACATCGAATCGATTACATCAAATATAGGAATCCTCATCAATACATGAAATTCACTGGCTTCTTAACGAAGGCGTCGTACCGGACGACATACGACATTTTTTATCAGAATCAGTTTTTCAAAACGTAACACCTTAATTTGTTTTACAATTTCGTAGTCAGAACTAGAATCAGACTCCCAACTATCTCTTAAAATTACGTCTGATGCCGAGCTGTCAATGATATCATCACTTTCCAATAGACTCAAATTTACACCCGAAGTTGATGGTCGATTCAAATCCATAATTCTACTATGAACATAAGCAATTATAAAAAATAGAAAATAAAAAATAGAAGCGAGCAAAATGTCAGAAAAAAGCAAATTTGTAAATAAAAAAGCATGTATTTACCCCAACCTCTGTTTTTTTTCTATTAGTATGTAACCATTTGCCCATCTTGGAAAATGCTCTCGGATCCTCCGACTTCGCTCACCTCTTTGTCGGACAGCAAGGCTTGCAGGATCTTCATTTTGCGTGGACATCGGCCTCCTACCTCCTTTATCTTCATTGCACTGTTGATGCTTCGTCTGTCTTTGATAACGCTCTCGGACCTTCCGATTTCGTTAAATTCCTCGTCAGATTGCAGTGCTCCTTATAGAATCTCCGTCTTGTGTGGAAGTCGAACTCTTTGTGGTTTCTTCGTCGTCTTCGCAGGGGCGCTGCTCCGTTTTAATGATGAAGATGGCAAATCATCTCCGTCCTCCAAGATATTCTCTTTTAAACGTAAAGAGAGGACTTCGATCCCGCTCTTAATTTTTTCTGAGAGATATCTTGTCAGAGTTTCGAACATCGACTTGCTCAAGGAGATCGAGGTATCGTAGTAAGTAAAGATAAATTTTACTCCCGACTCCTGAGAATATCTAATTTCGAGTTTTCTCCCCTCAGTAAGAGAAATTATGGCACCTACTGGAGTTGTATTGGATCCCTTCTTTATGCTGTTTTGGCCGGGAATCTTCACTTGCTTCAACACGTCAGCAATTCGTCCTATTCTCTGATGTAGAATGGCCGCATCTTTCGGACGCAGAGTGATGCCGTCCTTCGTCACTACCAGACCAGACCCAATTTCGATGTATTTTCGAATGTGTATACGCACAGCTCGCTTAAATATGCATGTCTGGACAAAGACACCTCTTCCGAAATGGTATATATGCTCTGGAAGTTGAGTTCCAGGAGCTAACTAGAATTATAAAAAAAAAAGAAAAAGCAAACCTAAACATTTCAATTAATCTCGAAAATTTTTTTTTAATAATCTTCCATAACAGCAATAAGGAGAAAAAAATAAGCATAGGTTATACTTACATCAAAAAATTCCTCAGCTAAGTCAATCTCAATCATAGAAGAGGCAGCCATCTTTCAGTGGTGAGGAACAGGATAATTTCTGTAGATCGAGTGAGACTTTATATACAGTATAGAATGTAGGACAACAGACCCTTATGACAACCCTGCAACTTCTCTGTGATTGGTTAACAAATTATGTAGTCATAAATCTTCTAATTAGATTTTTTTTTAAAACTAAAAGTTATGCAGCTGTTTTCACATTTAATAAATAGTCTCATTAACTGTTTTATTTGTTTCGTGCATTATTGCATCACTGAACTAGAATTTTTGGGACACGACTAGCTAATTACATTTTTTTTTTCTTGACTGGCTTATGAGAAACTTGCATCCATCAATTTCTCAAAAGATTTGATGATCTCAAGAAATGCGGAACTGTTTTATTTTTTTATCTCGCAGAAGATTTTGGGAAAATCGATAGAACAAAGTATAACTTATCTATTTACGATATGAATTATTTAAAATCAAATATCTCAAGATAAAGAAAAGCATTATTGAGAATAATAAATATGTTAATCAATCATATTATCCTTCTATTTAGAAAAAATTCTAAACGAAATTAACTTTTCAAATTATTCAATATTAGGTATTGATATTTTGCAAAACGACTCGTTACTTTATGAGTATCAAAACATTGTCATTGTAATAGAAAAACAAAGAAGATATAATATCTCCCTAAATTAACAATAACAACAAAAATAATACAAAGATATTTTTATCGAGTAGGGTTCTCTTTTATTTTCCGAATAAAAGTAAGGCTAAATAAAAACTTCATAGATAGTAAGAAAAGTCAAATTTTTTCTTTTGAATTCTTAAAAGAACATGAAAATTATCATATCTTAGCGACATTTCTAATAAAATATGAAAAGAAACCTTTTAAAAAAAAGAGAAAACAAGAAATCATTTTAATTATTCGTTAATATAGTGTGTGGAGGGAATAATTGAAAAAATGGGACCAAAAACACTACTAGATATAAAAAAACATTTAAAAAAAAAATGTATTGCATTATCAGCTCGATTAACTATTTTCTATTGTTTTATTAATAATTGGCTAGCATTGATATTTGATACTTTGATATTATTGTAAAATGTAATCCAAAATTTATAAAGGCCTAATTTGCTTCTGTTATTTATTTATAGTCTGATGAAAAGGCCTGTATACGATGCCTTGTAACATGTAACGAATATGAATTTTTTAAATGTTTTTTTTATATCTAGTAGTGTTTTTGGTCCCATTTTTTCAAGAAATCATTTTAAATTTTAGCTTTTCCGAATCAGGAAGTCATTTTTAGATCTATCTTTTCTCTTCCGAAAAAATCTTTTCTTAAAAAATAGAACGTCATCCGTATTAACCAACCAGGAAGTCATATTTAAAACTAAAATTAAATGATGGGAATAGAATTCGGAAGACATTCTCATCCTAATAAGTATCAGATTAACGGAAATCAAGAGCTCTCTAACTTTCTCTTCACAAAATGGTTTTCAGAAAAAAATAATGCCAACATCTGTCCAGCATCCCGGAAGTAGAATGAAAAATTTGATCTCCTGAGAAGTCCATATGCAACCATCTGTTGTTATTTTTTTTAAACAAGTCAACTATATGCATATTATTTTTCATTTCTCTATCAGACACTGTGATAATTCCATTTCATTTCAGTCAGTTACAGAACATCTCCACTCTCATGTTGCTAAGCGAAAAGTTCATCTTCTAAACCTAATCTGTCACTCAGAAAAATGTTTGAAGTTTTTATTTATATTATAAATTTAGAAGAAATTAGCATCCATTTCATTACTGTTTCACAAAATGATGAAGTGTTAATATTTGAAAGACTCGAAATTCAAAATAATATTCATATGCCTTTTCATGAAGATTTTATGAATATTTACTATACGGATCTTAATGAACTTATATTGTTCAACTTATCAAATTTCGAAATTAATAATTTTCGAATTTATAGTGAAGAAAATATAATTAAACTTCATTAAAATTGACATATAATTCATTCACTAAAATTGACATGATTTTCGAACCAATTCAATCAAATGCAATTTCTTCTAGTGACGGAGAATTAGGCCATAATTTAGAAAATGAATTTAACGTAGAACATGAAATCCAAAATTCATCAGTCAGTTCGACAACAAATTAAGGTAAGGTTTTTTTTATTACATATATTTTATGTCTCTGAATTTCATAATTATAAAACAATTATAATTATTAATGAAATCTGTCATTCGCTATTGTGAACAAATACATGACTACCATTTGGTGCGAAAATTCATTCTCAAAGACAATGTATACCCTTGTTGTTGTTTTTTAGTACAAAAATTGATTCTCAAATATTTTATATCTCTTAACTTCATTATCAAATAATTATAATTTTTCACAAAACCTATCATTCGATGTTGCGAACAAATCATTCTACTCAACTAGCATTTGATACGAAAATTCAGTCCCAAAGACAGTGTCTATCCTTGTTTTTTAGTACAAACATTGATTCTCAAAGCGTACCAAAAATGTTATTCTCGAAGATCCAACTGTTTTGTTCACTATAAGCTGTTCTCAAGGCTAGACGTACATCTCAAGGACAAACGTGTGCCAAACCATAGTTTTTTACTGTGCTTTATAGTGTATATATTACTACTTACATCAGCAAGATTTCCATCGGTATGAACGTATTTTAAGTTAGTTCATCATGCCCCAACATGACCTGGATAAAATGATGTTGCATGGAGATATGTCTTGTTCTCGACTTATCCACAACACTAGATGCATGTGCAATGGCTGCTTGGCTATCACAAAATACATTGCCAATATCACACGACACTTTCATTTCGTCGAGCAACTGTTGGATCCATTTCAACTCTCTTGCACGCTGGTGATAAGGCAATATATTCTGCCTCCATAGTACTCATGGCAATCACACTTTGTTTGTTTGACCTCCAGACTATGGAACAGTTTCCTAATGTAACCTGTGAAACTTTTGCGGTCATTCGGATTGGTCACCCAATCTGCTTCACACCAAGCTTTTAAGTCTATTTTTCCTCGCTCGAAGATAATTCCCTTTTCTTTGGTTTGACCAAGCTATGAAGCACACGTTTTACTGCTAACAATGACGTCGATCATATCTTTTACAAAATTGTGAAAGAGCACTTACAGCGCAGTACGGTCGAATACACCTTGCTATGTACAGTAGAGAACCAATAGCTTATCAATAAGGAAAGTTTTCTTCTTTCTGTCACTCTTCCACATTGTCAATGCACATATTTACAATTGATCCCCCTGACCTCCATTGGCGAGAAACATTTCTTATTCGTGGTGACCTTAAACCCTTCAAGTAGGGATTCAAAATAAGTTATTTGGCTAAGCTTCCTCATGTTTCTGCTTTGGCGATCAAAACGGATTCCCCATAAATGATGAACTTCATCAAGATTTTTAGTTTCAAAATATCTGTTGAATATTATGGCTTGAATATTATGTCCGGAGCCACATTTTTTTATATTATGTTTATCATCTGAGGAGGAGGATTAAATATCCTCGAAACATGTAATGAAGTATTTATATTTATTTATTTTGCTTATTGTGTGTGTTTGGTCCTTCTTTAATAATATCTATTGAATACTTCATCAAGTCTTCTAACAACTCTGTCACTTTCAACAATTATGTTGAAGTCGTCAACAAATGTTGAAACAAGAGCTTTCTCACCATTGTGATTAAACATATAGATATTAGGATCCACTTTTCAACGTTCAAAACCTTCATTTTTCAAACATTCATCTAATCTGTCGTTCCAACAACGTTCTGATTGTCGCAAGCCATACAGAGACCTATATAGACGACAATACAGAGTACGATCTTGTTGGAAACCTTCAGGTTGTTCCATATAAATCTCCTCATTTAAATAACCATTCAAATATGCCGTTTTTACATCATAATGGTAAATAGATCAAATGTTATGAATTGCAATGGCTGTGAAAGTCTGATGATGTCTAAGTTTGCTACTGGTGAATATGTCTCATCAAAATCGATGCCATATTTTTGAGTATATCCTTTATCAACTAAACGAGCTTTGTATCTGACAATCTCACCACATTCATTTTGTTTGGTTGTGAATACCCACTGCACTTGACGGGCTTGCGTCCTGGTGGTAGCTCACTCACCACACAGAATTTTCCATGAGAGAATCGTATTCTTCTCCCAAAGCTTTTTTCCATTTAGATACGTAAGTACAGTTCACCGCTTCTTTATAGCTGTGATGTATTTTTATCTCCCGACTTGTGTAATATGTCTTTCCTGACCTTAGTGTCTTTCTGGAATCATTATTATCAACACTGGTAGTTTCAGCTCTCGATTTGTTTTTCGATCCAGGACATCTTGGTATTTGTTCTAGTTCCCATTGTAATGTTGGTTCATGGTTGGATCCAGTAGGCGAATTAATTTCATCTTAAGGATTCTCCTCAGTGGCTTCTGGTGCATCAACAACT
>JAFIDM010000002.1:35393730-35412744 GCA_023159025.1 Thereuonema tuberculata
AGTTGTTGATGAAAAAAAAAATTCATTTTCGCTGAAGATAACATCACGACTTTCAATCACTTTCTTGAGATCAGGTAGCCAAACTCGCCATCCTGCTCCTCGTAGTGAGTGACCTATTAAATATGCAATCCATGATCGTGTATCGAGTTTGTATGGTTTCTGCTTTGGAATTCTCACATAAGCTTTAATAACGATCGTTCGAAAATGTTTGACACTTGGTTTGTGGTTGTTCCAAATTTCACTTGGAGTCTTCATTGTTATAGGATTGACGATCTTGGAATGATTGTATACATGTATTGTGGGACTGTTTTTCCTACCATATGATGAGTTCCTCCATGATCAGTAATGAACTCACTCCTTGATCTTGAGAAGCAGCTTCATCTAATTCTTGTGCCACTAATGTAGTTATCTCTGTTATATCTGTCTTCTTCCCATCAGGTTCTCGTTGAGATTTCTCAGTTCTTCGAGGAGGTTTCTCTAATTTCATTTCTTTACTGCGGCAGTTACGGGCAAGATGACCATCTTTTCCACATTTGTAGCACTTTACATTTCTCTTTTCAGTTGTGAAAGTGGTTGTCGATGGTTATTTGTCTGAACTACGACAATAAAAATCTTCTTTTAATAGTCTCTACGTTACATAAGTTTTAGTAAACTCAACTGTTTGGCTTATCCAATTGGGACCACGAATCCGTTAAACCACACAAGAGAACCATGGCGAAATCTTTATCAGTTAGATGTTGTCCACAGTTTTCGAGGTCTGTCACGATGTTGTTCATCGAAGCTAAGTATATGATCCACATTCGTCAAGAGTACTCATATACAGCTTCTTTGGTAGCGGTATTTTTCGGAGTAGATCATTTTTAGGAGCGTCAATGGGTTCTAGTGTATCCCACTTTTGCTTTGACATAGATAAATGTTGGAAGTCATTTGCTTGAATCGGCGATATTCCCAAACACCATTTCTCCATTGCCCGTTGCATTCTTGACTCATGTTTCGCTCTATCCACTGGATTCGTTGGCACTTCAATGTCTCTTGAAACATAACTCCATAGATCTGATTCCATCAGAATGCTCTGCATTTCAAACTTCTACAGGGATAATTATGGTCGTTAAGTTTTTCTGTCAGTAGTCCCCTTTCAATATCCACTGTTAGGACTAACATTAGGCCTCGCAAAAAGAAAAAGTTGATGTTAAAGCAATCTTCTTCACATAAACGACAAATAATATTTCCCTGGGTGCTAGGAAACCCATAACCCTTGTTAGTAGAATGTTTAACTATTAGAAATACTAAAACTATCAGAGAAAAATAATATAATTACTTAACTTTTAACTCATCTTTCAGAGATGAAAAGGACAGAGTCATAACAGACTATCATGATGATGCTAACAAAGGGATGTGTGCATCACTCACGATATACATTTTCATTGTTCAAAACAATTGCTTGTTTACGTTAACAAATGTAAAATAAATAATATTCTTCTTATTTTTTTGTTTAATTAAAATGTTCTTATTTTAAAAACAATGAAAACCCGGATCCGGAAGCAGAGGTATAAACAGGGAAACTTTACAAAGCATATGGAGATCTCTGAAGTCACTTTAATTTGGAAACACAAAATTTCACATGAATGTTCTTTTATCAATCTCAAAAAGATATATATTCGACGAAATTCCGATTTTATGGTACTAAAGGATATAAAGGGGGGGGGGGGAAAGTTTCTTTAAGGTGTGTGATTCTCTCAAACCGCTTCAGTTGGCAACATAAAATTTTGCATGAGTGTTCTATGCATGAAATTCAGATCTTAAGGGATGGAGACAAGGGTTGCGGGGCTGGGAGGGGGGAGGAAATTGAAGGGTACTTTCCATGGTTTTCAGATTACAAAATCAGAATATAACATTTCATTGTCACCATCACATGATTTCTTTTTTTAAAAACTGGAGATGGTTTGAAGTGATAGCGATGTGGAGAAGGACAGAAAGTCTTAAATTTTTCGAAGTTGATATTAATTTCATATCGAGGGCTTATTGAGTTGCAAAATAGAAATATAAGATTAGATTTTTAAGTACCACATGACCTTTTTAGCAACTGGAAAGTTTTAAAGTGCCCACACAAATATAATTTCTTTGTCATCTACATGAAGTCAACAATTTTTTGTAACCCCAGCGAAGCACGAATATTTTTGTTAGCAATGAATACAGCAGTTTGTATAACTAAATTTTTTAAATCACTAAATATCACAGAGATTTTATTCCAATCTCTGTAGTCCGGGTAGGTTGATTCAATCCTTTTGCAAAATTGCAACTTTTCAAATATTACTGAAAGCAATAACATTTGTTTAAGAATAGTTGGCAAACGCTTCCGACTCATATTTATAGATTCATATAGAATTTCATACTGAATTTCAACTCATATAGAATTTCAACTAAAAAATCATTTTATATTGATGAACTGCCATAAAATCCATGAAATTTAATAGTTGCTGTCACGAGAAAAGGATTCTCAATGAGCAAACGATAAATAAATAAAAAAAATAAAGCACTCTGCTACCATTTCGTTTAAGGATTACGAACAACCTATAATATAGTGATAAGCAAAAGAATGAATAAACAAACAAGGCCACACTAAGATTAAAGGATAAACAAGATTTTTAATATCACTAAATAAGCAAAATAATTGGTAAAAAAAGAGTAAATAACTTATTAATGAGCTTTCCGCTTATTTTTAATGTCACTGAATAAGAAAAATAATTGGTAAAAAAAGAGAGTAAATAACTTATTGGAATTGAATGCGAGACTAATTATGTTTTGAGTGGAAATGAAAAAAGATTGAGAGTGGATTTTTTTTCAATAGCACTTATAATGCTGATACAAAATTTCCTATGAGAATAGCTCGTGTATTTTCAAAAGTCCTATCGGCCTCATAAGTCTTATCTTCTGAATAAAATATTAAAAGTAACTGAGTCATTAATATCTTCTCTTATAAGCATTTGCTTGCTCCAATTCATTACGCCTTCACAGTATTTCTGCAATATCGTTGGTATTAATTATGAGGGAAAAGGCCTTTCACTTTGTGTGAAATATTTAATATAGCTTTTCACTTGTATAAATTATTTAAACTGGCTTTTCACATGTGTGAAATATTAATTTTGCTTTTCACTTGTGTGAAATATTTAATCTGGATATTGTTGAATAATATCACTCAGTGTCACAGTTTACTATTACGTTACTCTGCACTGACGTAACTCCTAACATTAACTTTCTCGGTGCACTATATTTACTAATAGTAACCTCTCACTATGATTTGATTTTACTGCAATAATTCGCTAATCACAAGTAGAATCGCTTCACTTAAATTTAGCACACATAATAACTTGAATTAATTCTCGCAACTTATGGAAAAGTTCACTAAAACAAATTTCACTAATTATTCTCACTACTTAACTTCAGTAGCTATGGCAAATATAAAGCCTGGTATAATTCTTCAAATAAATAACCAAAATAATTTAGTAAATCTTCTAAAAATGCCGTTAAATACATATTAACACATATCTTAACTACTACTCCACATCGGCAATATTTCGCTTTTATTTTTCAAAAACTTTATCTAGCCATAATCAAGCCATTTCTAAACTCCAAAAACGAATAATAATACAAATCAAGAATTTAAAATAAGACTTATTCGTTTTTGGAGTTTAGAAATGGCTTGATTATGGCTAGATAAAGTTTATGAAAGAATAAAACAAAATATTGCAAATGTGAAGTAGTAGTTAAGATATGTGTTAATATGTAACCAAATAGTTCTTCGTATAATAGCTTTTAAATCTGACAGTTAATTGAAATTCTCTTTGCATTTCAATTTTCCAACAGTTTTGTGATTAATGCTCTCGTGACTTCTGGTATTGGCATACGCTCCTCGCCGATTTTAATTCCAGTTCACGATAGAACCTTCAATGGATTATCTTGAAATAAGGCTACTACTTACAGTTTTTGAGTACATTGATATTTAACTTCACAATGGCTCGTAGTGTATCTGCGAAGCTTATTTTGAACGAACCGCCAGAACTTAGTTCACACCTTTCAGACACCTTTTCTCGAGGTCGCCGCCCCTACCAAAACTTGACTGTCTTCATCCAGTGGTGATGTCATACACTTCGGGATTCATCTCCATGTCAGAATCTCTTAGTTGTTCGCTGTGCACTCTGACTGCTAATGAACTCTTTACTCTTACTGTGTTACTGAGTTTTACTGAGATCTATACATCCGTACTCAAGTCTACTGACCTCTACTACCAAAGCAAGGCAGGGCCACATGTCTTATATATTTTTGCCTCTGACGTAAAAAATATGTTCCATTATTTAAATTTCTCTAATTAATTAACTTAAATAGATTTTAAGCTATTGAATAAATAATAATAATATTTATTTATTTGAAATAAATAAATAAAATCTTCTACAAAACTCCCTCTGCTTTAAATGTATTTCAATCATTTTAACTCATTCCTAATAGCTTAATGAAATTATTTAATTTCGATGCTCCTAATGGCTTAGTCAAACCGTCAGCAATATTTCTTATAGATTCAATATATTGCAATAATAATTCCTTATTTTCCACAGCTTCTTTAATGATGTGATATTTAATATCTATATGACGGCTTCTATTCTTATTTACACTCTTCGATGCTAGTTTAATGGCAGCTTAGTTATCATAATATTTTAAACTTGGACTCACTGCATAATTATTCTCTTGAATTTCAACCAGCACGTTTCGGATAGATCTAAACTCATTTACACCGAGTGCTAAAGCAATATATTCAGATTTGCAAACAGAGTTTACATTTACTGATTTAATATCAATTCCACGTAGTGGCTTTTCCTTAACAATATAATTTAATTTTTGATAGGAAATGTGTTCTAATCTTTCGTGCCATAGAATGTCTCTGTTGATTTCAGTTTTCACAAACCTTTTATGCTGAGGTTGCACTACTCTAACATTAGCATGAAATAACCTGTTATTTAAATAACCCTTAAGAATTTTATTTCTAGCTACATCTGTTACTATATATTCATTGCCTCTCATTAACTGAGTAAATCCTTTTATGGGAAGTTGGGTGGATGATATTAGGTTTACACCCAAATCTGGAACATAATAAGTATTATTTAATAGCACAAAAACTTTCCTATCGTGATTAATGTAGCATTGAAATTTTATAGTTCCTTTACCAATAGCTTGAAGGAGACGAATTGAAGCTCCATGGATATCTATAGGTTCCAGTAGCTCATTATGATCTTGAAAATCACTTAATTTACAACAGATATGATTTGTTGTAGCGCTGTCAAGTAACCATGTGTTGTCAGTTATGTTTGCAAGCATACACTTGGGTTCAGGTGACACTGTCACAACTCCTGAGTAACGATTAATTTTACGTGAACTATTCCTTTCACTGTATCCTTCATTACTTATATTTGACTGCACTTTACCTTTCAATCTACAGTTTTTGGCTATATGGCCTGGCTTATTGCATACTTAGCGTTTTCGTATTTCTGTATTTCTATACAGACAAGATTTATAAGTATTTACTTCCGGTTGAATTATTTCCTTTTTTTCATTGGCTTTTCTGTCAACTTCTTGTATGATCCTATCTACTAATACATCAAACATAAATTGAGGAATACTTTCAGTTAACATTAGATCTTGTGCGGTTGCAACAAATTCAGGTGGTAGCCCTGATAGTAAAATCCAGCAAAGTTCTTTGTCTTCAATGTTACCTCCAATCTGTTCAAGTTCTCTGACTAATAGTTTCATGTTCATAATAACTTCTTCTAAATGTCGACAGTCCTTGAAATTCGATACTTTATAAATCTTTCTTTTTAACCTGATAATCGTCGAATAATCTAACTTATTATATTTATTATCTAATTCTTTTAGCAATTTACAGGGATCACTTTCTTCTTTAATTAATAGCTTATACCTGTTTTTATTCTTATAATAAGCTAACAATAGTGCCAAAAGCCCTTTCTGACTATTCCTTTAATTTTCTCTTCTCTTGTCATCGACTTTTAGCAATGTCAGTTAAGGATAAATTGGCCGCTTTCCACAAACCATTTTTCATTCATAGATTCTTCATTCCAATCTTTCAGGTAGTATAGTTCTTGGCATTAAATAGCATTGTACTTGAGTTCGTAATTCCACCTTCGGCCATTGTGCGAAACCACTCGAAATTCCTTTTCATTTAATTTTAATTATTATTGCTCAAAACACTAATTGTAATTATTTCTGCCACATTTACTGGAGCAATTACTGGTGCAGGCACAGTGGAAGACCCATAACCTTTTGGAATTGAATGCGAGACTAATGACATTTTGAGTGGAAATGAAAAAGGAATGAGAGTGGATTTTTTATTTTTTTTTTAGTAGCACTTATAATGCTGATACAAAATTTCCTATGAGAATAGCTCGGGTAATTTCAAAAGTCCTATCAGCCTTATAAGTCTTGTCTTCTGAATAAAATATTAAAAGTAACTGAGTCATTAATATCTTCTCTTATAAGTATTGGCTGGCTCCAATTCAGTATATCTTTACAGTATTTCTACAACACCGTTGGTATTAATTATATTAGGGAAATACCCTTTCACTTTGTGTGAAATATTTAATATAGCTTTTTGTGGGATTTATATATAAGAATAATTGTCACTGGGGTTCCACACAATAAATTTTCTAAACGGCATTTAATTGATTTACTTGCCTGTAGTAGTTTAGCAGAGTATATTCAGTCTTTAAGAGTAATGAGAAAATGAAAAGCAAAACTGATATAAACTTAACTTGTTTTATAAGCATTTAAACAATTACAAAATGTGAAACGGTTGTTTCAAATAGTCTAAGAATCTATCAAGTAGATTTTAATTAATCAAAGTTCTTTACTTTAAAACTTAAAGTTCCTTTAAATCTTCTTAACATCAACTGTTCAATTAACAACGTTGATAAATGGCTATTTTCATCAAGATTTAAAATTGAATTTCTCACACTTTTCACTTGTGTGAATTATTTAAACTGGCTTTTCATATGCGTGAAATATTTAAACTTGTCTTTTCACTTGTGTGAAATATTTAATCTGGCTTTTCACTTGTGTGAAATATTTAATCCACATATTGTTGAATAATATCACTCAGTATCACAGTTTACTATTACGTTACTCTGCACTGATGTAACTCCTAACCAGGGCCGGATTTACCGCATGGGCAACGTGTGCACGTGCCCAGGTCGGCAAATTTTAGGGGCGGCAAATTTTTGGAGAGTTTTTTAATTTGGAAATATGCAGAAGAAGTTTTGATTTTTATTTCCATCCGGTTATTTTATTATCCAATAGTTTTTAGTTTCACTAGATTCTGCATTAGCGTATTGGTATTTTAAACAAAAACTGTCATATTCTCTTAGTACGACTGCCCATTCAAGTACAGATTTATCACTTTAGCCTATAATGTAATGTATCGCTCGCAGGTCGCAGGCCGTATTGAGGTCTAGCGGCAGTGCATATGCATGCGGGCGATGTGGTGGTGGGGGGGAGGGGGAGTCGCATTCCCCGCCACTGCATCGGCCAGTCCCACTCCCCTTCTCTTTGTTTTATGTGGTCAGTCATCAATCGTCAGTTCGTCACTTGTCAGTGTCGGATCAGAACTGAGCAGCCTGTACGCTTGTCCTGTAGTAGTGCGACTGTCTGGTTTGTTTTGTTTCATCACTGACATCACTGTTTGATGCTGTGTTCCGTGTGTGATTACGTGTTTGATTTTGATATTCAAAACAGTTTTTATGTCTCAAAATTATGATGTTATATGGGCAATATCTTTCGTTATCTTAGAACATAATGGATGGACGAAAAAGGCTGAGTGGCGTGGAATACCGAAAACTATCGGAAGCAAAAAAGAAAAAGGAAAATGAAGTGATAGCTCAAACTTTGAAGTTGGATTCGTTTTTTAAAAAAGGTTCTCTCCCCACAAATGGACTGCCCGAGGAAAAGTCAGACAAAACAAATGAAGATACGTTTGTTAATTACGTTTCAAAGACTTCTGAACTTGAACCTCTGCCTGCTGAACAACCAAGCACTTCAAATAATTTTTTTGAAGAGCCAACAAAAACAATTTCAGTAGCAGACCTATCTGTTAAAGTATGCTTACCAAATTCTTGACAAACTGATTTTTCCAAAATAAGAAGCGATTCAATTTTTTGCGAAATAAATAACAAGACTAAAGATTATTTTGCTAAAAATGGTTTTAATCAAAATAAAGATAAAGGGTTTGAAAATTCCAAGCGAATTTATCCTGAAGCAAATAGATTTTTAACCCATAATTTGTTTGAAAGAAAGCTTGCAAACGGTAATATAGTGAACCGTAACTTTCTTGTTTACTCACCCAGTCACGGTACTTTATTTTGTGGCCCTTGTAAATTGTTTGGTGAACAGTCATCTCAGTTTACTGATTTAGGCTTGAGTGATTAGAAGCATGCTCGCCAGCGTGTAGGAGAACACGAAAATTCTGCTGTTCATTTGGATTGTGTCTTAGCTTACTAAAGAGGTGAAGAATCTGGCCGGATAGATCAACAGCTTCTGGTGCAAGCCAAAGAAGAAGTAAAGTACTGGAAAAATGTTCTACAAAAAAAACTAGCGTCCCGCGGCCTTGCGTTTAGAGGTGATGATGAAGTCTTTGGTTCTGCTAATAATGGAAACTTCATGATATGCCTAGAATTAATATCAGAATTTGATCCATTTTTGAAAACCCACATAGACAGATACGGAAACCCAGGTCAAGGTCATTGATTATTCTTACTTGTCGTCAACCATTTGTGACGAGTTATTAGAGGTGCTGAAAAAAACCTTTCTAAACACAGTTCTTCAAGAAGTTAGGGCTTCAAAATATTTTTCCATTATTGTGGATTCTACCCCTGATATTTCCCATAGCGATCAACTGAGCTTTATGGTACGGTACGTTCAGGAAAGTGGCGAACCTAAAGAGCGTTTTTTAGAGTTCTTAGGGAACTGTGGACATAAAAGAACTTGCTGAGGTAGTTTTTAAATTTTTAAATGATCATGGACTGGACATCCAAAATTGCCGTGGATAATGCGTCCAACATGTCTGGGACACATTCCGATTTGCAAGCCAGACTAAGAAAGGTAAATCCTTTAATATTTTATATGCTTTGCTCTGCCCATTCCATGAATTTAGTAGGCTCCAGTGTTGCTGAATGCTGCTAACTTTCTAAAGATTTCTTTGCACTTTTCCAACTTTTGTACAACTTTTTTTCTTCTTCGACGCATAGCTGGGCTATTCTTCAATCTTATTTTAATTCAAAAAATCTTTCTCTGAAAACTCTCAGTAACACAAGATGGTCAGCAAGAGAGGAGGCTTGTAAAAGCTTAAACAAGGACTACAAAGCCATTTTACAAGCCCTTCAACATATTATTAATGATGAAGATGAAACAAAAACTCTTCAAAGTCAAGCTAAAGGCATATTTAGCTAAAGGCATCTTACAAGAGTGGAAACTACCTTCATGGCAGTCTTATGGGAAGTGATTCTTGATGAACTTAACTCCGTCAGTGAGAAAATTCAATCTCCAAACATGAATTTTGGAACATCTTAGTTTACCGTAAAAATTTAGCAAACATTATAATATTTGAGATAATTAATCTTTAATCTTCCTTCGGCGATATTTCGTGTGATATTTTCGAATTTAGGAAGAGATGTATTTTTCGTTAAGATTCCTGTAATGGCTCGTCAAAGTCCTTTAAATAGGACGAAATATCGCCGGAAGGAGGATTAAAGATTAGTTATTTCAAATATTATGATGAATGTTGCAACTTGATGTCCAACTTTGCGATTCCCTTGTTTCATTTGTGCAAGAAAACACAGCAATGTTCAACTTTTACAAAAACTCTGGGGAAAACAAGTTGAAGACTATTCTTCTTGAAGTGAAATCAATAGAACAAAGATCCCAAAGGACAAGAAAACGAAAAAGGTTCTTTGATGAAGATGAAAGTGATAACGCAGACACAGAGGAAGATGAACAAGACGATACCCATAAAGATTTAGGTGACAAATTTCAAGAAAGTTCTGACCTTATCCTCAGTAAGCTGCTCACTGATTTGAAGAAAAGAGTGAAAGTTTACAACGATTTTTCAAACAGATTTTTGTTTTTAACAAATTTATCTGAGATGAATCCAGAAGAAATAAAAACTGCTGCTTCAAATCTTCAACAGATTTATGAAGTTGATATGGAGGAATCACCTTTTGTTATGGATTGCATTCACCTTAAAGGTTTGCAGCGTCATGAGAATTTTAATGAGGGTGAACCTTTGATATTGTCCAGACTTCACAAGTTCCTAGTTTCAAAAAATCTGATAGATTTATATCCAAATGTGAATATTGCTTTGAAAATATATCTCTGCACTCCTGCTTCAAACTGCTCTGCAGAGAGATCGTTCTCTACTCTCGCAAGGGTCAAGAACTACTTACGTTCCACCACCATACAAAAGCGACTGAAATTTCTTGCAGTTTTAGCAATTGAAAAATATTTAACAACAAGTTTAGATTTTGAAGATATAATTTCTGAGTTTGCCAACAAAAAAGCTAGACATGTAAAGTTTCAATATCAACCAATATAGATGTAGTCTAATTAACACATGTTTGTTTTAGATAATAATGTTTTAAATAAAACTCAAGTTTTCAGTAAATTGTGATTCTGTTTCATTCAAAACACCCAAGAGCAAAGAAAATTACACCCACAAAAATAAATAATACTCCTGGAACTGAAGTGTAAAAGTTCGGAAAAGTTCACTAAAACACATTTCACTAATTATTCTCACTATTTAACTTCAGTAGCTATGGCAAATATAAAGCCTCGTATAATTCTTCAAATAAATAACCAAAATAATTCTTCATATAATAGCTTTTAAATCGAACAGTTAATTGAAATTCTCTTCGCATTTCAATTTTCCAACAGTCTTGTGATTAATGCTTCTCGTGACTTCTGGTATTGGCGTACGCTGCTCTCCAATTTTAATTCCAGTTCACGATAGAACCTTCAATGGATTATCTTGAAATAACGTTACTACTTACAGTTTTTGAGTACATTGATATTTAACTTCACAATGGCTCGTAGTGTATCTGCGAAGCTTATTTTGAACGAACCGCCAGAACTTAGTTCACACCTTTCAGACGCCTTTTCTCGAGGTCGCCGCCCCTACCAAAACTTGACTGTCTTCATCCAGTGGTGACGTTATACACTTCGGGATTCATCTCCATGTCAGAATATCTCAGTCGCTCGCTGCGCACTCTGACTGCTAAGCAACTCTTTACTCTGACTGTGTTACTGAGGTTTACTGAGTTGTACACATCTCTACTCAAGCCTACTCAAGTCTTCTGATCTCTACTATCAAAGCGAGGCAGGGTCACCTGTCTTATACATTTTTGCCTCTGACGTAAACAATACGTTCCATTATTTAAATTTCGCTTATTAATTAACTTAAATACATTTTAAGCTAGTGAATAAATAATAATAATATTTATTTATTTCTGATAAATAAATAAAATTTCCTACACTTACTAATGAGCTTTCCACTCGCAGAACTATCACTGAATTCCTATTCCGTCATAGCAATGGTAAATAAAATAATAATAGCGGTAAAAAAATTAACACAAGGAATTACTCGGAGTATCTTTTCCTCTAAGAAATTGTCAAAGTAGAAGTAAAGTCAATTAGATAATTGACTTAACACAGGAAAACTTCGCTTTGATTGTTCTTTCATTTACGAAAGTTTTCAAAATAGGAGCATAGTCAGATAAATAGAAAGAGAAGATGAATGTTCTTTTGTTGTTACAACTTGCGCATAGTTTAAGTAATAGGCCTAAAAAATCTGTCACTTACCACCATCATTGCTGCTTGCAATACACCATGGGATCCCAGGTTTGTATCAAGGCATCCAATTCACACACGGATACTCATTATACAGGTACCGTCGTCAGACGGATGAAAACACTTCACTGTTATGACTCACTGTAGCATTTTTAAAATACGTATCACTGGCGCTTATCCCAGCTCATGGATTCCGATGCGGCGGTCAATTCGAGGAGGTGGGAAACGTCCCGGACAGATTTGACACTGCTCCGCAGAGTAAATCGGCTTCCAGCAAAGCACTACAATCACTGCCTTTCCAGCAATTGTTACGGGTCAGCGGGCTGCGAAACTAAGTTGGCAGTGACGGCTAACCGACGTCATCTCGTGTTACATGTTGTTTTAGGGCGCTCGCCATCTGATGCGTCCCCAAGCAAACCACGACTACGGGAAAGGGGGGAGAGGTGTGTAAGGTGGGAGTAAGGTGTTTGGACGGGGAAAAGTGGGAGGTGCCGTGGAAAGCCAGCATAGAGACAGTGGCCCGCGTCTTTCAGATGAAAGAGAAAGGGCAAAACTCAGATAAAGGATTAAAGGAAAGATTTTATTACAGAAATAAACTAAAAGAATAAATAAAAGATAATAAGTAAAAGATAAGTCACATATTCACTCTCGATGATTGTCCGTTACGATCAGTCCTTGGCTGATAAGGCTCTCACTGGTGGCACTACGACGAGGTCCATCGTTGACGGGGATGAGCGGCTGGGACGGTCTCAAAGGCGTCCTTTGGGCACTGCAGAAGCACACTTGCGATCACCGAAATCTGTCTCCGTGTCTCCGGACAGGTCGACGGCTAAAAGCGGACGGGCGGCTGGGTTGGAGACTGGCGGAGTCGAATTTCTGCACGAATCCTCGGTGTCTCCTCTGATGCTCGCCTTTCCGCACATGCACTGCCGTCGAACTTCTTTGAAGGGTGAGCTCCAAGTGAAAGTGAAAGCGGGCAGGTTTTCTGCGACGACCCTACACGCTTGCTGCGTGAATTCGGGCCGTCTTACCTGCACCTTGCCTTCTCAAGCGCTGCTCGCCTCCGTGATAGGTTGACTCCGAGCACGGCAAGTGCGGGTGGGGTTCTTGACGACTGGATCCGCTTGCTGCTGGGACCGTGTCGCCTTCCCCAAACCTCGCTTCCTGCTGTCGGCCGCTGCTTCTCGGACACTCCGCTGTTTACTCCCGGGGTCGCCATTATATTCCTGGGAGGGGTGGCGAGACATTTCTATCCCCATCACCGCTTGTGGCGTCACAACTCGTTGTTGTGACATCAGGCCCTTTGTTTTCCCGGGTTCCCGATGCACATAACAAAAGGGAGAAAGTTGGGAGAAAGCTTTTACCGGTGAACAATAGGCTTCATGGTCTGATAGCCTTTGTGGACCGTTATGAGGGGCTTTCTCGAGCCCTTCCCGAAGTCGTTAAACCATTGTTTTAAAGTTTCTTGGTGCCAGTTTGTCGGGAAATTGCAGACTTTTTCAGACTGGCAGACGCCAGGGACTGAGAACGACGAGAGAAAAATATGTAAAGTTAGAAATGGAAAAGAAAAATATGTTAGAAATATTAAAAATATGTTTGGGAGACGAGCGAAGCTCGGAGCACGAATAGTGTTCGTGACACTCGTCAGTCCTTGCTGTGGGTTTTGTCCGGCTCCGTCGTGTCCACCAAGTTCGCAAAACCATCAGTTCCAGCTGCAAACGTGCTGGGATGTTTCGGCAGTTGAAGATACACATACACGATCGGTGTTTCATATCCCTCATCGTACCTCTCCTATGTCACCAATCTTAGTCCTTATTAATAATAAAGAAGCAGAAATTAAAAGGAAAGGGTAAAAATAAAAATAGTTCAAATGAGGCTGGAGATTACATCTTATTCAACTTTTCGACTCAGCGATTCTGGTAACAACTATTTATTTTTCTGAAAATAAAATAATTGAAAAGAATAACCGATTACGTCACCAAAACACACAAAATTAACCAATAACGGGACAGGCGTCTAAGAGACGGGTAAGCTACGAAGGGAGAAGTGATTGACAGGCCAAAGACAATGCAAAGGATAGCAAAAGGAAGTTCTCAAACAAACAGAGCAACAAAGAGAAATAAGGAGGCAACAGGCAATGAAAGGTGACTAAACACCAGACCACCCGAAAATGATAAACACGAATGATGAGACAATAAGTCCAATGCAAAAGGAATTCACAAAAAATTAAAAATAAGAGTAAAACAGTGAGAAAGATGGTGGAAAATAAAGAGTCGGAAAATAAAAGGACAAAAACAAACAAAAAGACTAAAAAAAATTGTCACATTGCAACATACCAAAATCTTTGGAAAGGTTTTCTATTTATTTTAATAGAAATAAAAGGCAAAAAAATTGTGTTCGAACAAACCAATACGTACCGAAATTCAGAGGATTTCCTACCAATTGTTGTCCTAATGTGAATGACGAAGAAACTGTAATGGTATATAAAACTCCTTTCTGTATCGTCTGTAAAATAAAGAAGATATTTATGATGAAGCATCATTAATATCTTCTTTATTTTACAGACGATATTACACAGAATTTATCATTCTGATTTTTCAAGCCTTTTTTGAATATTTTACATGAGTAACAATTAGATATCAATACATTGTCAACGAACATGACCTACCATAATTAGGCAATAATAATAATTAATACAATGCAAGAAATTCAATCATTTTTAATCCTTATTTATGCAAGGACAAGGGCTATATAGTAAATCCGAACACATTGGCATATTTCCAAGATTTGATAAGAGGACATGAGGCTAAATTTAAATAAATAAAAATCATTCATATAAATTACTTCTATATTGTTAGTTAAAAATGATTGAATTTCTTGCATTGTATTAATTATTATTATTGCCTAATTATGTTAGGTCATGTTCGTTGACAATGTATTGATACCTAATTGTTACTCATGTAAAATATTCAAAAAAGGCTTGAAAAAAACAGAATGATAAATTCTGTGAAATATCGTCTGTAAAATAAAGAAGATATTTATGATGAAGAGAAAGAAGTTTTGTATTGAATTAATATGAAAAAATAAGAAGACATATCTATATATATATTTTAAACTGTAATGGTATTATCACTTTTTTAGTTGTTAAAGAAGGTAACTAATGCTTTTAGAAAATGTCAAAAGCTAAGCGGTCATATAATATGCACAATTGTAAAAACAAAATAATTAAAAGCAAGACCATATAAATGCAAGACCGTTCCTTTATGTTTTACAGATAAGCTGTAAACCAGGGGCCGCTAATACAATGCTTAGTGCTTCATTTGGATATTTTAAAGAATTTAAGAAACAATACGCTTGTAAATATTAACAATGACGTCCTGTTGGCAATAGTTAGTATTGTTATGTATGAAGCATCAGTATTGTTGTAAATAATTTCATTGAATTCTTTAATTTTGTTTTATTATCTCCCCATATTATGTAATGTGATTTAAAAGATTTATTGTATTTGAATTCACATTAGAAATAGCGTCGGACCTAAGGTGTATATAGCGCTATGATTACAGTAAATCATACCTGGTGGCGCTTAGGTATTTATAGTTCATGGTATCTAGTTTGAACGGATTTGATGGCTGTTTGGAACAGTGAAATATCGTATTTGAATGTTTGATATACGACGGAAAAAGATGGATAGGAGATCCGTAAGATTAAATGTCGATAATATCCGGTATTTTCATAATTAATTATGAGTATGTTAGTTACTGAATTTTAATTGTCATTTTCAATTTTATACAGATCTTTTCGTTTATCCGTTGATAAGGACGTACGTTAGGCACAACCTCAAGTTAGGCTTAGATGTTCAGGAAGACCTAGGCTGTACTGAGATTTGTACCAGAGATTGGTTCAAATAAAGCATTTTAGTATATCAGCAATTTTCCTATGTGGAAGGTTATGAATCAGGCGTACAAACGTATTGTGGAATAATTCATTCGGTCAGCGGGAAATTCATATGCAGTCCGAGTTCCTGTGTGGAAGCTACTAGTTCCTCAGCGCTGCTAGACAAGGGTTACGAACGTGGCGATTTCTTTTAACGTTCGATCTGTGTTAAGGATAACAAGGAAAGAGTTTCTACAAGTTTAAGGTAGGACAGTCTAATTTACCTTAAATTATTCTTTGGAGTCAAGAACATTTACATCGAGGGATAACCAACGATAAATTTCATTAGTGTCAAAGAACTGTCTTCTAGTTTAGTTAAAGCATCAAAGAATGCCATTATGTAAATTTAGTTAATTCATTATCTATGTGATTGAATTCTAGATTTTGATATTTGTTCTTTGATTTACAAGAATATATAGTAATACAGTGGGGATTTTAATTAATCCATATTTTGATAGAATTAAGTATTAACTCGGTCGCTGATAAGCTGATTAAATGTTTTATGGGTGCTAAAAGATTTAATTTCAGAAAAATAAGTTCAATGATGGTATTTTAGATCTGTAATATCATGAGTGTTTTATAGTTGATATTATAACGAATTATTTAGTTATTTCCTTTCGAACAACCAAACATTGTTCTATGTAATTTCCTATAGTGTATATAGGGTTATTTCGTAGTTGATAATTTTGATCTGGAAGATTAATTGTACTAGCAATATCTTACAGGATTTAATAGTTGTTGGATCAATTGTATTTGATTATGATCATTCATTAAATTTTGTTATTTTGATGCCAATCTTCTTTGAATATTATTTTAATGTTAAGGCTTTGCTATTACTTATATTTGAATTGTGGAATTGATAATATTTTCGTCCACAATTATTACTGTGTTAATGTTATCATTGTTACTAACACTGCTATGGAAAACGTTAATTTTGGAGGTGAGGGAAGGGGTCCTACAGGTCTGATTTTTTTTTACGTTGTCACCAAATTTTGGATGCTGAACATAATGGTGACGGTTTCATTCTAATATCACTAACCGTTTAACACACAATGTGACCTATAGATAACACAAAAGCAAGAGCGGGTCCCTATTTTAACTGTAACATGGGACAGCTAAACAGTCACGTGGTAATTAGAAATTAACAATTATATACCTATTTTGTAACTGGATAAGCCCTAGATATCAAACTAATATAGAGATCGGAAAATTTAAGACTTTCTTTTATTCCCCAAACTCCAATAACTTCAAACCTTCTCTAGTTGGCAAAAAAAAATCATTTGATGTTGACAAAGTTATGTTATAATAACCCCGTGAAGTTAACGGAATTTTTTAAAATTTGTCGAGACGTATGTTTAAATTTTCACAAAGAATAATTATGCGAAATTTCATGTTAACAATTGAAGCAGTTTTGTAGAATCACACAGCTTAAAGAAACTTTGACCCTCCCCAGTTTATATTCTTCAGAACTCGAAAATCGAAAATTCATCAATTAGATATCTTTTCGAAATTAATAAAAGAACATTCTTGTGAAACTTTGTGTTTCCAATGAAAGCGATTTCAGAGATGAGTACCCTTCTAGTTTTATTATTTACATCTCTTCCTTCGGATCCGAGTCTTCGTTGTTCTTAAAATAAGAATATTTAAAAAGTACAGAAGAATATTATTTATTTCAAAATAATAATAAAAAAAAGAAAATTGATTGTCACCAGTTTTTCTCTTGTTTTTACAACAAAACAGGAAAATTACAAAGAAAGAAACTTCAGGTCACAACAATAAAAAGAATATATTATTATTCGTGATCTACAGCCATTACGTATAGATAATTGGTTGAGAGTTAATTGTAGAATAATGATATGGCATCGTGAAACCTAATAATTTTCCTTCATTAATTTTCTTATGTCTATAACTTTTTTCTCTCTGTAATAGGACAAAATTATAAGAGAAATTTTTTTGGAAATTAACACAAATATTAATTATAAGTTTTTGATTTGTACTTGAAAGTTTACATTTATTACCTTTCTATTGAAATACATAATTTGAAAGAGATCATTAATACTGCCATTGTCAGATAAAACATAAAAAGAAAAGTTCTTAATAATTTACATTACTCTTAACGTCATCTACAAATATACAGTAGTATTAATCACCAAAATACTGGTAACAGCTACAATAAAAGAGTTATCTTGATTACAAAAGAAAGAAATTGTAATTGGGAGATCACTTCGAATCCTTTCCAGTTGGGGAAAAAAAACACTTGATCTTACAAATTATTGTTATATTTATATTTTGTAACCCCAAAATTCGTAGATATCAAGTTTTATCGAGATAAAAAACTTCCCACTTCTTTCTACCCCTTCTGCATCCCTTAGAATTTTTTTTAAACGTTTAACCCAATTCTAGAAAAGAAACTTCAGTTCAAATTTCAAACTTGGTTTGTGCATTGGTTTCAACAGACCCATAACTGGATTTTACAAACTTTAAACTCTCCTTTTTTACTTCTTTGAGGAAATGAATTTACAAAAATTCGTTCTTTTTATGCGCCTACGTCATAAGTGGGAAGCATCCTTAAAAGTTGAAGTTCCCTATGGTTCAGCGGGTCCGGCTGTGCGTTGAAGAGTAATGAGGATATTTAGCTTTATTAGAGCTTAAATGGAAATCCCCATCCCTCTCCTTTCACCTTAGAGTATTTGTTTTTCGAAAAACCTATGTGTATTTTTAATTTTTTCTAGATGAATATTTTTCCCGAAGTTTACATTTCTAGTATAAATGTTTCAAAGATATGCATTTCAATCAAGAAAGTTTCAACCCTAATTGTCAACTCTTACGACGCTCATATCGAAAATTGGTCGAATACATATTTTTCGATTTTGATGGAGAACATACATGTCAAATACCGTGCTTGAAACCCAAATTGTTTGGGAAAAAGTCTACTTTTTTAACCCCGTTTTCGGATTCTATTTATATCGATAAAATTGCAATTTCAAATGTTGTCGTTACAACGGGTGAACATTATGCCCCATCTGGAAAGTTCCATCTTGTATAAATGTTGTCGTGTTGAGGAATCCTCGTTTTCGATTCCCTTTATTTCAATGATGACAAATGACACTGGATTTGGTGGTAAAGAATAAAGAAAATAATTATTCTCCAAAAGAACCTTGCCTAAAGCAATTGGCAGAAAATAAC
>JAFIDM010000002.1:35412844-35450803 GCA_023159025.1 Thereuonema tuberculata
ACTTTAGCATGATTTTCTCAGAATTAAGACTGAAATTTGTAAAATTTGATGAAATTGTCTTTATTTTTACAAAAGTCTCCAGATATTTTTGTAAATTAGATTCTGTTTTCAAGTTCTTATCAAAAAAAAAAAAATAACAACCACGCAGAATCATGACTAGAGACTTGTAAATTAAAAATCAAAATATCTTATTAGGGCTTTATAAAAAGAACTTTTAAGAACTTAAATTTATTGTTACAGATTGCTAAATGTACAGACTGTTTACAGACTGATTGCTGTATTACTTGAAATAACAAATGCTTGTTTAATTTACATTAGCATGATTTTCTCTGAATTAAGACTGAAATTTTCTAAAATTTTAATTACGAAATTGTCTTTATTTCTACAAAAGTCTCCTGATATTCTGAATCTAAATTAGATTCTGTTTAAAAATTTTACAATTTTCAAATTTTTAGTAATAAATTATAAAATACCAAATTTCGTGTACGCTCTAATCTCTTAAATATTTTATGCAGTATTTTTCATTATCTTATTGTAAAAGTAATAACTATTAATTACATCTAAGAATTACAAATATATTTTTTTTTATTAATGATATTTATTGTTGATTTTCAGTATTTGCTAATACGAAAATAACATAAGTAAACAAAAAAAATTATTTGGAAATAACTAAAATACATCACAAAATTTTGATTACTAAATAAATTTTAATGTCATTTTATTGAAATAAAGTATTGGGATAGATTTAGACGACAAAAAAATTTCGTAGGCTTGCTTAAGAGTGTATCAGGCGAAACAGTTTTATTTTCCAGTTGTCCTCCAAGGAAATAGTAACAAAAGAATTCAGAAACTGTCTTATTGTTTGAAGGAAGATTTCAGAAAACCTCCAGAGGTGTATCTTCAGACAGTGGATTGAATTACGGTTACAAAAACACTTAATGTTGAGCCTGAATCTCTAAGAAAGCTTACCGATCCGCGAAGCACTCGAAACCACACGCAAAAGGAGCTCGAATTTTTATTTGGTAAATCCTAAAGATTAAATAGATAAAACTTAACATATTAGTACAACTGAATTTTAGAGATTACCATTTATTTCATTAGACTACAAAAATAGCAAAACGTTTGGAGTAATTAAATTTGGCGTATAGTGAATATTTTCAATGTAATTTTCAATATATTTTCAATAACTCATGTTAGAGAAGTATATGCTGTAGTAGCCTATATGCTGTAGTGATGATTAATTGTTACGTAAACAGGTAATAAGGAAAGTAAGAATCACCTACCGTTAATAGCAAATATTCAGATTAACTTTATTTCTGTTATGATTTGGCTTTGGTAAATAATTTACTAGGTATATTAGTATAATTACAAAAATTGTTAGTTCTCATTGAGTGCTACATAGAAAATGCGTCTCAAATAGCATTTTCCCCAAGACGTGCTTTTATCTAGCAAGTTCGGCTTAATAGAATTATAACTCACAGCCAGGAATGTATCTAAGCAATTTAATCAACAATAACCAATGTAGATTTTGTTCTCTAATTATCTAATTCTATAATTATTAATATCTAAGACTCTAATTATAGAGTCTTAGATATTAATAAAATTTTACTATTTTCGATAATTTCAAAGGATTTCTTTAGTATTTGAAAAAGCTTGGCAAGATAAGTAAGTTGCATGTTGATCGAGAAAACTGAATCGGTTGGTTCAAAAACGATTTGCAAAAAATTAATCATTTATCGAGCGGGAGTCATTGATTCTTTACTTGTATCTAAAGGAAGACAGCATCGGTCGATACATTAATTTCGTTATACTCATCCAAATATTACAACTCTTATCATTGAACGACATGTCAATATCTTAAGATTTTGTCCATTGCTTTTGATATTCTCATCTGTAGGCGCAGTTTTCCTGGCTTTGTTTCAAGCAAATACATTTAGAATAGTTGTATTTACCATGGTAGGATTGCGTTAAACATTTTACTGCAAATAGAAACAAACCCGATAGACATTAAAGGATTCTAAACTTTACGTTCAGTGAAAGTTTTTACTATAGCATAGATAACTTTTCTTCAATTCAGCATTGGCTTATCTGGAGTTGACTTATTTTGTCCATTCTTTTTTTTTTTGTGAGTTTAAGCTTTTCAATGAGAGATGTATATAGATTAGTTTCTTCTTAAAAAGTATAAAAAGTGTAATGATACACGAATTTAAAAACAGCAGTTAAATTCAATTACCAAAAATCGATACAATTTTTACATATATCTTGGGAATTATATATATCTAGAACCAAATATGATACGTTCATCATTTGTTTTTTTAAACACATGATTTCAGAAACATTCCTGAGTATGTAAATGCAGATTCATAAAAAATATAATAGTCAAACAGTTGATGTGGCCAGCCAGTAATTTATAAAAGCCAGTTTTGTTTTAAGCACAATATTTTTGTGCTTTGAAAAATAAGAAATTGATATTTGCTATGTCCCTATTGCCTTCACAATACCCAAGAATGTGCCCTGTACTCTCCTCTTGTACACTAAAAAAAATCAGGCTGATAGAAGGTTTAGGTAAATATTTATGCTGTTCCCAATCATCTCTCAATTTTAACAAATAAAATTGCCTGGGGGCTTATTTAAAAAAAAATGTTTTTTCACTATTTCAAATTAATACTTAAAAGTCAAATCATTTAATCATGATTAGCATAAAAGGTTGAGTGTTTTTTTTTTTCAGTGTGGTTCCCCCTTAAAAAATACTGAAAACATCTATTTTTGCTTTGAAAAAATATTTATTAAAAACATTACATTTTAATTGCGTATTTATATACATTGATGTCATAAAATTAAGGAATCTTGCAAAATGAACTATTCTGGTTGTCCGGTCGGGACCAAACTTTATAGGGGGTGCAGAAGATCTTCCCAATATCATCATCACACAAAAAGTAAAGGTGACAGCACTGCCTCTAACAGGAGAAATAAAAATATCTGAAATGTCATTAAGATAGAAGCAACTGGAGTTTTCAGTTTTTTATTCAGGAATTCCTGGAAGGCATAAAGAGAGTTCAGTAGACTATATCGTCCCCCCGCACAGCTACGCAAGCAATGCAACGTGCTGACTCACTCAAACCAGAGTATCAAGCAGCCTTTGGGGGATTCCATCCCACTCTTCAACTAATGCTGTCCTCAGCTCGGATAGAGTTCATGGTGGCGGAATGCGTCTAACAACATGTATTCCGAGAGCATCTTCAATTTTCGATTGGAGTCAGGTTCGGGAAACGTGCACGCCACTACAAATGATGGATGTCCTCAGGTTGGAAATACTCGTCCACCAGACAAGCCCGAGGCGGACGGGCGTTGTCGTTCGTGAACAGAAACTCTGGACCAACGGCATCCCTAAAAAGTCGCACATGTTGTTGAAGGACATTGTCTCCTTACGACTGGGCAGTTACGGATCCTATGTCGAAGATTTGCAGTTGTGTATGAGAGCCCAGAATAATGCCTGCCCACACATCGCACCCGCCACCACCATGCCGTTTGTGTTCGACGGTGTTGGCAAGATTTGTCTTTGTTCTTTACTTCCTCTAGTCGTGAATCACAGTCTAGACTGTACCGGGACTCATCAGAAACCATGACATAGCCCCATTTTGCCTATGACCATGGTGCGTGTTCAGTACACTACAACAAGCGTCCCCTCCGGTGAGCTTGGCTCAAGGGGATATACCTCATTCGTCTCCTGGCTTACAGACCAACTGCATGGAGTCGCCTGTGCTCTGTTGTCTGGATGCAGTGGTTTGTGTTGCTGCTGCCAGCGTACTGGCAAGGTGGCGCGCCTTGCTGCGGGGATTCCGCTGGCTGTTAGCGACAGATAGCGGTCTTCCCGGGGTTGGTTACATATGGACGTCCTCTGCTATAGCATCGGGTAATATTTGCATCCTGCTGGGAAAGTCTCCATAAGCGAGAGATGACACTGGTTGATACGTTCAGTGCACAAGACACTTCCACTTCTGACTGGCCTGCCTCAAGACGTCCTACCACTCTGCCTCTTGATTGCAGGTTCAAATGGACATGATGGGCCATGGCTAACAATTGACATAAAATCAGTAACAAAAACTGTCACACAAATCCGCACTGCCACTACACAGGTGACATTTCTGAACTTTCTTTAATCAGAACGGATTCTACCATTTTTTTGTGTGTAGGGGGATGGTATTGGGAAGACCTTCTGCACCCGTCTACCATGTTTGGTCTCGACCGGACAACCAGAGCAGTTCGTTCAGGAAGAACCCTTAATTTAAGGACATCAGTGTATTTACAAATGTTGTTTGAGCTAATGATGATCTGGCTGTATAGAAAGTTGCCTCGCCCCTCCTCCATTGTCACTGTCCGATTGCTACTATTTTTGATAATTAATTTCATACTTTGAATTTCATATGGTGTAAATCAGACATCAATCACGACCAGTCCTTTAAAAATGTTGGTAACTGACTCCAACTGATAATTTTAAATGACTTTTGCAAAACGATTCCCAACTAAACGTTTCAGACTGAAGTTAGTTAAGCCGCAATGTATTCACAGCAATTGATTATTCTAGGAGAGACCTGCGCAACAGGTTTGTTAAGGAAAGCTCTCATCTATTACTAATTAGATCTTCCAATTCCATGTGAACATCCAAGGGAACTATAGATGCGAAATATCAAGAGAATCAAATCGTGATTCCCTTCATCATTATGGAAAATTGGAAACTAATGAAAGAATTTCAAATAGCTTAAAGTTCTATCAAGGATCCGCAATAAGAGCTGTTTTTGGCTGACTGGTCACGACTATTTGTTAAGAAAAGCCTCCTCATCTGACATCTGTGCCAAGAAGAAAGGATGATGGGCATCTCTCAATTCCGCAATTCAATGACTTCAAAAGGTAATCACAGACAAAATACAAATTACACGAGCTTGAAAATTAGCTGCTGAACGTCGTAGATATTTCGTTACTACCAATCACTTCCTGAATGATATTCGCGCTTACTTTTTTTTTTTTTTTTTTTATTTATTCTTCAAAATATTACATTACAGTCCTACTAGGTTAATTGACCTGTGTTGTAGGTGCTGTGAGTTAAAATGATATCAGAAACAAAAATGGTCCTGTATACATTTAGAGTAAATAATTTTACAAATAAAATAAGAATAAGCAATATTTCAAAATTTGAAAATAAAAGTTATATATAAACTTTTATGATATCTTATAAATGCATAACTTATGAGTACATAATAAATGTAAAGTAAAGTACATAAAGTATACAAAATTAATCCTTTTTTTTTTTTTTTTTCAAAATTAGTCGACCCAAATAATTTTACCAGATATTATATCTCTATATATTATTTTTTTTAAGGTAGATATCTTTTCAATTTTTTTCATATCAATTGAAAATTGGTCGAATATTTTATTAATAAGTCTGTTTTTAATTCGTAATCCGAAGTTATTTCTTGGATTATCAAAGACTTGTTTAGTATATATTATATTACTTCTTGTTGTATGGATATTTTCTTCCTGCATGTTATAACATATTATATAATATTTTTACATAATTAAATTAAAAATAACTCTTTGTTGAGGAAATAATATTTTATTATTTATTAAAATTTGATTTTGTTGTTCAATTTGCAGTTTATTAAAGTTAGGAAAAATGAAATTTATTATTTTTTTCAAGATTCTGTTGATATTTTTCATTTCATTTTTATTTATATAGATCCAATTATCTATACCGTAATTTATTATTGAGTCAATATATGATTTGAATAATATAATTTTTGTTTTTTTAAGAAAGATGTCTTTAATATGATAAAACATATATAAAAAGTAATTTAACCTTTTTAATATATGAATATAATGAGTATGCCATGTATATTTATTATTTATATATAGACCTAGATATTTATAATTATTTATTATTTCTATACTTTCACAGTTACAGGTGTTCATATCTTCTGGTTGGTTGTGTATGCAGTGGAATTCATGATATTTTATTTTTGGTATAATGTTGATTTTTTTATTATTTGAAGTAATTATCATATATTTTGTTTTATTTTTATTAATGGCTAATTTATAGTCATGTGTCCATTTAATTATATTAATAAAGTCATTTTGTATTTGTTCTTGTGCTATTCAAAAGTTTTTATTTGTGTTTATTAATAATAAGTCATCTGCATAAGCAAAGATATTTGAATTTGTTGAATTTTTGAAAATTGTATTAATATATATTATAAATAATATTGGACCTAAGGTAGATCCTTGTGGTACGCCTTTTTTTAAATTATATATTTTACTTATTTTATTTTGAATTTTAACTTTGAATTTTCTTTTTTTTTAAATAATTTGTTAGTATATTAAGCATTGGGCCTCTTATACCAATATAATTTGTTCTTGTAGTAATATGCTGTGATCTAAACTATCAAATGCTTTTTGCATGTCTATGTATATAATTAGAATGAAATTACTTTGATTTAAGCTTTTATTGATAATTTCATTTAAATCTTGTAATAATAATGTTGTACTTTTATTTTTTTGATATGCATATTGATTTTTATGTATTAACTGATATTTTGCAATAAAATTATAGATTGTGTTAAAAATGTAGGTTTCTGTAATTTTTGATAAATTTGAGAGTAATGAGATTGGTCTATAATTTGTTACATTCAGATAATTTCAATTTTTGAAAATAGGAATTAATTTGGCTATTTTCCATTTATCTGGATATATACCTTTTATAATAATATTATTTATTAATAAAGTCATAAAATCTGCTTTGTAATCTGTAGTCAATTATTTGAAACGCCACTTAATTTTAATGATACATATTTTTTCATATCGAATAAGTGTGCAAAAGCTAAACAAACTTCTCGAAATATTAAAACACAAATAAATTAACATTTTAACGCATTTTAATTTATGTGTGTTTTAATGTTTAGAGAAATTTTTTCAAATCATTTGCATATTGGGGGGAATATTGTTAATGAGGAGACTAGATATTAATTAAATTTAAGGAAAATCATAGTAATTATTAAAAAAGAAGTTTGAACTATTGCTATTTAAATTAAAAACATTTGCCATTATTTATCCATATTTTTTACAGATACTGTATACAATAATTGAGGATTCGTTAGGTAATCTAAATAACCCTCGGTTCCACATATCGATGCTCAGCTGTGTTATGATATAATTATTTCTGCTCTATTATTTCTGTTAAAATAAAGTAACTCAAATTAAAATAAAATTATTTCTCATAAAATGTAAACCTTTATTTTGAATTATTTTGTAATATTAATAAGAGATATGGAATGGTTCTTAACATATTCGAACGTAATCTAATGTTCAAAATTAGTCCTCAAATGATTACAAAAAAAAACTTTAAAATAGTTTTCTTCCGTATTGTTCTAAATAAAAATCATAAGGCGCTAATAATTCAGAAATTAATATCGCCAGATGGCGTTTATTGAAACTGAAACTTTTCCTGATTCCTTATGGCGCTTCATGGTTTGCTTATTCTGTTTTCGATGCGCCATTAACAAAACTAAATTTTAGGCTTGAGCTACCATCTGTTATTCTTTTAATATGGAATCTGGAAAAGATAGAAAAGAGAATTTAAGAAAAAAAAAGTTAGGTTTCTCTTCAATAAGTAATGAGAATTTAGGTTTTCCAGAAAATATAAAGTTTCAACTGATCGTATTCAGAAGATTAATTTAAAACTGATTTGTTCCTTTGTATAGTTTTAAGAACTACTGAAATTATTTTTTAAAATTTTTTAAAAAATCGGAAAGTTCCTGAGAAAACTTGAAGCCTACTTAAGGAAAGTAGGCTTCAAGTTTTTTTTCAAGTTTTAATTCTGCATCAACTATCAGCTAATAAATTCTTATTTAATTTCCTTAATGAATAGCAAATACGAAACAATTAGTTGCTGATTAAAATTAGTTTCCTAATTTACTTCATAAAATAATTTTTCTGTTACAGTTAGTAAAAATAAGTCGTCACACTGTATTAAAGGCATTAATTTCAAATGCTGTAGAAACATCTTTCTGTTTTCAATGTAATTAAGGCTGCTTTATAGGCCTACATTCTCGAAAACTACCCTCAAATATTCAGGCTGCTCGAAAACCTGACGGTGGATCGAAATAGATTAATAGATCTACGTTGAGGCAAGGTTTAGAAGCAAATTGATACTAGTGCGCCTAGTGGCGATACTAACTTCACGCTGGAATCTTCACGCTGTACTTTGTCCTTAGTTTTGTCATCCACTACCTTTGTCTTTTTAATGAATATTTTTTTCCTTTTTCTTTATCTCTAATGTGCGATGAGTTGAGACTTAACAAACAAACAATAAAGCTGCAAGTCTTCTTCGCTTCGCTGGCACGGCATTTTTAATTAAATATCAACAAAACAAGCAAGTCTCAAGAGCAAAAGAGACTGTCCTTGGGCGGATTTAGGTCTTGATATCTGGGGGTGCGAGCTCACCGGAAGGTATGAGGTATTTGTATATCAAATTGAAACACCAAAACCCAATTTAAATGTTCCGTTTTTAGGTCTAAATTAATAATCAATAAAATTATTATAACAGAAAACATTTTTATTTATCTGTAAAAAAAATTATCATCCCAAAAATCTGGGGGTGCGGCGCACCCCCTAGCACCCCCGTAAATCCGCCCATGAGACTGTCCACTGGAAATTCACTCGGTTTAAAACGACGCCGATATTGCCGAACTGCAACTGGCAAGTATCAAGTTTTCTAGTATGTTTCAGACAAGTTTCGAGAGCTTGTAAAGCAATCTTATGTTTTAATGTTTTGTGTCTTCTTATTTAGCAATTTCTCATTAAAAGTAATAAAATATGAAAGGCTGTAATTTCCAAATGCTTGGGGCTATGTTTGATGTTTCAGATTCAAAGGAAAAAGATATTTTTCAGCGTTTATTCTTATCCCGTCAGTTTCAGTAATATGGTCATTTCAATAAAAAAAGGCCTTTCAATTTAATACATTTTCATATTATATATTCCGCCAAATGAGATTACATAGAGCCCTCCTTTCTTATAAAACTGCTAGACTCCGCCAGCTATCGGTCATAAACTTCAACATCACTTTCAAGATGGCAAGACTCTCAGAAGATACGTAGTGATTCGACATGAGTGTTCAAGACACAAAACCGCTAAAATTCATTGTCAATTACTAGACGTGTAGGGATCCAACAGCATGTTTTCGTGTGGAATAAGCTTTGATGCCAAGCCACACAAAGCCAAATACCCCCGTAACTGGCCAGAAGGCTACTGGGGAAATAATTTGCTTCACAGCCACTTCACAGCCCAGACTTGAATCGAGTGATTTTCTTAACCATTTGGCTGAAAGGTAATTTGCAACTTAAGTCGAAGTTCAGTATGCCATAATGTCCTGCCTCCAGGAGCTATACACCGATTTTTTCCATGCTTCGATGGAAGAAGTGCTGAGACAAGTATGTAGATTATGTGGGAAAATAATGTAACTAGATCTGCGTTGTTGGCTATGCAAACTAAACAAACGTGTTTAAGAACAAAATGATTTCAAAACAAAAAAAGCCTATTGTAATATTCACTTCATGATAGTTATTACTATTTATAATTAACGATAGACTTATAATCACACATCGTAGTTTGTTTTTAGTATTGTTTTCAAGCTTTCATATGTTGTTAAACTTATGTTGTTGTGGATCCGTATACGTCTTCTAAACCTGTATGTAAGTATATTACAATATCATTATTCATATATTCATTGAAATATATTATTATTATTATAATAACGATTGTTCCCCTTAAGGAGAGCGATTGAACTTGAGTTCCTGATTTCATCTCTGCTTGTTGTTCCTCTTTTCCTCCCAGAATCTCTTCATCCACTCGGAATGCTCTTTCTTCCGTTCCTCCGTCCATTTTTTCCCAGGTTGTCGCGATGTTCCTTGCTTAAACTTTACATTCATGATTTTATTCCGGCACTCCGTGCGGTCATCGAGATTCTCTATGTTAATCTGTTGTAGGTCACTCTGGACCTCTTTCAGCCAT
Organism: Thereuonema tuberculata; assembly: GCA_023159025.1. Lineage (NCBI taxonomy): Eukaryota > Metazoa > Arthropoda > Chilopoda > Scutigeromorpha > Scutigeridae > Thereuonema > Thereuonema tuberculata. The sequence continues at coordinate 35,422,904 of JAFIDM010000002.1, forward strand.
TCTGCGCCACATTTACTCTCTGTTATGATATCGAGTAGTTTCTTTGCCACTCTGGAGTTTTCCATTCTGTAGATATGTGTATAGAATTTTGCTCGGCGTTTCCTGATTTCTTCTGTTATTGTGTTGGTCTTTTGATAGAGTTCGCTCTGAGATCTCTTCATCCAAATGCCGTTTTTATTGATTGCCCCGTAAATCTTCCTGAGAATTTTTCGTTCTTGCTTTTCTATTTCCCTAATTTTGGAATGACCGTCGATTACCACAGTTTCAGCTGCGTAGGTTGCTTCAGGAAGGATCACTGTTTTATAGTGCCTTAATTTAGCGTCTGTCGAAATGCATTTCTTGTTTTAGTGAGTCCATGTTAGCTTGTAGGCCTTCTGGAGTTTGATGACTCTTTGTTCATTGGCGATTCGGTTTAGCCCTGAGGATTGTATGGTTTCACCAAGGTATTTGAAATGGCGAACTTGTGCGATTTTACAGTGTTTTGTGATTAAAGGAGATTTATTTTCTATCCGTCTTTCCATATATTGGGTTTCCTCGTAAGAGATTTGCAGTCCGGTTTTTTTTGTGCAATTTCATGTAATTTTTCCACTGCATGAATTGCTTCAGTTCTGTTGTCTGTGATCATTGCAATATCGTCCGCGAACGCGAGGCACTTGACCTTAAATCGATTCCCTTTCTTGATACCAATTTGGATGCTCTTTACTTGAGGTTCCCATTCCCTTATGATCTTTTCTAGAACAATATTGAAGAGGATTGGGGATAGTCCGTCCCCCTGTCGGACTCCAGTTTTGATTACGAAGGGCTCTGATATTTCGCCCATGAATTTCACTTTGGACGTTGTTCCTGTAAGTGTCTGTTCAGTGATTTTTCGGGTTTTCGGTCGATCCAGAATTCTTCCATGATTTTGAAGAGGGTTTCGCGGTCTACTGAATAATATGCTTTTCTGAAGTCGATAAATGTAATTACTGAATTTCTGCATTTCCTCATTTGTAATATCGCTTTTAAGCTCCAGACCTGTTCTATATATATATATATATATATATATAATTAATATTTGTAATATAGAGACTTCCGTGCAACTAAATCGACTCACCCCTTCAGAGCGCACAAAAAGGCGTATATCTTTTAAATGCCTCAACCGATTTTCAAAAAAATATTTTTTTTGAAAGCCTAATATTTTTACTTCACAATGACACCATTATTATTAAAATCTGTACAATATTTTTCAAATAAATGTGATCTGAACGTAAGCGTAGCAAGATGCAGTTTGAACGGAAACCACAAGTTGCGCGCCGCACTCCCCTATAAAATCCCACGTGGACCGATATTTCGTATCAGTCGCTTATCAGACGTTCATCTGTACACATCTCTGCAAGTTTAATTCATTGTTTTCACAAACCCATGGATACTATGCCACAAGTTGTTGTTTTGTTGCAAGCAGGCCACAATCAATGAGAAGTCGCTCGTGAACTAAACTTGAGCCAATATGCTTATTTTTGTTATAATTTAATTTTTAGTATCCACAATTTTTTTTTCTAAGCATGCATTTTGCTTGCGTTTTCATTCAAAATGCATTATAAAACAAAATATTGTACAGATTTTAATGATAATGGTGTCATTGTAAAGTAAAAACATTAGGCTTTCAAAAGAAATGTTTTTTGAAAATCGGTTGAGCCATTAAAAACATACGCCTTTTTGTACGCTCTGAAGGGGTGAGTCGATTTAATTGCACGCGAGTGTATTTTTAATACATACAATAATTAAAAGAAAAAACATTCGAATTTCGTTTTGTAGATTTCTATTATTATCTGATTTTTCCTACTAAAAGTTTAACAGCATATGGAAATTTGGAAACAATCCTAATAATAAACCACGATGTGTGCTTATAATTCTTACGTAATAACTATCATGAAGTGAATACGTTTTTTTTGTTTTGATATCATTTTGTTCTTAAAATCCGTTCATAGTTAAATTCTGTAGCTCATAAGATATTTTTATCAAGTTTTCTCTTAAATAATTGATGGACCCATTAGAAGAAGAATTTAAGAAGAAGATATATTGTATCTTTCTGTTACAGATGGTGGCTGTTATCGGAATTGCAGATTTAATCGTATCAGCAGAGTTAGTTAGGCTTATTTACGATTATCTATTTGTCATTATGATAATGGCAAATATTGGTTTATTAATGGTGTTATACCATCCTCTAGTTATCGCTGGCTTCAGTGTGTTTACAATTACACAAGGCTTGATGTTAAGTTTAATCATCAAAAAGACTTCAGTCGTAGAAAAATCCAATACTGTTCTTTTCATAATAACAGTTTGTGCTTTGTTGTATCTCATTCTTTTAATGGACTTACGAGAATTCATAGACAAGCTTCCATCAGTTGTGCTTTCATTTGCTACATTAATGACTGTTTCATTTATTCTGCTAAGAATCTCACCAGAAGACAAGTACTTTGGTTTCGGAGAAGCATTGGGTTCAGTTCTTGTTTTAGTAAGTGTTACCAGTTTTCATCTTCATGCAATGGCGCAAGGACTGCAGAGATACAATTTCGCTGGAAAGGAACCTTTCTTTGCAGTAATGGAGATACAGATTGACATGTTTTTCTGTATTCTATTGATTGCCTCATTTACTCATTTTAGAAGTATTTCAGAAATAAGGACAAGATTGGATTAGAATTAGAATTTATATGAGTCTCGAGATGAAGAAACTTACATAGGACTCGCAAATTTGACAATCTTTTACGCATTTGCTTCGTCGGACTTCTAACCTTTAAGTAATTCTCCAACTGAAAATGCGGAAATCTGATAAGAAATAATGAGGAATTAATATCTACAGTTAAACATTGCCCTTTTATATCCTTAATATAAAAGTTAAAGTTAACAGTAGTTTAGACCGTCTGCTAAGTAGTAAACCTAAATGTTTCAAACCATATCTTATAAGCTAATCATATTAAAAATTATATTGAAATTTAGGTAATTTTTAGGTTTCGTTTTATAAAATTCAAGTAAATCTAAACCTCAGCTACTTTTAATGCTTTATCTAATTTAACTTCTGTAGTAAGTTATTCTTTTTTTTCTTGTAAATTAGTCCTTCCTCTGTAAGGAACTACATTTATTGTTTCATTAGAATTCAAGATTGAAATATTAATCAAGTAGCAGATTTTGTTTGATTTAATTAGTTTGCTTTGAATATTTTGATTCATATTTAAAATAAAAATGTTTGATATAGTATATTAAAGCAATACTAAAAGCTATAATCCTTAATGTAATTTATTTACAAGGCAAATGAATGATAATATTTTTTAAGATATTTTCTTTAATCAAAGATTAAGAAACTAATTTTATAATAGTACGGAAATGTTGCTAATTAAAAATATTGTTATTTTTTTAAAAAAAATCATTTTATTGATCGTATCCTCAATAACAAGATTCATCTCTTATAACAGAAATAGAGTTATTAAATTTTAATGTCAGCTTTCACAGCTGTAACAGCTGAAACTAGTAGTAATCCTGTACAGAACTCGTACCACTAGTCACTATGCAATTCTTGGAGTCATGAAGATATCTGCGCAGTTAAAAAGGTCTCAAAAGTTTAAGTCGCTTCAATGATTTTGCCAATCAAATTGTATGAGAACTATTTAATGAATTCAGTTTAAATTAGAAATAGGTTGCATAGAAATTTCAAATAGTCAATAGGAGGAAACAAGTGAACAAAAATGTTTTATGAATAGCAATCAGCAGTAAACGATATTCAAAGAAATAGGAAACACAACAATACCAGTATTTACAAAACTCAGCAGACAATTCAATTTGTTGCATTTAACGGAACTGGGCTTTTTCTCTTATTAAAGTCAACAAATTTCATATGGGGTTGACTTCGTACGATTAAAATCTCTCTGAGGCTTGTAGGCTATAGTTTATTACATTATTTATAATATATAAATATTATGGAATTGGACTGAAAAAAACGTAAATGTTCCATTAGTAGGATGTCACTGAAGACTCAAACGGACTTAACTTTCTAACTAGAAGGTTATAATTTGCTGGATTGCATCACAGACATGGTACGCGTGTAATGAGATGCGCTGTAGCAGTTTAAAATGGCTTTGGATATTAGTAGGTTTTTTTTTGTGAGCAGAGTGTGTCCTCAGTCGAAATTCGTTTTTAAAATGTATTGCGGAGGTGTGATGTCAAGGCAACATGTCGCCAAGTAGTGTCATTTTACAAACTGGCAGGGAAACATGTGGCCAATCACGATCTCCGACTACAAAGATCAGCGGAAATAATTATTTCAATAATTCATGATTTTACACGCTACCGCATCTTTAAAATAAAAACAAAATACTTGAACCAAAATGAAATGTATTGAAGATAATAAAAGTATTCGTTATCTTCCTTCAATTTTGCATTTTCATAGTACTACAATAGAAATATTTCCTTAGATTTTCTTCTTTAAATTACATGCCAAATGAACTATGATTGTCTGAAGCACTTTTTTTTTTTAATATTATTGATATTTTGTTTTAAGGAAACTCCTGTAAAATATTTTGGTTGACAGTTTATTAGTTACACCATCTGTTTTTTACTAAATAGATATACTTAACAAATTATCACAAAGTCTGTATGTCATGTATTTGTTGTTTTAATTCAAAACAGTGACCTTTAGTATAAATGGAAACTATTCTCCTTATTCGAAAATCCATTTGCGTCCCTTAATAATATTAGTACTGACAAATCATTTTCTCAAAATAACAAGCTATGTAATAACTTTAACAACTTACAAGGCAATTAAGCTTTTTTAACCCAACTTAACAATCAACTTTTATATTATCACCTTTAATATGTTTGTTTGTATTTATTTTATTTATTTGTTTGCAAGAGTAACCTTTGCAATTATCGATGTAATGGAAGAAAACCTAGAAGAACAACGAACTCCTTTGGAAAGAATAAGATTACTTTTGTTTATTTAAATACCTCATTTTTAACAAAAATGTTTATCTAGATTTTCTTAAAGGAAATAGCTACTAATTTCTGTGTCCATCTTTGCAGGAGACATTATCTGGATAATCGCAAGTCACTTCGTCTTGTGACCATACTGTTCCCGGTTTGCATGACAGACGAATTGGCTTCAGAGCAGCATCACATTCATAGAAAACACTGCAGCTGTCACTATCAACCAGGTAATCTCCTGGAGATCCACAACCTACGGCAAAAGAGAAATGGAAAAAGAAAATTAATATTAACAGATTTTTTTTAAAATAAACACGTCAATTCACAGTTTATAGCAAACACAAACCAAACGACACCGTATAATTAGCACCATTCGGACGGCCCTGAGTAAGTCGGCAGTGGCCTTCTTGAACCTGGAAGTGGCCGCATTGGGTAGACTGTATCAAATTCATTCGTAGCATGGTCCATTCAGTTTAGATAGATCCCAATTTCGACCAGTTATCACTATTGTCTTATCCCTTCAGTGTCCTAGAGCGGAAATACGATTTGTCCTCAAAATTTTAAGCCCATGGGAAGTCCAGCGACGCATGACTTTCTCTTTGGACTGTGAAGAGCATTACACACAGACACGGGAACCATAATAGCTCCTCCTAACGCTAAAAATGGTAGCTGAAAAAAGGTTTTACAGGTACGATAATCACTAATTGGATAGTAACTAATGCATTATTATTAATCTATCATAATTTCGTTAAAATTGTTTCATATATAACTGATAGTCACCATGCCACACATTATGTATGTTGGTACTTTCTTCGTGACGCCATGAGGAAAATCGTTTCTTAGCCAACATTCTATGCCTTTATCTCTTATTTGGTCCAGTCATATCTTTAATGACCAGAGGAAGTGCTGCTCATAGTGCAAATGTCAAGATTTATCAACCTACAATTGAAAACGTCCTTTTAATAACGATTCCAGTTAGTGTGTTCTGTAAATGGGACATCATTTTTTTTAGAAAATCATTAGCATTACATCTCGTTTTTAGTCGTTCAACTTTATAGTCAGTCCTTAGGAAATTATTGGCATTCATGGCTATGAAAGTACAGCCTTAAAAAAAATATTAAACGAATAAATCTGAACGCTATTACTTATGCAGCTATACCTATCGAATCCATAGCTGAACCGACATGATTAATTGATCAGCAATCCATAGAAACAATGGTATTAAAGTCCAAATAAATCTGACGATTTCCAAATAAATCATCATCTCTAAAATTCATTTTATAAGAAAATCCTGTAGGTTGCAATAATTACTGGGCTTTTACCGGGAATCAGGGATCTTAAATGATTAAAAAAAAACATTATTGTTAATGCTTACAACATTTAATGGAATAAATTGACGATGAACATTTTACAAAGCTTACAAAAAATTAGTTAATTTCTAATGCTATAATTAAGTAGAAAGTTAGGAAAAAAAAAACTTTTAGTATAGAACAAATGTAAGATATAATTATGTAGGCATATCAAGCTTACTATACTTTCTTCGTTTTGTTAACTCATATTCACACATTTTTACTAATTTACATTGTAAAATAAATCCAAAACTCCATAAACGAGTAGACGAGACAATATCATTAAAATACTTATTAACTTGAAAATAAACAATATATCATCATTTCTCTGCATATTCTTTACAGCTTTCTTAAATATGACGAGTTACAAAAATTTTAATTTAGAAAACTATTACAGTTGCAATACGGTACTTTTTTCATTATACAGTGCAATTTGGATAATTCGAAGCTGAAGGGACCACTACAAAACTTCGAATTATCCAAGACTTCGAATAAAACAAGTTACATCTTTTAACTTTAATTTCAGGTCCACTGAATGCTTGAAAAGATTATTCTGTCAATAAGTAAATATTTATTCAGAAAGATCATGGTATGAAAGACTTAAACACCATATGTATGTACACAAAATAAGATTTATATTACATAAGCTACAGTATATATTGTGGGCCCGGTAGCCGAGTGGGTAAAGGCGCTTGGCTGCAGGTTGGAGGTAGCGGGTTCGATTCCCGGCCTCGGCGGAGGACGGGAATTTTTCCACGCTTCTTTCTCCTCCAAACGGGCCCTAGGGTCTACCCAGCCCTCTATAGAATGGGTACCGGGTTTCTTTACCGGGAGTTAAAGGCGGGCGAGCGACGGGCCAACCTCCCGTCCTCAACTTTGTCCCGTAGGTTTGAACACTGGAGCCTACCCTCCAGTTGCATTGCGCGGTCCTCTGGACCTGATCGCCACTTTAACTTTAACAGTACATATTACATTCAATGCAGAAAATTATAGTTTTTCAAAAAATTGTGCAATGTCTGATTGTTTTGTAGAATTCAGTCGCTTAAGATTAGCAAAATCATCAAGCATGTTTAGTGAACGGAAAACAGCTTCACTGGTTTGTCCTTCAATGTACCGACGAAATTCGGCGCTATCCGTACTCGTTGGCGATTTGGCATTTCTTCTTCACACCCTTTTCCATCTCGCGAATGACGGCGACCTTTTCAGCGAACGTTAAATTCTTATACACCCGTGGTTTACTAAAAGACATGGTTTCACTGACAGCAGGAAGCTCGAATGGCGTCTGAAGCGTCACGTGTCGAATGGCGTCACGTGTCGAACGGTGGCGGGAAGGGGATTTCAGCTGTCACGTGTCGAATTTCTTAACGATGAAACGCCGAAAAATCGTTATGGTTCGAAATTTTTTTATAAAAAACTTCGAATTAAGGAAGTTGATCTTCGAATTATCCACGATTTTTTAACATTGATTTAATAAGAAATTCAAGGGACTAAGAGAAATCTTCGAATTAACCACGATTTCGAATTAAAGACGTTCGAATTATCCAAGTTGCACTGTATTATCAAAATATTATAGCTATTATTTTATTTCTGAAGCAAAATACAAGCTTCTATTATTCATTGTAATTATGAACTGTTTAATTTCCTTAAGGCTAGTTTCCACTAATGGACAAGGATTTTCTTGACAAAGTGTTCGATTAAACAAGAATAAAAATTTTAAATTCGAAAAGGTGACTTACTTCCTACAGCTGAAGGAAAGACTTCAGTCACTAAAAAAAAAAAAAAAAAAATATTAAATTAATTTCCAAAACAATCAATATATTTAGTAAGCATTGGAGAGGGAAATAAAAGGTTAACATTAATGGGTCAAATTAATATTCTTACCACAGACAACAAGAAGAGCAGTCACTAATAACAATTTCATCTTGACTTTTCCAAGGAACTGAGTAGAAATTAGTTGTGAACTGAAAGAGTTAGGCAAATAATAAATCTTGAATAGTATTAAATTCTCATGACAGTAATTTTACAAAAGCATTATTTTAAAAAAACAATTGAGTTCAAATAACAGTCAGACTTTTATATCGGAAATTTAGATAATAGAAAGTACAATTGATATTGCAAGATATTTTCTTTTTTAAAGGAACTTAAGAAATCCTTAAAAATAAACTGAAAAGACCAAATAAATACGTAATGTTATGCCAAATATACGAAGCAAAATGTATATTTTTGAGACAATAAAAAGTATTTTTAAGCATAACCGATAATTCTTGTAACCTTAAAAATAACCCTAAACGTGATTTTTTTCCGAATGCAGTTCTTTCTTAATAGATTAATAGCAGAAAGATTTATTCCAGTCGTGAATTTTTAACTTAAACAGAAGCTTACACTTTACTTTTCAGGTAAAAAAACTCAATCAATCTGAACAAAAAAAGGGCTGCAAGTATCAGATTTGGTGAATTTCAAAGATTACAGTGATTCTGATTGTACCAAATTCAGAAATCACTCCGGTTTTTAGAAATTTTGAGGGTGATTTTTGAGGGATGGTAGGGAAGGAAACAAAAATAAATATACCTGTGTTTAAGAAAGATCATAAATAGGCAACAAATTTTAAGGAAAACCGCCCAGTCACTTTACCCTGGCACCCATATAAGTCAAACAATCAAAGAAGAAAAATGTTCAAAGGCAATAGTAAGACATTATATTCTTAGCATACTTAGTCAATAATAATCATCATAAGAAGAAGAAAAAGAAGAAGAAATGTAAGCTTAAATATACTGAAATTATTAGGCCATTATAAGTTGAAAAACAGTAACCGCAACAAAATTACTTTCACAATAGCATTGACAAAGATACGTGAACTTAAAAAGTAAATTTAAGATTAAGTTGATGTATTTAAATTGGCTGAAAAAATATTAAGAATTAATATAAAAGTAGGGGCTTAGTGTTTCAAAGAGTAGTTTATTTACATTCATTGGCTCTTAATAACTAAATAATTCTTTAAAAGTTGAGGTTATTAAGTTTATAGACAAATACACAGAGTAAATTAATAACAACGTTACCTTTCAAATATCAGCAGTTGGAGTAAAAATCTATTTCTTGTTTCAAATATTTATATAATTTTTAAAGAGGCTAGATAAATGAAGATATTATTTTTTTGCAAGATCAATTATTGTGAAAGATAATTGCTGATACATTATCAAACTTCCCGTTGATTACCTATTACATTCTTCCTATAAACTGAATCATAACTTTATCTTTTATCACCAAGATTAAAAAAATAATGTCTGTAATTTTGGAAAGATAAAATATCTTCTAATAACTATTTGATAGCCTAAATGATAAATAATGTATAGGAAAATTAAATAAAACTAATCTGTAATAAATGTTAAGGAAATAGAAGAAAGTATTTTGGAAATATCGAAAGAGAAAGCATTATTAAGATTAGTAAAGTCAGCTTTTTTAACACATATTTCTCTTATCTCCATGATATGTAATTGACAGTCGTATCTAAACAAGTGTTAGTAGAAATATCTGTAGAGATAAAAATTAATAAAAAGTTCTTCATTTTTTTTATCCCAGTTTGGAAAGCGATATACTTTTTTCACCACCACCCACCTCACTTATTATTGATGTTTGACTCGACAACTAATATTGGTTTCAACCTTCTGCGTCTAAACTATTGTGTACATGACCAAATCAGTAACACTGATTGTTTTTTGCACCTTTATGAGCCGGTGATCACCCTCATTTCTTTGGGTTCGACAAATAAATAAAGGGCTTCCGAAACTAGTCATGTAACTCTGTTTTGTTAATTTTAGTGTGTTTTTTAAAAAACTTTTTATCAACTTTTAATCCTACGACATTCTGCACACATTAAATTTTACTCTTCGATACCTGTAAAGATAATTAAAATTATGAAAAACAAAATTAAGAATTAAAATTAAAATCTGTCCAGCTGTTAAAAGTGATGACCGTACAAGCAGAGAAGAAAATTGTTCTAGTGGAAAAATAAGATAATAGTTTTAATCTGTATTTCTTGTTTTTAGTTCAGATTTGTGGAGGTGCCATATTTATTTCTATTGCCACTTCTATTCACCTTCGTGTTAAGACCTTGTTGTTTACTGATGACGACTAAACAGATTATCGCCAATTAAGAGTGAAATAACTTTTTTGAGATGTCTCTAGTGACATCTGATCTCATCCTTTTGTGTGTTTATAACATTCTTAAACGCATTTTCTTTATTTTAATGCGCATAGAAAATTCCTTGCGGCTTTGGAAGCCAGTACATGACTTTTCTTTATTTTCTTTTTAATCTGTGTATTTCTTGTTTTTTGTTTAGATTTGTGTAAGTGCCATATTTCTTTCTATTGCCACTATTCACCGCCATATTGAGAGCTTGTTGTTTACTATTTTTTATTGTTTATTCTCTCTCGTTGTTTCATAAATAAAAAGTATTTTTTTAATTGCTTTGAATTGTAACATCTGTTACAAATATATTTGCAATTAAAAACGCAACTGGTTTCACTTAACAATATAAAGCCAACCAATTACTTCAGACGTTTAGAAAATTACAAAAGCATCAACCTTTTATACAATCTTCTCCGAAAATGGATTTACATAAAACTAAGAAATTGGAAATTTTCAGTGGAGTAACATGACGCATAGGAGTAGATGACGGCGAATAAGGGCGAATAATCAAGTTTTGTTAAATTCCATAAATCATCAGATTGGGAGTTTCTACGAACAAACGTCAGTAATCAACAGGAGGAGTTTCAGGGACCAAAAGAGAAACAAAAACGAAAAAAAATAGCTTAGATGACAATCCATCCATAAATGTACAAGTCTTTCCTACATACATAATCGTAAGGAAGAAAGGAAGAAAGAAGATATCGTGAGGTATGTTTCTATTTCTTATCAGCTATATCTATTTCATTTATTTCCATCTGTCAACATCCAACCCACTGCGAAGGCATCTAATACTATTAGAAATATTTTTTTTCTTCACGATTTACTTACATTGTATCTGGTCTTATATGTAAAAACAATGTCAGTATCTACATTTGGGAAACTGGACACCTCTACATAAGTATCTACATTTGGGAAAGTGTCCACCTCTGGACACCTCTACATAACACATTCTAGCCGTCTATAAGTAGGATCCAACGTACATAACAGCAACTCATGTTCAACTGACGGGCTGTGACTTGGACATCTATAATCCCTTAATTATTGCGAGATCCAAGAACTCCTATATCCGAAGATATAAAGACTCAGTTTATTTAACAATTGCGTTAAATAAACACTGTTACAATGACACGGTATTGGTTTCTCTTTGAGTCCGGAATATCTGGAGCCTCATGAAATCCCTGATGTTCCTCCTGTTGATTGTGGGCGGTTTGTTCATAAAAGCTCCCTACCTTAAGGATTTACGAAATTTACCAGAATGAAACAATTTACCCATTTGACCATAGATCGTTCACCATATGCATCATAGGATGCTTTGTTACGTCACTCGAGATTTCAATTTCTTTGTTTTATGTAAATCACTTTCAGAGTACCCATACCCGAGCACTGCTAAATCAACGATTCAGATTTAATTAAAAAATGGCGTCGAACTGGTTCGATAAAAATCAACGTACTGAGAGTGAAACAATATCTTGAAACCTTTTGAAAATCGGTTTTATGTTCGCCGCCTGTATATTGTACTTATCTAGCTGGGCTGCTAGACAGGTGAAGGGGCTCCCCAGGGTTCCCTCTGCCTTAGGCCAATGGCTGGCGCAAACCGTTCAGAGTTGCCTCCTCTTGGCGATAGATGAAACGGCTTAAAGCCGGCGAAAACTCTGGAATTGCGTGGGATAGAGGGTCCCCAAGTCCTAGGCCAACCTGGATTTGAAAATACCTTCCCTTACTTAATGCGGTTTACGAAGTAGAATGACTAGTATCGGACATAGAATTAACGGTAACCTGAGCCAGGGCGACTCGGTGACAGGGGAAGCAGATGGTTGTCCCTCAACGAGGGCCGCCCAGTTGGCATCTGCTCTCCCCGCAGCCAGAGAGGCTTTTTATATTTGAGTACGGCAAATTCCCAGCCGAAGGGATCACAGAGCGGGATCTCTTACCTCGCGAACAAAATCGATGCCATTATATGTGACATAGTATGGAGTAGCTCTACTGTCCTATCTTCCCGGCTTCTTGGCAACTCGGACGTGACCAACGCAGGACGGCCGGCAGCCTCCTGCTCTAAAGGAAGCCGGATACATACGGTCAACATGGTCTTTAATGGAAGTGCGCAGCTTCCGTGGTCTCCCAAGAGACATCATTTTTGCAGGGTAAGTTTTCAGAGATTTTCCCGAACCTCTGTGGCTCCCTCGCAGCCACCATGAGGAATTTGTGTTTTGTGTGTGTGATGTCCTTTGTATATGTCGTTGTCCGTTGGGTAACTCTATCCTCCTTGTGAACAGTCCTTCGCCACTTTCTCTCCTCCTCTTTCTGCGGGCCCATCTTTTCCGGAGTGGGTGGTTTCGTCCCAGCTTTGAGTGTAAGGAACCCGCTTAAACTCTTTTAAGAGTACAATGGTGTAACGACTTGTATATTGTACTTTTGATTCTACCAATGCATAGTAAGTATATAATATTTTAAGAAGTTTAGTTAACATTAGTTTCAGTTGCATGAATTTGTAGATTAATCTTTGTACAGAGCCGTGCTGGCCTGGCCGTGCGGTCTCGGCGGTGGCCAGTATCTGGGTTCGAATCCCGGCAGTGGCATGGCTGTTTCAATTTCCTTTCCTGTGTTGTCCAGCCTCTTCTTCACTTTCTCTTCGGTCTGACGTCATTCCTTAATGGCGTCCTGGGGAAGGCCACGGGAAACCACCCCAGTATCTTTCCCTTGAAATTCTAGGGAGTCTGCTAGGGGTTCACCCTCGTGGGAACACTAGCGCTCCCTGGAACACGGATGCTTCGGCTACGAAGCTCGCACTTCGGTGTGTACCGGCATCACCACCACCACCTTTGTACAGAAGTTCATTAAAGACGCATCGAACGCCTTATTAAGAATATCGCTAGAAAGAAAAATAAAAATAGCTAAAATATATTTTTCTCAAAAGTTTGTTTTATGGGTTCTTTTATTGTTTTACTGTAATTTATATTACGACAGAATTACAAAAATACATTAAACAGCATACTTCATAGTATTCTACGAAATATGTATATAATAAACCGTCTTTTCCTCCAAACGGGTCCTAGGATCTATCTAGTTCTCCGTAAAATGGGTATCGGGTTTCTTTCCACAAGTTAAAGGAGGGCGTGTGTCTGGCTGACCACCCGACCTCAACTTAGTCCCGTTGGTCACAAAACACCAGGAGCCTTACTTCCAGCGACCCACAGCCACATAGGCCTTTAATGGGAAATTTAACTTTTTTTTTTTTTTTAAATCGTCATTTCAGATTTAACTTCAAATGAATAACATTGCGTTTGGACCACTAAAGAAAATTCTACAACCATTTACTTTGTTGGACAACAGCCTCAGAATGGAAAAGTGATGTTTCATTTTAATTCTATAATTGTAATTGAAGAATTAGAACACGGTTCCTGTTAATTCTTTGAAACTAGATGACTAAACATGAGAAGTTTTACTATTCTCTTAATAATTTATCTGTTTTATTTGTCTAGTTGTCCTTTTGTCTGTTTGTACTCTAAAAAACAACGGAACGAATTTCCATAAATCTTGTTAAGTTGGTCCTTTGTCTACTTTTGAAGTATAATCAAACAAAATAAATTTGTATATTAATTAAAGATCCGTATTCTAAGTAAATATATTTTTTGTCAGATCCGGTAAATCTTTTACAATAAACAGTAGGAGTGGGCTTAGATTGCATTATTATTAAAATTTTATTTATTTTTTATTTTTAAACAGTAATCTTCCTTTTTTGTTTTTTTTTGTACAAAAACATTTTTATAATAGTTCGGAGGCTAATTTAAAATTTTTATTGTTATTATTTGCTCATTTTTAAGATTTTTTTTTTTCCAAAATTATTAATCTTTTTTATTTTGCTATTTTTTTTACTTTTTAAACTTTATTAAAATAAAGTTAGGAAAATAAAGTATTATTTCCAACTTTGTGAAACTCTTCCAATGTAATCACTTAATTAATAAAATATATGTTTTATACAAGGTCGCGTTTTACGGACTGAGCACAAGGAGTCCATTGTGAGGTTTGGTAAAAAGGATAGGTTTGAAATCGGAAAATTTTAAATGAGATCACAAGTTATTTTGTAATAAATTTCAAAGAATCCGCCTGGCCTTTTACACAACGGCTTTCGAGGCAATGTTGAAGTATGGGAGGGAACCAAAAAAAAAAGTTTTAATTTGAATCATAAATATTAATATTTCTGTGGCCTCATATGTAATTGGTAGTAACTCATAAGTGTGGGTGCGTTAACCTAGCGGCTTACTCTGGAATGCAAACAATTCGAGGATGTGGTAAGGGATTTTTCTACGGTTCTTACTCCTTATTCAGACCCTAGGGTTCACCCAGCCCTCTACGGTACGGGTTGAAGGCTGCTTAATCAAGGGTGGCGGGAATCGGAATGACCTTCCGACCTTATCTATTTCCGTGCGTCGAGTATCATAAGAGCATAAGGCTACAGCTCACTGAATGGCCTATGTGGCATTTAGTGTAACACCTTTACCTTTAAGTTAGAGATTTTTTTATCATTAAAATACATAGTCGGTCAATAAAGGAATCGGCATTTATCGATTTTTCCATCTAAATTTCAAACTGAAATTGAAGCTCTATGATAATCATACTAACAGATAGCAAACCATGAAAATATTTAAGCTGATTATATATTGTCCAAAGAGCAGACTTGTATTCTGACGTATCCAGAATAATTATGAATGATATTCTGACGAGTTTTTGAAATGGTATCATTAGACATTCAGTTTTTTTTAATTGCGTTTGGTTCAGCTTTTATTGTAACATTAAAATTACCATACTAAAATGTCAATCTACATTTATATTTATAAATCTACATAAATTTTTACATGTTATTGTTCGCCTGCTTTTCTAGAAAAGTGATAATCATCACATCACTCAGTCTGCATGTGTGTTCTCATGTATGTCTATTCTTAGAAACTTTTAAATCGCTGAAAGTCTGACAAAAATTCCCATAGAAATGCCCATGAATCTAAAATTCTCTCATATTTCTATTAATATCCGCGTTGAATATTACTTCTTAATCTATTTAGTATGCGTGAGATTTCATATGATTAAAATTAATCACTTTGAGACAAGTTAAATAATTTTAATTCGAATTTAACAATCATTTTAGAAAATGCAGTATTTCTATTGTTTTTATTTAGGAGATGCCATAATTTAAAAATAAACTTAGGCTTTCAATGTATGTCTTTTCAAGACTTAAATAGAAAATAAAGAAAAAAAATTGTCAGAAATAAGGTTTTAAGGAAAGTAGGCCTTAAGTTAAAAAACATTAAATACGCAATGTCCATAAAAAAATGGACATTAAATACGCTTTCGCACAATGAGCCAACATCAACGGGAACAGCTGTTTCATTCTTATTATTTATCAGCAGAATGTACCCTTAATGTTAGGCAGGGCCGTCGCATGGGCAGGGCGACCGGGGCGATCGCCCTGGGCGCCGCGGCTAAGAAGGCGCCGCGGCAACGGTAAAATGAGATTCCGTTTTTTTTTTGTTTTTTTTTTTTTTTTGTTGTTGGATTGGGGGTTGAGGGGGCGCCTGATGAAATCTTGGCTAGGGGGCGCCGCGGCAACGGCAACAGGAGATTGTTTTTTTTTTTGGTTGTTGAATTGGAGATTGAGGGGGCGCCTGATGAAATCTTGCCTAGGGCACCGCGGCAAAGGCAACGGGAGATTCCATTTTTTTTTGGTTGTTGAATTGGAGATTCAGGAGGCGCCTGACGAAATCTTGCCCCGGGTGCCAACAAACCACGCGACGGCCCTGATGTTAGGCTCAGACTCCGCGAAAGTTAAAGAGAAACCATTCGCGCTCCCAGGAATGGCCGCCGAAATCAAAAATAATAAAATAAAAAATAATACTGTGAAATCCACAATATTAATCCCTTGTCCTTTCACTGAAAGGCCCTATTTGTGTTTTTTTTCTTGATTTAAAAATTATGATGGACGTTAAATTTAGCTATTTTTTTTTTTTAGGCCTTAAGTTTCTTTCGAAATTTTTATTATGTTACTTAAAAATTAATTAACTTCAGTTATTAGTTTAAAATAACAACTGCAAATGAATGTGTGAAAAAATGTATTATTTTATTGCACCAGAAAATAACAGTAAGAAAACCATTATGTTTATGGTTATATTATATATATTCACATAAATAAACTTATATAATAAGTACACTTAACAGACAGCATTGTTCGTTGTCTTCAAAAATATATTATTTAGCTTCTAACTCCATCGTGACATCGCACATTATGTTGAAAATCACAGACGTTTAATTCAGTATTGAAATATAAATTCTGCGGACAGAAAAAAGTTCCTGAATGTAGATTAGCGTAACACAGCGTGTATCTGGAACAGTCTTTGGGGTCTGCAATGAATTGTCCCGCAAATTGGCAAGGAGGATCTGAAATAAGGATTTCGTACTTTCAATAAAATTTTAAATATTAAGATGTGAACACTTTTAATAAAATAATTGTTTTTTTCATAAAATTTAGTAGACATAACATTACAAAAAACCAACTGTAGTAATACTCCGCTTTGCGAGAATTCTCTTTCCTATATTTCGTTTATAAGACAGTTTCTAATTGACACCATTTCTGATTTCCCGACACTGATTCGCCGGTACCATAAACTTGCGGTATGAAGCTTCCACGATCAAGATGGCGTCCGTTGGCTTAGAAACACAGTATGTGTTGCATCTCTTTGTGTTTTCTTCTGTGATTATCAGTTTCATTTTCTTTTCTTTTTTTTTTTCCTTGTTATTAAAATATATAAAAATGAAAACACTTAATAATGGCAGAAAAAAAATGAAGAAATCAGCTGTGCAGTATATGACGATTGAAATGCAGTACATGTAACGATAAGTGAAAAACAAGTCAATGTTTCGCAATCTGGAGCCTAATATGTAATATCGGAGTATGCCTGTTCATAAGTTAAATATTAAATCGCTCCGTTTAATCAACAATGACATACAAAAAAACTGCAAGAAAAATTTGAGCTACATTGTATATGTTTTTCTAAAATTAATATTTCAAAATTCTCGGACGTAAAGGGATCAGTATAGTTTTCTTTTTAAACAATTTACTAATTAATCAAGCTGCTAATACTTTTAATATCCTGACACTACTTAAAAAAGTATTGGTATAATCATCATTAGTAATAATAAAATAACTTACATGATTTTTCTTCGCTTTTAGCAACAGATAACCCAACAACTGCAATAAATACTAATAATGCCTAAAAATATATAAAAAATACAATAAATAATTAATAAATTATGTACACATAGCATTTATGAAATATATTCTATTTATATTTACAGCACTTTTTTCAACCCAGACTGAATAATTATTGGGACAAAATTAGAAAAATTGTTAAGTTACTAATAACTAAGCGAGCAGCTAACACTTGGGGATGTTATAGAGACCAATGAACAGGTACGCAGAACTCGACAATTAGAAAATCTATTACAAACTGATTTGGGGGGGGGGGGGGGGGGTAATTTTAGAAATTCAAATTAACTCATCGAAATTATAAATTTTTATTTTCAGTCCTCAGTAAATAATCTGATTTAAAGTCAGTATCACAGGATTCTTGAGATCTCACATTAAATTTTAATATTAAAAATTGTGTATCGAATTGGACAGTACGAGATTTAACAGACTTTACTTGCTTTAAACCGAATATTTCATTTCAAAGGAAATCTTTTAAAATCGACTAATCGATTTTGATTACCAAATATACCCCACCTACTAATTTCCCTAAAATTAGTATTAGGTCACTACAACAACAAACAATGCATTGCTACAGTGATCTAGCTTAAAGAAAACCTACATAAATGTGATTGTTAGCCATTTAACAGTAGAAATCTCAGATAGACTATATAATAAATTAAAATTTTAACTTTGCTCGCAATCCATTTTTAAATTCCTTATGTTTTTACAAATGATTTAATTTTTAGATAGTTAAAATTATTATTTTTGTGAAATCTATAAATTTTTAATTTTCGTGGTTCATTTCTAGAAAATGGGCCCTGTACTCCACTGGGCTGTGGGCTAGAGGAGCAGGGTTCAGTTCCCGGCAAGGGTCGGCGATTTTTTTTAACGCTGAATTCTCCTCCAGACAAGTCCCTCGGTTACAAGGAGACGTGCTTTCTTTACCGAAGGTTAAGGCGTAAGAGTTCTAAACACACCGCCCAATTTCAACTTAATCCATGAAACATCGGTAGCCGAGATGAGGTGCGGGAGATGACCGCGACAGCAAAGGGCTACATGCTCCTGGAGTGGGATTTCATTTTTAATCTAACATTTTTAGGAAATATTTTAAAATATGAAATATCAATTTGTAGCACATTCAAGTGGTTTGATTAGAATGAGATAGTGGAGATAAAGTGAATTTTTTTTTATTTATCTTTAAGAAGACTTGTTAGATATTAGGAATGCTTGTAAAGAAAACAATTATATCATAAAAAAAGAAATTATATTGATGTAAAATTACTAAAACAACGCTAAGTATTAATCAATATCAAAACCTCTATTACGTATTGTATAAATTACATTCTTACTTACCGTAAAATTCTTCATCCTTTTTGGTGATGGTTTGAACTGCAATATTTTTCAATAGTTTTCGTATTTGGAATGCTGTGATTTTTTGACTGATAAGTGAATTTCAGTGAATGACATTCAAGAACTGAAAGTAGCTGTTATCTGTTTTATATGATTTATTTATCTTTAATCAATTTATAGGGGAGTGTTACTTCTACGAAAATTTGTTTAAATTTGATAAAAAAAAATTGTTCACTGTTATTTGACGTAATGTGATGAAATCAGGACGTCAAGTTGTTTTTTTTTTACAAGATTTGTTTTTTTGCAAGATTATTCCAAGAAAAAATTAAATTAATGATAATAAAAAAAATGGTGAAATTAAATTAAACAGAAAAAAGTTGTGAAAGGTTTGTATTATGTAACGGGAATTCATTCTATTCTTTTCTTTTCTATTTTTGGATTATTTTCTTTTTTATTCTTTTTATATTTATTATAATTTTTTTATTTTAAATTGTCTGATAATTTCTCTTATAACTATTAAAAATATAAAAGCAAACATTTTAGTTATTGAATTATTTAAGTACTTCAAGAACGTTTTATGGACAGTGCTAGAAGGTTTAGTCTGTATATTTACCCAGAGAAGAGAAGCATATATCAATATAGATTAAAATACGAGCTGTATCCCGCGTTAAATTCGGTCCTTCTCGGTAATGTTCGGTTCTCGTCGTGCGGCCAAGCCACCCCGTCGCTGCCGCCGCACCTGTTGGTTGACGTTTATGTTTACTGTTCCGCTCCTATTCCGTAGCGTGATGTTATATAGCCTATAACCTTCCTCAATAAACGGGCTATCTAACGCAAAAAGAATTTTTCAAATCGGGCAGTTAGTTCCGGAGATTAGCGTGTTCAAACATACAAACTCTTCAGCTTTATATATTAGTATAAGATAAGATATATCATTTTGGAGCACTGAAATATATACAGCTCTAAAACAAGAGTTCCTAGGATCCTTGGGTCCATGAACTTGGATGGGAAAAATGATTTTTTTTTTATTTTCACTAATCTCCATGGCCGGCTTGAGGTGATAGCAAGACATCTTGGAGGCAGTAAGTAAGGGCGCCACCGTTAAGATAGTCCCAATCACTTGTGTTGGAAAAGCAAATCCCTGCAGAGGGCGGGATCCTACAATTCCAAGCGTTTTCCGTGAGAAATGGGTTGCGCTGGCTAATTGTGGCAGTTTCTTCTGTAATCCTATGTATTTTATTTAATACATTTCAAAATCTTATTCAGAGGAAAGGTCCATCGACTTCAACAGATTATCAACGGGGTTCAAGGCACAAAAAAGGTTAAAAAGCCCTCCGCTAGAAGGCATCTTTTACGGTGAACTGAGTTAAATGTAAATAAGGCATATCCTTACATTTACCTTTAACGTTTTCAGTAAAATACAGATAATGCAGAAGAAGATAGATATACTGACGAACTATGTTTAACAACAAATTCACTAAGGTGCTTGTTTGCAATTTTTTTAACTATTCTACAAATGAAAAAAAAATAGAAAAAACTGTCACAGGAAGTTAATTTCTATGTACTAAAATATAACAGTTAGTACAGTTTAATACATGTGAATGAATAGTCAAGAATTGTGCAGATTGTAAAAATTTCTGCCTTATATTTGGCAAATAAAAGCTTTGGGTAAATATGCCACAATCATTATCTGTCACTTGGACATCATAGTCGTATTTAGAACTATTTCATGTCAGAGGAAGATTAAACTATCTTGCTGTTCTGTTTCGTGAACTTGCTTGTTATTTTTTATTTTTTTTTGTCCACCAGCATCCTTTCTATTTATAGTCGATAAAGCATTACTTCGTTGTTTCGTTTCAGGCAGATTTGCTTCAGACAGAGAAAAGCGCTAGATATGTTATGTATACTTTTTTTCATAAGCCAAAGCAAATCAACTTCAGAGAATGTACTGAATGATATCATTGCATATACTGTATTATCTAGTCAAAATAATGGATTAAATGCACATTCTATACTATTAAGAGATTTAATTGTAAAGTTTCATTAATGTAATACAGAGTTACACTCACTCATTCATCCGCACTTTGTAGGAAAGGTGAAAGATGTAGGCAAATAGTGAAGCAGGCTTTCCCACCTCTGCTGCATCATTTCGTCCACTGCTCCTTCACAGAGCGTTCTGCCTTAGGCATTTCAGGAAGAATTTGTTTCCCTAATTTTCAATGGGACTGTTTAGGCCTCTTGTACTCACACGTCTTTTAACCGTACGGCGTGTTAGCCGCGCCGGCGAAAAAAACGCGTGACCTTGTACATGACACGGCAAACCACCGGACGAAACAACGGCGAGACGGCTCAGTTGTGTTTTTTCTGTGCCAAGCTGCAGACGTGCGTACGAATTCTTGTAAGAAAAAGATTATTATTGCGTATTACGTGTATAGAAAACTCAAAAAAGAAAAAAAAAAGGAAAAGAAGGTTTTTGGATATATCCAATTTAAAAAAAAAGGGAGGAATTTGGTGCATTTCATACAGTTATCAACAATCAACTGAGGTAAGACTTATTTTATATTTATTGATAGTCTAATCCAATATTACAGGCCTTTCATGAATCAATGTAATTAAAACTTCTTGATTTATCTCCATTTTCAAAGAAAATCAGCGTTCGTAAGCTGCGAGAATTATTGTCGCCGTGAAAACATCCGGTGAAAAAAACGTGTGTGTACAAGAGGCCGTAGACTACAATGCAACACTGTTGCAAATCTCGCCGTGCGTTTTTACGGCGCGCCGGGGGAAAGCCACGGCGAACTCGCCGTGCCGTGTTGTGCCGTGCCCGTGTACAAGCTTCCACAGTGATCTATACAACACTGTCGACCGTGCCTACGAACGGCGAATCAACCGTAGTTTTTCACGGCAAAAAAAAGTGTGTGTACATTTCTTTGTTTATAGTTTGCGTTACTTAACGGTACCAACAGCCAGCATCGGGGATGGGGGGGGGGTGTCTTCATGATTCTCAGAAAGTAAGTTTGTCGGTTGCCGTTTGCCTTGTCTTTTGTGACTCGCTCGATAACATTACTTTAAGTGTCCAAGCGGATCATCGTAGACCATCTTTTTGTTTTTTTAATTTTAGGTCAAAACATTTCTGTATTTAACCATTCCGCCATTAGTTACATATTTTGATCATGAACAATATCTTGAATTTTTTTAAAACAAAATGAATATTTTTTATAACTTAATATGAAAGGTTTATTTTATTTATTATTTATTTACCAAAATATGATACAGTGCAACATGGATAATTCGAACGTCTTTAATTCGAAATCGTGGCTAATTCGAAAATTTCTCCTAGTCCCTTGAATTTCTTATTAAATCAATGTTAAAAAATCGTAGATAATTCGAAGTTCAACTTCCTTAATTCGAAGTTTTTTATAAAAAATTTCGAACCATAACGACTTTTCGACGTTTCATCGTTAAGAAATTCGACACGTGACAACTGAAATCCCCTTCCCGCCATCGTTCGACACGTGACGCCATTCGAGCTTCTTGCTGTCAGTGTCACCATGTCTTTCAGTAAACCATGCATGTACAAGAATTTAACGTTCGCTGAAAAGGTCGCCGTCATTCGCGAGGTGGAAAAGGGTGTGAAGAAGAATGCCAATCCCTTCATCGTCGGAGGCGCTTTTTCATTTGGGCGAATTTCGTCGGTACATTGAAGGACAAACCAACGTAAGTGAAGCTGTTTTCCGTTCACTAAACATGCTTGGTGATTTTGCTAACCTTAAGCGACTGAATTCTACAAAACAATCAGCCATTGCACAATTTTTTGAAAAACTATAATTTTCTGTATTGAATGAAATGTGTACTGTAGCTTACATAATATGAATCTTATTTTGTTTACATACATATAGTGGTCTTTCATACCATGATCTTTCTGAATAAATATTTACTTATTGACGGAATAATGTTTTCAAGGATTCAGTGGACCTGAAATTAAAGTTAAAAGATATAACTTGTTTAATTCGAAAACTTGGATAACTCGAAGTTTTGTAGTGGTCCCTTCAGCTTCGAATTATTCAAGTTGCACTGTATAATCCTACGAGGTACAAAAATACCTGCCTGCAGCTTATCTATTGTGAATAAAACTAAATTACATAGTGTAAAAATATCAAATAACAAAAGTATTGTAAGCAAATAACATACTGTATGTAGATTTTAGTATATTTACACAAAATTAAGTTATCTCTTTTTAATTATATTGAATACTTTGAATTATTTTTTTTCTTTTTTCAAGTATAATTTTTAATTGTACAGAATCATAAATAATCATACAGCTGAATGAAGAAATTTAATGTATAATGAGAAAATAAGTAAAAATAATAATAATAATAATAATAATAATAATAATCCCTAATTATTCTCGCACACGTCTTTACACTTGGCAGTATGTGCTTTGGTACTTGACCCGCCATATTGTTTTTGCTGGGGAAACCCAAGGTTTGAAAAATACAAACATAATAATAATAATAATAATATGCAGAAAACTCACGCTGACAAGATAAGTAAATACACAGACCTAGCACACGAGCTCCAGAAGCAGTGGAGGCAGGACCGAGTACGTGTTGTAACCATCATCCTGTCCGCTACTGGTCTGGTGCCTCACACATTGCATCACAGCCTCAGCACACTAGGACTTCATAAAACCCCTTATGCACAACTCCAGAAGGCTGTAGTACTCAACACAACAAGCATAGTTCGGAAATTTATGGACACAAGCACACATCCCTAACTATTCTTCCAAATTTTTTTTTTTTTTTTTTTTAATACACTTGACAATATGTGCTTTGGTCCTTGACCCGCCATATTGTCTTAGCTATGGAATCCCATGGTTTGAAACTTTTTCGATAATAATAATAATTATTATTATTATTATTATTATTATTATTATTATTATTATTATTATTATTATTAATATTGTACTATTAAAGAGTTTGCATTTTGTAAAAATGAGGTGGTATTTTCTTTTTTTAAAAAGATGTTTTTTTTTGTTTATTATTGTTGTTGTTGTAGTATAGCTAATAAACATCTTTAACTTGTATATTTTTTTCTTGTTTTATCTGCATTTTATAAACAAATAAAACTACACATTTTGCGTTAAACAAACTGATAATTTTTCTTAATGGTTAATTGCTATCTTAAAGGCAGCATCCTACTTCTGAATTTCAAGAACATTGAAGAGATATTGTAATATTCTAAAACGTTGAAAAAAATCAGTCGTTCGTCATCTATCAATTGTTCACATAATGTCCAAATTTTTCCCTTTACTTTTCTTTTTTTTTTTTTTAAATATCTATAGATACTAAAACGTATTTTCCGTTTCTTTCCATTTTTTTCTTCTAATACTGAAGTTAACTATAACACAGATACAATTATGGGTGAGAGCGATTTGTTTACCAGATGATATCCTGGAACAGCTGTTCCACGCTCTTTGGCGATCATCAGCCAGGAGCAGTCACCAGTAAACATCGAGGTCTCCGTACTGAGGCTAATAGGAATGGTCGTCGGAAGCGCACTAGTGCCTCGTGCCACTCAACAGTGACAAGGAAAGTCTACCAAAACCCCCGTCACTTTAGCCAAGGTCAGGGATTCCTGACGGGGGTTTCTCTCAGCCGCCACCAGAGGACACACCTGATAAGAGTCTGATCTCCCTCTTTTTAGTATTTTGGGAAAGATATTGAGATAGTTTCTCATCTGCCATCCTCAGGAAGCCGTTACGGAATTGCGTCGTACCTGAAGGGAAAGCTGAAGAAACAAACACAGGAACAGAAATAAACATCCATGCCGACGTCGGGATTCGAAACCAGGTTCCGACAAATCTGTCTTATGAAAGGCCGCCGCGTTGACGGAAACGAAAATAAAATAAAAAATTATAACGAAAAAAAAAAAAAAAAGCGGAATATGACGAATTAAAATATAATATTGCCTTTACGCAAGAATATCATTTTAAATAGATATTCTTTTCAAGATTTTAATAAAATATTATAAGTTACAAATAACAAAAAGCTAGTAAGTAGATAAAACAATAAATTCAAAGTTAATTCTTTTAATATAAAAGTTTTTCATAATTTCAGTTTTCTATTTTATCTTTAAAAATTTTCATATCGGTTTTTTAATTAGCATCTTCACTAGAGTAAATAATGAGTAAAGATTGAATCCTATTCATACTTATTATGGTATTAATAAATTATCAATAACGAATTGGATTTATTAAGT
Source organism: Thereuonema tuberculata (assembly GCA_023159025.1). Lineage (NCBI taxonomy): Eukaryota > Metazoa > Arthropoda > Chilopoda > Scutigeromorpha > Scutigeridae > Thereuonema > Thereuonema tuberculata. The sequence goes on from JAFIDM010000002.1 coordinate 35,448,240, forward strand.
TTTAATTTATTTTTTTATTTTTTTTTTGTTGTCAAACGATAATCTTGCGCCAAAAGTTGACAATTTTTTATGAGTCTAGAATATTAGATCAGACCATTATCTTTTATCGGCAGCTCAGTATCAACATTGAGTATCAACGTTCAGCATTGAAAGTTAATTTATCAGATTTACTGATAACAAATAATCTTAAATTGTCCAGTTCGCAACGGAAATATTAAGAGATGTTGACTTCCAGGTTGCTAGAGATATTTCAAAGTTCAACATAAAAAAAAAAAGAAATTATATCCTTCCCTTTTAAGTGTAGTTAATGATAATAATATTTAGGCTAATACATGTGTTTCAAAAATTGGATGATTTTTTTTAGGTGTTTTAATCTAAGAGCTTTCCACTCTAACTTCTTTCGCGAATCACAAGTGGTGCAAGTAAATTGCTGCTCACGGGAATATATTTTGCATCGGTTTTGCATCTCAATTAGCACAAAATGTAAATAAAAAAAAATCAAGCTTTATAATAATTTTCTGGGTATAAACTTAGAATCCACTAGGGTAAAACGTAAGTTTAATCAAGTTATGAAGAACAATAACACACTTTTTAAACATGAAAAAATTAAAAAAAAAGCATTGACATGTTTCAGGTACCCATTAAACAGGTAAATATATTCAGTTTAAAAATACAAAGGAAATAAACATTTCAAGTTTTCAAAAGCAAGCAGCAACCAATGATTAATCCCGTAAGCCACAGGCCATCAGGGTTTATGATAGGCTTTTTTCTGATTGACCAAACAATTGGCGGATTCGTTTACAGTTGGTCAACCATTGGTCCAAATATCTTGGCGACACACGATTACCAAGGTCAACTACCACTCGGGTGTTATTTGTTGACAGCGTGGACCATTATATAATTGAGGATTTTACTAAAAAAACAAAAAAAAATCAGAACTAAACAATATACTAATAAAAACACCTAATTATAAACTAAAAACTAATAATAATAACAAAATTAATAATTATTAAAACAAAAATAATAGCATAATAATAATAATAATACACTATCAGAAATCAAAAAGCAGAATAAAAAAAATTATAAATAGACTCTTAATAAAAAGCCAACACATATATGATATGATAAAAAACAATTAACACATTAAAAACCGACATGTTTCGATCAGACTAAGCTGATCTTTCTCAAGTAAATTAATTTATAAATAACAATAAATAAACAACCTAATAACAAAAACACCTAACTATAAACTAAAAATTAATACTATTAACAAAATTAACCATAACAAGAACAATAATAAATAAACCACAATAATAATAGTAATAATAATAATAATAATAATAATAATAATAAGCCCCCATGGACCCTACCTCCTCGCGGTGGGGGCGGGAACTATACTAGCTTTAGGGTAGGCTAAAGGGTCCAACCATCCATGATGAGAACTCGTTCTAATATAGATCATGCTGCATCGGGTGTGGCACAGGATAAAGTCACCCGCGTTCGGGGGTTAGGCAGAGACCTCCGTTCGAAAAATATACAACAGTCTCCCGCAGGTGGTGGTGGAGAAAGTGGCACCCCATCCTGTAGTATGGCTACCACAATGCCCGGGCAACACCATCCAGCCCGAACAGTCGGAAGTGTTTCGTCTGTGTCAGAGCAGGCGACCACCAAGGCTTGGAAACCACGCCAGCGCATCCGATGGTCATCGCAGATGAACCAGGATCTTATGCGCGACTTCTATACTGTTATACAGTTAGGAACTCAACTCACAGGATACAGACAGGCACTACACCATGCATTCACCACACGTTATCCATCGTTAGGGCTTAGCGAACAGCGGGTAGCGGATCAGCGACGTTCTATAGTAGTAAACAATCTTATTTCTCCATGTATACTTACACAAATTAGGGAAGAGGTCGCTGAATCCAACCACAGGACACCACACCCCACCCCACCAGAAGACATTATCTTTATGGCAAACACAGAAGCAATCTCTACCCCTCAGTCCACATTCCCCAACAATACAACTAATGACATACAACAAGCAGCACACGATAATTTCTACACCGCACTAGCACAATATACAGGCACAGACCCCACACTCAGACCTCCACTCCCCCAAGTACACACATCAAAACAACTCGCCGAAGTCATATACCATCTCAACACACACACTATCCCACAACACCTTGACAATATCCAAACAATAGAAGACATACATACAACACTCTAATGCGCGGCACAGGAACCATTCGGGCACTTGGAATCAAACAACACCACATAACTACCACTGTACGGCCACAAGAATACATCCCCCCTTGGAGACGTCGCCTTGAGGGCCGCATCAGCGACCTTAGAGGAGACATAGCCAGGCTCACACAATACTGTGCAGGAAACAAAACAAAGAAACTTATGTCTCAGGTCAAGAAGATATTCAAGCACAGAAACACTCGCCCTTCACACTCAAACCATCATAACCAGGTTCAGGAACATCTCGATACACTAAAAACAAAAACTCAGTGCACTTGCAAAAAGATTACAAAGATACAAACAGTGCACTCTAC
>JAFIDM010000002.1:35465803-35496312 GCA_023159025.1 Thereuonema tuberculata
TCTTTTTAATCACTACAACTTAAGCAACAAACGTAAAAGATTTTATTATCATCTTAAAATTCTTTCAAAGAAAAGAAAGGTTATAGAATACAGCAGAACTTCTATTATCAGAAGTAAAGGTAGTGGTTGGGTGAATGTAGGAAAATACACAGTTTGTGTGAAGCAAAGTAATTAGGCCCATAACTACATTAGTGTACGGAAAGGTTATTAGTATTTTGAAAATCAAGAATTAAAAAAAATTAATTTAGGAAATGATTTTTAACTCCTGCAATGACATTGTTGTAATGATTACGAATATTTTTTTGTTGATCTGCAGATTTTCGAATAAATAATCGGAAACGAATGCATAAAGCGGCACGAGAAGTATTTCAGTATAGTAATAAGTTCAATAAAAAGTAAATATTTTTTTCGAGAGGGCGCACGTAATTCGGATAAATATGATTCTGCTGAATCACGAAATCCTTAATTAGGCTACCTGCTAATGATAATTTTAGTTGAAAAAAACATCAATTTGAAGCTTTTTATAGAATATTATTTGAATAACAATTAGTGACTGTTTATTTATCCAAATTTAAGATAAGCTTCTGTGGTCTGTGGATTTGTTTGCTGAGCTTCTTCCTACGGCAATTCCTCTGAAATGGTTTTTGACTCCGACTGTTGGATTTTGGGAAGCCCACATTAATTATCTCCAGAATATCTCAGAGTCATTACGTAAGATATAAATACATTTTGCTACTAACATTAAGGTATTTTTTAAATAAAAACCTAGAAAAACGAAACATTTAAGTAATTTTTGTCATAAGTTCATTCGGAAGAAAATGTTGGAGTTGAAGTGGCAACATAGTGGTGTTAGATATTTCCAATAAGTAAATTCCTATTCCATTTTTAGCTTGCTTTCATAAGACAGTGAGATTTATCAGATCAGTGACTGTAAATGTTTATGAGTAAGTACCCTCTAATAACTTCTGAACCGCTGGATGGATGTTCTTGAAATTTGATATGCCTATTTAAGTACAGATGCTCCTCGACTTACGATGGGTTACCTAAGTAAGCCTATCATGTTTAAAATATTCCATGATAAGTCTAAAATATCGCACGTCCAAAATGCATTTTATTTACCTAACCTTTCCAACATCATATCTTAGTGTAGCCTATAAACGTGCTTAGAACACTTAGAACACATACTGACTGTCTCATGTAATTTATTGAATACTATACTAAAGGTGAAAAGGTGAAAATAACGTTCACAGCTGAAAGCACACATGGCCTAAAGAATGTGAAAAAAGGAAGTGATTGAGTGGCTGATTTGGAGCTGCCACTCTCTGCCTCTGCCTTCATCACGAAAGAATATCGTTCAGCAAATTGCTAGCCCAGGAAAAGATCAAAATTCAAAATTCGAAGTTCAGTTTCTACTGAGCAAGTATTGCTTTCGCACCATCGTAAAGTCGCAAAATCGTTTGTCGAACCATCGTAAATCTCTACTAACTTTTCTATTAAAAACTCTCTTCGAATTGAGACCCATTTGAGAAGGCGACAAAAATTCCATAGAAAAGTATTGGAATCTCAATAATACATTTCTATCCTTTATTTTAACACTGAATTTTAATTCCCAATTAGTGAATCCATTATTCCAGAAAACCATTTGATATGATTTAATCCGACCTTGACAACTTTATCAGTAATGAGGATTTAAGTGTTTCTCTGACAATGCAGAATTTGTAATGCATATATTCAGCAGATATTAGAATTTGAAAAGAAACGTGTTTCGTCATTGTCGTTTTCACGATTTAAAAAAAAATAAGAAAAAATATAAAGAATTGTTAAGAAGTACATTTTAAGGAAAGTCAGCTTTAAGTTATTCGAACTTTTTGTTAAATTCAATATGATATAGTTATCGATCGTAGAGAATGTTATGGTAATCTGAAATACTGTAACAATATGGGGCCTGTAAACGAGTAGGTACACCAATAAAACAAATTATAGAAGTGGAAGTTTTTTGGTCGTTAATACTCGATAAAAAAACAATAACAACAACAATTATTATCAATCGTGTGTGCAACCTAAAAGTTTCGACTTCTATGGACCAGAATGATAATAATAGTACTGTCATTGTGATCTAATAACATAGTTACATGGTATTTAGTTTAACCAAAGAAAGTTGGCTTAAGAGAAAATGGTCATATCTTTTTTTCTTCACTGCTTAAGGAAGTAAAGTGATTTTTATATGGCTTTCAACCATCCCTGATACACCTCCTGTCGAATAGTAAAAGTGTCATTCAAATTGGTTTAGTAGCTTTTTAGTTTTAAGCTAATAAACATGGAAACATCTTTTTTGCGCTTTATAGATATACAGATAAATAGAAGATAATTATTTTAATATATCTTGCCAGTGCCAATCTAATAAATTTCCAAAAATTTATAAGCAAAGAGTGTACGCCTTTTTCAGCATATCATTCTAATATTTTTCTATAGGTGCTGATATTATTTATCTAACTTTTATTATTAACACATATACATGCATACATAGTTCTCTGCCAAGGGCAGGTCCTTCACTGCAAACCCAGCATTCTCCAATCTTTCCTATTTTCTGCCTTCCTCTTCGTCTCCACATAAGATCCATTTACCATAATGTTGTCGATCATCTTAAATCTTCTTCTGCCTCGAACTTTTTTACCGTTCACCATTCCTTCCAGTGCATCCTTCATTAGGGAGTTATTAACACAATTGTTATTTATTTATTTATTTATTTATTTATTTATTTAATAATTGACTATAGAACCAATGTCAACACTGGTGTAGCGCGGGGATGGGATTAGTAGGGTTGTAACTCCTCCCATTGCATTCGAAAAAGTAAGAAATGAAAAAGTAAGAAATCTAAGATTTTGGACCTGGTTTTTTTTTGGTTGGAAAGTTCATCGATTTGTCCCCTCCCCCGATCCGAGAAAAGACACGACTTTTTAATCTTGGTTGAACGACTACGACGACCATCATAACGCCTCCCATTCCAGACCCCTGGGTATAGCAACGAATGTGAGATATAGCAAATGGTAGATAGCCTATATAGAGTGATTCAAAATTCTCCGAGTGATTCAAAATTCTCAAACGTTTTGTACAAACTTTCCTGTACTAAAACAAAACCATATTGCCTCTGACGCTTATCTCGTCGCAACAGTCACTGAAGCAGCTGGATGTATAACTCGCATTTTTGCACGTTTCGCAATCCACGCATCGACATTGTGAGACATTTATTATTGTTGGTGGAAAGAACTTTGAGTACCTACTGTGAACCTGTAAATGTACACCTGACGTCCATATTATAAACATAGGGCTAATAAACGTATTTTATACCAACCTTGTTGTCTTTTGTTTCTGAATGTTACTGTACAGTACCTTCTAGCACATCATTCGGGTAGCGTTTGCGGACATACGTTTCACTATGAATATAGTTTAAATTTGTATTCCTGACCTACCTGTAAAATGTGTACAGGAAATTTTGAATCACTCTGTATATATAACGTAAACTTAATATAAACAAAATTACCCTCTGAGAATTGTTTTTATAAAGGTTTTGCAAAGATAATAATAATATCACTAGCTTCGTCCTGACATTGTCCGGTTGAGCTAGTTCCATGGTCCCTAGTTCGCCAAATTCGATAAAGGAAGGAAGGAAGGAATAATAATAATAAGAATAAGAATAAGAATAAGAAAATGAATATTCACTATTTTAGGACTAAAAATTATTGATATGCTTTTCACCCACTAAAATTAGTATATTTTGACTTAAAGAGATATTTTCTTTAAACTGTGAAAGAAAATCCCAATTAATGAAGAAACTTAGAAATATATATATCAAATTAGGAATTAACGTTAAGTTTCCCCAATGTTTTTTTTCTCTATTAACTACCTCTCAGTTGTAAATAATATTGTGAAATAGTAATAGTTACAATTATAATTCTGTTCTTTACAATCATAATTTTGATAAATTACTGTATTTATCTGTGTAAATGCTAAGCTTTTTAATTCTACATCTAACAAAAAAAAATTGTATTTAATCTTCAATATTTAGCTGCCTCTAGTTTTTTCTACTTTTCTGTTTGTTTTCAAATTAGTTTTTGCATCTTTTCTACTTTTTCTTAAAATTTATCTAAAAAAGACTTGAATCATTCTTAACTTTGGATTATCCGTGAAATTCATATCACTGCGTTAACACGGAAATTTGTACAGAAATTCAAAATAATCCAAGACAGAACAGAAGAAAAGTAAACTATAAATCTCTATTATAGCTGTTTTTGACTAATCCGTCGTTGCAAAGTGTAGATACCTCACGATTTTTATGAAAGTTTCGGCTTATGTTAATTTGCTTGGCCGTCGAAAAATCTATTTCTGGATGGATTGATAACGAGAGAGGAAAAGTGAATATTACTTGATTATTTAAAATGAAAACGACATTGAGTCCAACCAGGAGAGGCTTCTCAAACTATCGCAAAACCAGAATTATATTCAAAGAAGATAATGCTCCATTATCTGGTCAGACTGCAAAATGATATTGGATTATAAACTGCTTAATTCCGGAGAAACTGTCAATGCAGCTAAATAGTGTTAATTCCTAAATGCAGATGATATTTGTCGATTTGTATATTTCAGAAAATTTAATAATGAATAATGAAATGAAGATCTTTAATATTTAATAAATAGAATTTTAGTCAAGTGTGGAGGATTTACACTACAATCTTCACTATTTCTTGAAATGAAGTAGATCTCGTTCTCAACTTTGTCTTGAATGTCATCAGCCCTGGCTTATAAGCGTCAATAAGTGCAAAACAGCTGTCAAAGGATATCACTTGTGAACATACGATCTCTATTTATTAATCAGATTAAACTTAGGTATTACTTACGAAAGATTAGAATTCCATGTTTTTTTCAAGTTGATTATTGAAATAGCATAACCACTTATTCGGAAGATTAGATTCTGGACCCGTGTGAAAAAGGAGAAAATAGCTTTTTCTTCAACTTGCACATGCATATAAAACCTAGAAAACGTGTTTACAGTATTAACTGATTAGATCGAGGCCAAAAAAAAACGACACAAAAGTGAAATGACAAAAGTGAAATGACATACATACTGCTTCCCTTAAAATAGTTTCGGCCTTCTTTTTGCGTCCGATCATTACCATAAAATGGTACCTCACGCAACTCTGATTCAGATGTGGAGCGCTTTACGTGGAAAAATCGTATAAAGAGTTGACAAGCAGCGAACGAACACCGATATAATTAAAAATCGCTGTATTAGGAGGAACGCCGAAAAGGCTGGTGACTAGTAGTCCAGGCAACGAAGACCAAAAAAGGCCGAATAGGGGAAATAATTCGTGTAAAAGCCAATTTTGGCACAGTTGTAGGGGAAGGTGTCCTGAACAACATATTAAAAGTACTGATAAGGGGGGGGAGCTAAGGGGTGGGTGGGGGTTTAAAGGTCCCTTTTTAACATTTTCGTGAATAACTCGAAAACTGCGGCCTATAGCAAAAAATGTCCAGATATTAAATTAATCTACATAAAATTCTCCACAAAAAAAATCCGATACACTTTTTCGTTGGGATTTATAGATAAAGAGATATGGAGCGGGGAAAATGGACAATTTGTAAAAAATTCAATATTTTTGTTAAAAATGGCACATATATTCCTAAAAATGAAATCCACATCAATTGTCGAATGCCTAATTATCTTCGAGATCTACACTATCATCATCGTTAAATGAATGGTGGGACAGTTACTGTTAACCCTCTGACAAGTTTCCAAAGAACTCATAGCAAAAAAAGAGCGGCGAAGATGTGGCAGAGCTGTTGACCTATGAATTAACTCCATTCCCTCTGGCTCTGTTCCTCGAGGTTGGAATGCGAAAAGGGAAGAAGTCATCCCTCTACGATGTTTTGCCAGTAGAGAACAACGAAACTCTCGATCTCACCCAAAGCACCAATATAGTAGATGGTGGTTACCCTCTTCACCGCATGAAGTGGAAACCGTCCTCTAACATTTCTTCAATTTGCCATCGGTACATTGCCTACGGACCGAAACATTACCGGTCAACATTGTACGGTGGTTTTGGATGGTTACAGTGATGTCAACAGCACAAAACGAGCAGCGCAGAAGCGAAGAGGGCTGGCAAAAACTTCGTTTGACAATAACTGTAATGAAAGCACGACCATCACAGTTCAACAGGAGCAGTTTTTCGCCACTGAAAGGAACAAAACAAGACTGATCCACTTCCTCACCGAGAAAATAACAGTAGCAAGGATTGAATATTGCAATTGCTGATGCATGATGCTGATGGTACTATTGCAAGGTGTGGGTTGGATAAAGCTGCTGTACATCCAACTGTTGCATTAGTTGGGGAGGATGTGGACTTGATATTCCTCCTCATAGGATTGACTCCACCATCTACCAATGTGTTCTTTATGAAGCCAGGCTGTGGGAAAGTGGACACCAAATTGTTTTCAGTGCCACAACTTCAACAGCTTCCATTCGCCAAGAAGATCCTCCTCCTCCACAGCTTCTCCGGATGCGACACCCCCTCAGCGATCCAGGGGAAGAGCAAAGTGGGAATTGCTAAGCTGTTCACAGCTAAACCTGATCTGACACAACAAATCTCAGACATTTTCACGATCTCTCAACATTACCTGCGGTATTGCAAAGGCTGGCGAGAAGCTGTTTCTGGCGATTTACAAAGCGCCAGCCCACGAACAAAACCTCAACAAACTCCGGTACTCGGCTTTTTTGACGAAGCCGAAATCTGATAAGGCCACTCTTCCTCCTACCAGTGGAGCTTCGAAGGAGCAGTCGATCAGAGTGTACCTACAGATATATCTATTTACATATCGTTGTCAAATACTGTTTTGTTTTCCTTATAAATATCTATTTGAGCTAAATACTTACGTTGGTCTTAGTAATTTCTTACAGCTACAACAATGGCTCGGCAACCCCCTACCACCCACCCAATGGCGTTGGGCCAGGGGACACAATGGCATCCTACAGCCGGTGACAACCAACGATCCTGTGGCATCTGACTCCATTTTCAAGACCATATTTTGCCGATGCGCGACTGGGTGGGGTGGGGTGCGCTGCGGGTGCCGGAAAGCAGGCATTGGAAGCTCCAGTGTCTGCGGCGTATGCTTCGGCTCGTGCAGTAACGGAGCTCCGATCGAAGACACCATCAACGATGACGATAGTTTCAATTTCGAAGATAGTTAGGACTTCGACAATTAAGGTGAATTCATATTGAGGAATATACGTGCCCTTTTTTTTTTAACAACAAAACAAACATTTTTTCCAAATTGTCCATTTTCCTCCATCCATATTTCCTTAAGTATACATCCCACCGAAAACGTGTATAGGACCTTTTTATTAGAGAAGTTTATGTAGATTAAAGTAGTATATCGACATTTGTTTGCTATAGGCCGCAGTTTTCTAGTTATTCACGAAAAAGTGAAAAAAGGGACCCCCCCCCACCCATCAGTACTTCTAGTATGTTGTTCAGGATACCTTCCCCTACAACTGTGCCAAAATTGGCTTTTACACGAATTATTTCCCCTATATTTCCTTCGTTGCCTGGACTAGAAAAAATACTATCGTTTTGAAAAGCAAAAAAACAATTCCTAAAAAGATTTTCTCTTCCATTATTCTTTTAAAATTCTAGTGTTTCTAACAGCTGAATAATGATACACTAATGGCAGTTTGCGGATGGAATTATTAACAAAATATAAATGATTCATCAATTTTTTGGAACTCACGAACATATTGAAACATTCATAGCAATGGCCCATATTTTGAATTTCAGATATACAAAATGTAATATCAACAATTTTTATTTTATATGATTATATTACGTTACTTATTCAGTTTATTGCAAAATTTTTGAGATAGACTTTTATCTTTAAATTATTAAAGACTGTATTATTTAACTTCGTATATCAATAATAAACTCAAATTTTTTCTAAGTTTAAGAGAAAATTGAAAAAAAAAAGAAAATATTACTCATCTTGATAATTCTTCTATTATATTTCTGTAGAAGTTTTGGAATTATACTGCATAGATGAAACCATTTCCAATGTCTTAGCCTTACTTATTGGATGTAGAAATCTACGAGCTCTGAAGTTAGTTGGAGAACTGCCCATTGGAATCATAGATTTTGTAGAGCAGTTAAAAAGGAAGCATTTCCATGGTAGTAATAGCCATTAAAATACTTTTGTTAATCCCTTGTTAAGTAAATAATCAAACATATGACTGTCAATAATTCTTTAATAAAGGAGAGTGAATCAGACAATATATCTAATAACATAAATTAGCTTTAATAGAGGCAACTTTTAATACCTTTTTGACAATAATTTATGAGTTTTACAATTGATAGATTTTTGGGGTGATTTGTTTTTCATTGAACTTCCTTTCTACTATGTATTCCACATACTGACTCTCATTAAGGGTTTAGTTTAAAAAAAAAAAGCATAAAATAATCAAGAAAACAATTCTTTAACCTTCTCTGGTATTTATAAGGTAAATCTCGGGTACCATCATATGTTTTGTTAATTAAAGAGTGCTCTTATTTTGTGATGATTGGAAATTCCGCGATTAAGGCATTGTAAATACCTTTGAAATATTCTCTTTAGATGGTTATAATGTACCAGATGGGTACTGACAGTACTAAAAGCAATGTAGAGAAGAATTTACCTAGATGGATCACAACGGAAATTGGTGGGTACCTTAATGGGGAAGAATATTTGCAAAGAATAAAAATTAGTTATTTTCAGTGACACCTGGTTGAATTGGCACAAATACAGAAAGAAAATGCCAAGTTGAACACACGCAACCTTTAATTGAAATGAAGTAACTCAGTATATGAATTATTCGTATGCAAAATATGCTGGGAACGTAATATGAAATGGTTCACAGTTGGTTGAAGCATGTCTCTGGGAATGGCTGCAACAGTCTTGGATTCAGATCAGTTGCCGTATAACCACAAATCACATGGGTTGAAGTTTAGGGATAGTAGTGGCCTAGTATTGGAAAACGATTGAGAAATTACTCTGTCCTCACCAAATATAGTACGCAAGAATTGCATAACCGTACGGGAATCTTCATCCTGCACGAAGGTTATAGAGTCTCAGCAACTATTTTCCTTGCACAGCTGGAATAATCTTCCGGATTAGATCTGTATAACGTGGTCCATTCGCCGATGGGCGCAAGGGGCTTTGAGGCTATGATCTCCTCAAAGAAAAATGGTCAGTTTATAAAACCGCAACATAGTTATCTAGTCGGAGTGTAGGGTCTCAATAAGCACAGCATTCGAACGTGTGGGACCAGTGGTGAGTATTCACTGCTTGTTGTAGGGAGAAATGCGCCTGATAGGTCCATAAAGCATTCGAAGGCCACATGTCGATCTGCATCCTCGCCAGTAATAGCAAAGCAAAGTTATTCTGGATCACATGGTTGCAGCTCCTGCACACACTGAATTTTTTAAGGATACCATTTCAGGATGGACTTCAGAATTTTACAGCCAATTGACCGCGGAACTTGCAGTTGCCATGATACTGGTCTAGCAACTAAGTAAGAAAATAAAATATTTTCTTACTTAGAAATATTTTTCCAAAATTTAAGATGCCTGCTTGGAATAAAAATATACTGTACAAGTGTAACGTTACCGGGATTCATTTTCTTCCGATACTGACTTACAAATCGGAACATCGGTAAGAGTATGGATATGTTAGCAGGCACGTGAAATGAAATTCCAAAAAAGAAGATTAGGAGTAGCAAGATTAAAAACCATTAGAAACAACAGGATGAAAGAATATTGTATAATAACAGTTTCAGGTACAACAGCGAAAACAATTTGACAAGGGAGTAACGATCAGGGAAGGTATTCTCAAGATGATAGAAATTGGGGCTTAAGACCAAGTGACCAGATTTCTGAAGGAAGTAAAATGGAATGTAGCGGAAAAGGATTGGTAAGAATAAATGAAGAAAGATGGTCGGAAAAGGAAGACTTGGAAACGGGCTTGAAATTGTTGTTTATTAATAATAATGATGATAATTACGAACTCCGAAGATTTAGCAACTAGAAATGTTATATTGGGAAATTTCTTTCATTCTAAATATATGTTTTTAAACAGCACAGCTTTCTAAATATCGTGCTACATTTAGTGCTTATTTTCCACAGTTCTGATAAACACTATCTGGTATTTTCTTTTGAATTCTAGGTCTGAGTGTTGTTTACCTTCTTTTTGATGAGATGCTACCAGATGTCGTCATTAAACTAAAGAATCGAAGAGATTTGATTGACCAAAGCCTGAAGTGGACACTGAGGATATTTTCAAGTAGTGAGATTAACCAATACCGAGAAGCTTTGAACACAGTGCTCTTTTAATGAATAGCAAGACAGCTAGCAAAGTTTAGATTGAAGGAAAGTTGCCCAAATTGCTGTATATCGAGAAACTAATATTCGGTAATGTTTAAGAATACTGGTCATTATATGAATTAAGCTCCGAATGAATATATATTTGTTTGTCATTTATGTTTATGTTTTAATGATGTCGTAATATGTAAAAATAAAAACATCTTTAAAAGACTACTTTCACCAATTAATTTGGAAGTTGAAATGAGATGAATTGACCGCTGTGTAATATTCGATTAAATTTATAACATAAAAATAAAGGAAATGTAATTTGTTACGAGCTTGATTATATTTAAACTAATGTAAAATTAGAATTAAAAATTTCCAAGTAATAAATGTATCTTACTGGAATTTTAATATGTAATGTAACTGTTAACATTTAAGTACACACACTATTAAATCAGTTCCAATGATCTTTTGTATCAGCTTCAGTATGTTTAACTGAATGAGCATTTTTTTTAAACTCAATGCGAGTAAATTTTGATTCCTTTAGAATCATAGTTTTTTTGGCAGGAAATAAAAGCAGACATGTGGATTTGTCCCCTTATGATTATGTATTTTTTGATTGATATCATTTTTTGATCCATTTTATTCAAAATCTAAAGTAGCTAGAAATACGAAATGCACGTAGAAATCCATGTAAAAAAATCAGGATCATGTTTTCAACAGTTAAAACTGTGAAATTTATAAGAATTACTTGTTTCTAAAAACTTGGAAAAAACCTTAAGTAAAACCATAAGAAAAGCGCCATTAGTTTTTAAACCGAAATAAAACTAAATAATATCTAATAATCCAACAGCTTCGTAGCATTAGTCTCTTCTAGTCCTTCAATCTTAACATGTATATATATTTATTATGTAAATTTTAAGTGATTTTAACAGTGGGCGAATCTACTGAAAGTCTGGCTTTTTGCTAGTTTTTAATATTGCTCATCTTATCCGGAGACCATTGATTGGTGATACAGCCGTGAAATAGCTCGTCTGGGATGTCACATAGTAAACATTTGGTCGCATTTATCGGTTATTGGTGGAATGGGCCGGCGTTGCTAGGGGCATAGGAGACAAAGAAATAACTATTGAAAAAGTGAACTTTTACACAACATATCTTTAATAATAGCGCCGATAGTTATCGAAATCGAAATGAATAATTTAAATTTTTTTGGTCGTCGAAAGCGTTATTGTGTTAATCAATCGATTTTTGAACATGGGAACAGTAAATATGATTAAATCAGAACTAAACTTAGCCAAAACCTATTCTACGTTGGAATTACTTATCCCGCCGAGTTTGGCAAATGCATATCGAACATACGAACAAATAACAGAATAAATAGCTAAGCTTTATAGATAAAGTATTATTGATAAGTGAATGTTTATATTTTCTTTCCCTGCAAAGAAAAATATTATAATTAGTTTACTTTTATTTACTAATTATTGTAAGAACCTCTTTTGCTGTTACTTTTGTGAAATTATATGCATTTTTTTTTTTTAAATTTTGTTCGTCAGTCTCAGTAAAGGCAAGCCTATTGAAAACAATTTTACATTTTTTGTTATATAAATGTACGTAGATCAGTTTGTATGGAATATTTATTACTTTTTCTTCATTTTTCCTAATTTAAATTACTTTTTATTTTGCTACTGACGAAACCTGAGGCTTAAATAAAGCTTAGTTTTAAATATACTGGTGACTTTACATAAAAGTTCTTCATGGCGAAGGACGAAACAGTCGTTTTAATTAGAATAAAATTCAACTGAACCTTTTTACTATGTGGTGTTTTGAGGCGAAGTAAGTAACTTAAGTTCAAAAAAATATTCGGTGCCAAAAAAAGTTTGTCAGAAAATATAGATTTAGGATTTTTTAAAAAAGGCCAAATCTGTAACTCTACATTTTGAATCTATTTGTTACATATTACTAATGAAGAGCAGGATATAATAGTAAAATGTTATCTTCTTTGATAGTTACGCTATTCTATTATATAAGCGTTATTTTGTCTGTCATTGTCGTAAGACCTTACGTTTTTCCAATTTTGTGACCAAACTGTAAGAGATAGCTCATGTTCATGTAAATGAATAAAATGTATAGCTTTTTAAGACAAACAAAATATTACAAAAATCTTTCGGAAAAAGTTCTTGGTTTCCAAGATGGCGCCTTTTAAAGGGTCAAATTTTGACCATTTTCTCAATTTAAACGAAAAGTGGGAAGAGAACATTATATTGAGAAAATGTTGGTATTTGAAAGTTCTATCGAACGGTATATCAGTCATTAACAAACGTTTCTGCATTTGGAAGATACATAGAAAAATTAAAATGTTTTTGCGGCAACCCCCCCCCCGTGTGAGTGCCAATGCGCAATACAACTGAGTTAAGCGGAGAAGCCCACAACGAGCTGGGAAGTCGTGTTTTATCCGATTTCCATATTAATTTGCTAAGTAAATAAAGGTTTTCTTTTTTAATGCTATTCATGAAAGGCGAAGCGACGGTACCCGTCTAGTTAATCATAATTCTTACGACAAGCTAAAAGATATATTCTCAAAAGATGGATTTACTATGAATTAGAATCTGGTGTTGTCCATACGAAAAATAATATAATCGTAAAACTTTTTTTGTGCACTGGTCGCTAAATATGAAGGTTTTTATATATGGGCTAGACCCGACCTTACCTCTGCCTCGGGTCACTGAATCGTTTGGAGACTTACCTCCAGCGTCCCAATGGAATATATCTAACATGGGCTAGAGCAGCTAGGCTGAATACACGCCTAAGGTTCAAGATTTTTTCCTTATAGTTTTCCGGGACTTAGCGATTCTGACTTCTGAATTTAAAGATGGCCGAGCGTAGATGCTGGCTTGGATTTCATTCTATTATTGTTCCTAGGATTTCCTATATTCCGCGTCGCCTATTCTTTCTTACAGTTAAAGCCTTGGTAATTCAATCTTATTAAAAAGGGCTTTTTATGATCTGAAAAATGATTTAGATTTTTTTTTTTATCTTTTTTCTATTGATTTCACTCAGTGATGAAAGTTAAACAGAGTTAAATATCTCCGTTTACTATTAGGGGGCGCCCACTAGGGGGCGTCCATCGTGAGCTCAAAATGGGGGGAGGGCTCCGGCAAAATCTCACCAAATCTCATTTAAAGGGGGGAGGGTCAATGAAAATCTCTTGTCAACTTTTTAATTCAGAGAATATAAATATTATAACAGATTATAACGTTTTGTAATATTGTCTATGCCCGGGATTCCCCGATTTGAGAAAAGCCCGTGCACGTGTCAGATTTCATTCGGCAAAAGCTCACCAAATCTAATTTAAAGGGTAGGGGGTTAATGTGACCGGAGAACCGACAGCGCCGGAGCCTGGCGAACACGATGGGAAGTCGTTCGCACCGTTCCTGCTTCGGCAATGCCTCACGGTGTATCCCGAACATGCGGGGTACTACTGCCCATCTCTTTTGGTGAAAGATCAAACTATCCTCAACAGATGCTGCAAAACTTGCGGCATCTACTTTGCTTTCGCGTGTGAAGCTGCAGAAATACAGGTCGACGCTGCATGCAACCATGCCAGCACCTGTGTCAGGGTTCGACTAACGCGGGTGGTCACCCGTCAGGCTGAAACCTGAAGTGCGCCGTGGACGATAGGCTGGAGTGGCTGCACGAGGGTGATGTAGATACGTCTAATGACTATCTTCCTATACTACCAAAAGACATGGATGCCATGTGTCCAATCATTACAATAGAGGAAGCACATGAGTGAAGATTTAGGGAAGGTGGTGTCGCAACCTATTTTTTTACTTTTACTAAATTTAATTAAATTCGTTATAATGCATCTTAAACGCAGTATCATTTTTCTCCTATTCTTTCACTGAAAAATTATATTTCATAGAAAACATTAGTAAGGCTTTAGGTATTTCGTGGTTTGAAGCAAAATACATGAACATATCACATAAAGTTGATTATTTAAAAATTATAGGGGAATCTCACATGGGGGGAGGGGAATCCCATCACATCTTACCAAATCTTACCAAGGGGGAGGGGGGGTCCACATTTTTTAAAAAAACACCTCACATAATTAATGGACTCCCCCTAAAAGGATGTTCGCCATTGCCAAAATGAAAAAAAAATATAATTTGACCTTTTCTGCAACTGATATCGCGATAATATATGGAAATATTCATATTTAGGTATGAACCATCCAAAAAATTTCATGGTTCTAACTTCTAAGGTTTTGAATTTTAATAGGAACGATAAAAAGACAAAGTAGGTGAAAAATTTAATTTTTAGATTTTGTATTAAGAAATATATCAAGTAAGAGCTGGTTTATTATTAATTCTTGAAATTAAATTTAATTCCTTCAAAGTAAGATGAATAGAAGTGAATTTCTCTCATATATAATAATAATATTAAAATAATTTAATAATTTTAATCCATATTTAAATTATTTGGAAAGTTGACTTTTTTGAAAAAGTGGCTTGTTATTTGAAAACGTTTAACGCTATTACAACCAAGAAGTAATTTTAGAATCTACACAATACATTATAAATTTGTGCTCACTATTTGCCATTCATTTAAAGAAAAGAGTTGTCGATTATTTCTAAGTATTAAATGTTAAACTAATGTGACAGGCATAGAAAACAATTCCTCTCTCCAGCATACTCTTTTTGATGATGACCTCAGGCGCACAAGCAGTGACAGAGTCTCGCGAATTGGCCTAACTTTATTCTTAATAACCTTGGAAACTTGTATGTTTTGGTTTGCAAAATAACATCATTTAAATTAAAAATTATAAATTATAAAATTAAATTTATATTTCCTGTGGTATTGTGTTGTGTGTTCTCTCCTCCACAGCGCCGTCTAGTTTCTTTTAAGTTTCATTTTCTGTGTAGATTATGCTAACGGCGCATCGAGACAGTTACTTTATAAAAAATAAAATTGTTAAATAGGCGTTCTTGTAAATTTACAGGTAATCATGTTATTTTCAACGAATAAATTTAATTTCAAGAATTAAAAATGAACCACCTCTTACTTGATATATTTCATTTACTTCAAAACCTATAATTCAAAATTAAAAAATTATTTTTTTTATCTATTTTGTCTTTTTTAAATTTCCCAAAAAAAAAAAAAATTCAAAGCTTAAAAGTTAGAACCATGAAATTTGAAATTTTTTGGGTGGTCCATACCCCAATATGAATATTTCCAGATATTATCTTGATATCAGTTGCAGAAAAGGGAAAATTATATTTTTTTTTTCCTTTTGGCAGTTGCGAACATCCCGTTATGGATACTAGACTTTTTGGAAGGTATTTTTCCCATCTACAATAAAACAAACTTTCAAAATATTATTGAAGATTATTGAAGTGGGTTTTTAAATTAATATCATAATTTTTACAGAAAGGTCAAAAATTGAGTGAAGGAAACTGAGGGAGCGCCGTTATATAAATACTAATTTTTTAAAAAAACACTGGTGGCGCTTTTAGCAAATTATTTGGATTCTAAAATAAAAACTCTATTGTTAAAATAAGAATAATAAATATTAAAATAAAATGTTTTATTAAATTTAGGAACCATATTCATTATTTGTTTTAATCCATAAGCAAAATATTTTTAAATTTATTGTCCGTTGCTACAGCGCCATTTTAGAACAAGCAGCATCGATAGGTTCGTTGAATTTATTGCCGAAGAAGTGTGTCAGTCAAATTTTATTTACGATAAAAAAATTAGGAATTTCTTTTCCATTTTTCTTCAGGTAAAGAGATTTAAAATACCGATATTATCGTTTGAAATAAATAAGAGACGATTATTTTATGGAATAATGAAACTGCTTGAAACTGATAAACGTTTAAAGTTTCCTCTTATAATAATTGGAATCTTTTTTTTCTATTTTGTTTGGTTTTTACATTTTTCAATTTTTATTTTTTATTAATTTATTAAAATATAAAAAGATCTCAATACTAAAAATTTATTTTTTAAAAAATGAGATTGATCAATTATAAAAAATTCGACCGTTTTTCGAAATAGTTTTCTTTTCATCTTTATTTATAAATTAAAGAGTGATTACATTTTTTTTAAATAAAATCTAATTTAGTTTCTTTTGTAAAATGAATTTTACATATGGGTTATCAATTTAAAATAGGTAAATTATTCTTACTGATTAGCGAGATTGTGTTAAATGAATATTTCTTAAAATTTTAATCTTAGTAAAATAAAAGAATAAAAATAACGAATAATTAATTAGTATATATTTCAGTTTAAGAATAAACTTATGCTTATCCTATTAAGAATAAACTTATCCTATTAAAATAACCTCCTTCTCTTATGCATCCCTGTAGAGCTTTGTCTATAGATATAGACGTGTGCTTGAACTACGCATGTATATCACATTAAATATAGATAGAGGTGTGAATTACAAGCGAAAAGTGACATAAATAGTTTATGCCGTTGTCATTATAATAACAGATATACAAGATTTATAAGTTCTAGTCACTAATAATTGTATATTCTTTGTCATTCTAAGTAAATCAAAAAGAAATAATTTTCAATCCCGGCCGGGAACTATTTACTTGGGATAACTTTTTAATTTAGGTTTTAGTCATCAGTACTCGATTCTTTTTTTATATGTTTTGTTTCATATCCTAAATATCTTCTCAATAACTTCTCTAAAATCAACATATAGTTCTACTGACCAATAACCGGCCTTAAATCAGCACACAATGAATCAGGAAACCAAGGTAATTAAATTCCTCCTACAGTAATAAAGGGCGATAACTGAGACTGTCTTTGCTTTAGAAAGCTACAAATTCATATTTCTTATTCCTCCGTGCTTTATAGTGAAGGTCTCATGTCGGCCATGTTCATCCGTTGTTTAGAGAAAGAGCTCAAAGTAAATCTAAAATGGGGAAAGAATCATCGCTTTTTTATTCGTTTAATTCTCAAATAACTGCTACATACGTCTTGATTTGCCACGGTACTATGATCTACACAAGGATCAAAGGTGATAAAAGAAAATCTTTCCACAATTTCAATGGTTTGTATAAAGAAATGCTAGAATTAAACTATCATATCTATGAAATTTTGGTATTAGGATATTATAAGAAGTAATTCAAACTCAAATATTTCCCTAAGTCTCGATTACTAAACTATGCTTAAGGTCAGTGAGGTAAGTCGTTTTGAAATTAATGAATTAATGCTGTAGGATTTATTATATAGGCAACAAATCAATCAACCATTTCGAGTTCATTGCAGTGTTGTTAGTATAAAACCGGTAAAACAAAGGGAAATATGTAGGTTTTCGTATAGGAATGAGCTTTTTAACATCCAGAAACCCTATTTTGAATTCTATTGAAACCCCCTTAAAACTATTATAAATGCGGTAGAACAATATCGTAACGAAAATGGATTGAAGTAAAGGTGGAAGAACCAAATGGGATAGTTACAAATATTATCTTATCAAATCTGCTCTTAGGAACTAATAGCTCTTGTAGAAGTACTACAAGGTCACCTATAGATTGAGTTTCATTTATTTATAAAAAATTACAAGTAAGAGCCATTATACATAGAGTATTCAGAGTTTAAAGGATGTTAACTTCATTTTCTGAAACGTTTTGACGACATTTTCCAGATAAGGATGATATACAGTAGCTTTAAAGCATTTTTTATTATTTGTTTTAATCTGAAATGAACTCATAAGTACTAACCTTCTTCCAGAATTCAATCTGAAAGCAAAGGCATATAACATTGATCTTTGGAACAGTTTAAATTATTTGATTTATTAAAATAATGCTGGTAAAACTAAGTAAATATTTATTTCCATTTCAGCAAATTCGTTAACCATGGGTAAAGCCCATTGGGGTCATCTGGCTAAAATTCGAGGCATGGTCTATGTTCGTTTGTCACCATTTGAGCAAAAGGCTTTTGCTGGTTTAATCTCCCAAGGCTTTCCAAATGCACTGAGAAGATTCAAAGAGAAGGCTTTGATTGTGGCACCTCGTAAGTCTTTTGCTTCTATTGTTCAATAACAAATTACTACTTTTCAGTAATCACTGGAAATTTACGAGTTGATTTAAATTATGGAAATCAAACTTTTTTCTCGAATAGACTTTTCTTGTAATAAAACAATTACTGTATTTAAAAACCGCTAATTTAAGAAAATAATTGTCTGTCATTTGGTTGTCAGCTTTTACGCCATGATTTGTAACAATATGGTTCACTGATTTACATTAGAATTTCACTTTTTTCCCGTTCTGGCATCTAAGAGAGAAGTCAAGATAAACAGAACGACGATATATTTCTGTTTTTCAAAATAAAATAGCTTTTATTTCTACCCATGATGAGAATGTGAAAATTTTTAACGGAAAATAAGCTTTAAGTAAAAAAAAAAAAATCTCACTTTTTTTGTTTTGCTTCTTGAAGAAAGAGCAAAGACTTATTTTAGATTTACCGCTATTGTACATAAAATACTATAAAAAAGAATTTAATTGTGGGTGTTGTCAGATTTTATCATCAATTCCTATAATGAACAAAAATAATTTTTGTGTACTTGAATTTTTCCAGTGCTTTGGATTCAGATTGAGATCTTTTTATTGTGAAAGAGTGGTTGATAAATAAGCAAATAACCAATAAAAATCAGAACTGAGTCCAAAGTAAAGAATAAAACTCAAGTGGACAAAATTATTTATTTAAATTTTGTTAATTTACTGCTGATCTTTACTGCTTATAAAGGGATTTTTTTATTGATTAATTTCTTAACATTTTTTCTTAAGATTTCGTAAATTCAAAAGTGGTTGCATGTTTAATTAGCATATAATGTAACTATGGATTAAATGAAAATTTATTTGTAGATGTGTAATCAAAATATCATAAAGATATTTTTTTGATTATTTTCAAATTTGTCAAAAAATAATAAAATTTACTATAGAATTATTCTCAAAAATTTTATTCCATTTTACTATTAGAATTCTTGACCTGGTTTTTGCTCTGTTAAACTGTATTTAATTTTTACAATTTTATTAATTTATTTATTTTTTATTCATTGAAAGATTAAAAGAAATCCTTCCTGTGAGGAAACAATGAATTTCTACTTCAAAAATAAAGTAGTCTACCTAAATAAAAATCTGCTCCTTAAGTCCCAATACTTGTTTTTGTATATCCTTGAAGATCATAAACATACTTTATCTTAGAAATAATATTGAAATATCAAAATTTTTTTAAAAAAATGACTCATCTAGGTTAATTTTTTTTTCTGAATTTTACTAATTTTTGTTTTCTTTTGTAGCATTTATTTTTGCCTTCAGCCTTTACACATGGGGTGATTATATGAATATGAAGTTGAAGCGCAAAAATCCTGCTGATTATGAGAATGACTGCTGAAGATACGATTCTTAGCTCGGACAATTATAATGTAATACTGTTCTGACTATGTAGTCGTTGCAAGTTCATTTGTTGAATTGTAATTTAAATATCAATAAAACCTTGTAACTGAATATTTTTTGTGCATTACCCGAAAGGTAAACTTTTAAAAATGAGCTGTAA
This sequence comes from Thereuonema tuberculata, assembly GCA_023159025.1. Classification (NCBI taxonomy): domain Eukaryota; kingdom Metazoa; phylum Arthropoda; class Chilopoda; order Scutigeromorpha; family Scutigeridae; genus Thereuonema; species Thereuonema tuberculata. Next base: position 35,485,753 of record JAFIDM010000002.1, read on the forward strand.
ATTAAATAGATAATTATTTTACATAGCAAACGATTTTATAGAGCAGTGTTTTGGCTACCAGAAAATACTAAAACAATAATTAAAAGAGGTGATTCCTAAAGTTTTCGAGGTTTCAGTCTTAATGAAATTAAAATAAATTAAAATATAGAGAAGCTTCAAATAGGTATGCTTTATTTTCTTAATATTTGATTGTAGATTTTAAATATGTAATTCTACCGAAGAGAAGGAAAAAAAAAATTTGTTCTAAATCACAAAACAAGTAATATATTTATTTTTATTCACTTATTTTTATTTATTTATTTATTTGTTAATTAGTTATTTGTTTGTAGTTCATCGGACGAAAAATAGATCGTTTCTTTTTGTTTTTTTGTTGGCTCAACGGTTGAATTTTTCTAAAATATATGAAATTTGGAGATTTTTTTTGAAATCTGAAGGAATTCAGATTTTTGAGTTGGCAGCTTTTTCGCTCTTTCGTTCGTTTCTGTGAAACTAAGTTGAGGCAGCTTGACATCCGGCAGCCTTTAGCACCCCAAAAAGAAACCCGGTACCCAGAAGGTTGAGTGAACCCTATGACCGTCTAGAGAAAAATTCAGCATTGGAAGAAAGACAAACCTCTGCCGGCAATGAAACCACTTTCTCCAGCCTGTAGTCAATCGCGATATCATTTGGCTACCCAGCCCACATCATTCATATGTTAGGTGTAGCCCACTGGGACCCATTGGAGCGCTTGAGGTAAGACTCCCAGGGTTTCAGTTACTGGAAACTTAGTTTGGAATGGTCAGCGCAACGCTCATCTGTCTGAACCCCCGGGAAGAAACCCGGTACCCATTCTACCGGGCTGGGTAGAACGTAGGAGCCGTTTAAAGCAGAATGAAGTGGAAATCCCCACCTCCGGCGATCGAACCTGTCTCAGCCAAGCATCTTACCACTCAGCCACCGTGCATCATTCGGAGTATTAATATATATTACTTGTTTAATAGTGTTAATATGTTGGTCATATAGAGCAGAAAATTTTTTAAGAAATAATACATATATCTTTCAAAAGAAACGAATTACTTTTCATGGATTTTTATCAGTTATAATTTACTAAACTGTGTTTCTATAATTTCTATAGATCCCTACTAAGAAAATATTACAAAAATTTAAAAAATAGCTGCTTCGGAAAGAGAAGAATTTATTACTATAATTTTTTTATAAGATTTCGGCTTAATAAAAAATGTTAAAAGTAATTTAAATAATTAAGAAGTTAAAAGCTGGAGAGACCAGTATTTACAGTCTACCTCTGTAGATGGCGTAGCCTTCAACTGTAATTTATTCTATTATCCCTCCCATAGATTATCTAACTGCCTAATGTATCCTCTCTATTAGTCTCTGGTTGTTCCCTGTCAGACTGGGAAGCAGAAGACTCTTTTAAGAAGGAAGAAATTGTCAAAACGAATGCCTCAGGGTGTATTTGAAAAGTTGAAAGTAGTAGTTTCTTAAAATGTTCCAGGGTTTTTTTTTTTCTCTCTAAATAGATATTTTCAGGAATTAAGATATTTTCAGGAATTATTGAAATGGCAATTTGAATTAAAATGTAATATCGAAAGTTGTAATATTGAAATTACTAAAAATTTATAATTCAAAAGTAAAGTTGAATCTGTATTTGATGCTTGTGCCTTCAGTCTTGCTGAAATAATAATATTCTTTCTTTTATTAAAAAAAAATAAGTTGTTTTCGTCTTTTGAAATAGTTACGATATCTTTTTTTCTTAACATCAGATATTTTATTTTAATTCAACAGCAACTTTTATAATAAATTATTCGAAGTATTATACAAATATTCAGTTTTCAAGAATGAAGATAAACCTATTTGTAAGAGGATTAATCTATATAGCAATTATACTTGAAGCATATTATCCGCTACTTCTTAATAACTTAATGTCAATAAATTTCTATACGTATATTAAAACCGGTTTAAGTCGGATTTCAACTTAAACTTTTCAAAGTCTGCAGTATCGTAGTAAAATGTATCCGGGGTCCAGGTTCTTCCATACTATTACATGTTTGCAACGAATTCAACGATAACATAGTAACAAATATTAATTAAAATTTAACTAAAAATATTTACAGTACATGTAAATAATTTGCCGTCCTAGGCTGGTTAATATTTTTGTTTATAATAAAAACATTAGATATAATGACAGCTATTGTAAAATATGTATGACGTCACAATATAAAAAAGAAATATCAATTACAGTAACAAAAAAAAATCGTACTAAACTAACTAATCAATTATTAAGTCAGTTAATTGAGAACTATTATTTATTGAATTTTTTTCCTTTGATTTATAACTAATTGTCCTTATAATCCCTTCATGAAGTTATAAGTTTACAATCTTAACCTATGCCTTCTTGTTTATCTAGAGCAAGATCCAATGAGATTTAAAATACTATAATACCTTTTCTTCAATTACAAAAACTAAGTCACATAACTCAAAAAAGAAAATTTATATTTAACAAAATATTGATCGATTGTGAATTTCCGTTTTCCACACTACAGAGTCAACATTTTATCAAATTTCTTAAAGATCATTTCATAGGAGCCAAGAATTTAGTAGTTTATAATCTATATCTAAAGTCTTTATACAAACTTTGTTAGGTTATAGAAATAATCAAAAAAACAAAAAAAAACAAAAATAAATGTAATTTACCAAATCTTGCTCATGTCTGCTCCCACAAGGTTCAATCAATCATGAATCTGATACTGAAACCTTCCGATCTCTAAGCCCTTTAACTTGCTAAATTCCTCGTACAGTATCTGTATCGTCTGTAAAAAAGGAATTTCCTTCGCCAATCTCTTCATCTGTATGCTTTGTACCGTATTGGCCCGAATATAAGACGAATGGCGTTTTTTGAGGTCCGATTTGATAAAAAACTATTGGTCGCGAATATAAGATGTTTTACCTATTAACGATGCGTAATTCGACAAATATTTCTAGTAAATTATTTAAAAAAAAAAGTTTGATGACAAATTATCTTTCCACATCCAGTTCATGATGAAATCGTTAATACTTTTGGTTGCAGTAATAGGCTTAATGTCAGTAATATTTAGTTAAATCTGTGACTTCTAAGCTAGGCGAAATGTCATTTATGAAATTAAATCAAACTATTTTTGCAAAAAAGTACAACACCACTAAGCGTAGTAGAATATATTTTTTTATTTATTTTGGAGCATGTTGGTTAGGCCTACGATCGACTTCAGCCAACGCTACCAGGTAGCGTTGCTTCAGCGCTAAAGCACGCTTGGTTTCGGTTTCGTGCGTTTCGTGCGCGCTCCAAGGTTGGTTGTGAATATAAGACGAAATAGTACTTTCATGGATGGGATTTTGGACAAAAATGCCGTCTTATATTCGGGCTAATACGGTATCTTTCTCCTTCTCTCTGTTCTCTATTTTCGTTGTACCCCTTTTTGATACGGAGTGTCTTTTTTATATCCTTACCGTTCCCCACTATTTGGGAATAAATGATTTTTCCCTGTTTGTTACAGGGGCATTGGTCAGTGTTCCTGTAATTTTATTGTCAGTCATGTAGGCCCGCTAGCGGCTAAAAACAAAAATAACACTATTTCCAAAAACAGAAGAACTATAGAACTTATAAAAACAACATCCTGAATTTCGGTGAGCAAAACTTATACAAATATACATAAAAATAAATTGATACAATCCAAAAACAAATTTAAAATTTCTCTTATGTACAAAAATAAAATATATAGACATATATACCTGAATATAAGATTAGGTCCCATTTATTTTCCTCGGCAATCACTGTGAACTTTTATATGAGAGTTCACAGTATTATTTCTAAATTTTGAACAGATACATGAATCTTCGTAAAACTTGGCATGAAAGGACCACGATTTAACTTTTATATTTTAAATGTATTTCTATATAGTTCTTATCGAGAAAAGCGTGATAAGGACACAAAAATCCACTTAGAATAGTAATAATATCGAAACCATGGATTTCTATTGATGTCTTGTTTAAATGAACTATATATGTTATCACATATTATAAGAACTATATTATAATTCATACTAGTAATGAGAATTTAATTAATTTCTTCTGAAAATGAACAAAAGTTTATGCTTTGTATTCAGCAGATACGAAAATTAAAAAAAAAGGCACAATCGCATGCGACTTTGCATTTAAAATCTTAAAAAGATGAGAAATGAAAAGAAAGAAAAATATAAGATAACTTAGATCGCCTAATTAGGAGAAGAATCGACCCTTTCTAAAAAAAAAAGCGTAATTGGTACAGAAGTGAATTGGTATATTAAATATTTTATATATGTAAGATATAAGTAAATGCATAAAAAATTGTAATTTTTTTAACAATAATAATAACATAATTTCAATATTATTGCTTTTCACTTTGATAAAAAAAGAAAGCAATAAAAGCAAACCACAAATCTAAGTTATTTTAACAGCATTCTTTTAAACAATCTTCGATTTGATTTTATTTACTTATTTTTACTGTCCGTAGCTTTGCTCTGGAAGCCTCGCATATGTAATGGAAAAAATAAAAAAACCACAAAACATTTTATTTATTTAAAAAAAAAAATACATCCAGTATACTAAAAACTAAAAATAAATACATCCAGTATACTAAAAACTAAAAATAAATATATCCAGTATACTAAAAACTAAAAATAAATACATCCAGTATACTAAAAACTAAAAATAAATACATCCAGTATATTAAAAACTAAAAATAGTTAAGTTTAAATTGTTTAAAAATACATGCACAAAAATATAGAAATCCATTTGTAACAGTCGGAAATTTCCGCAGTTGAGTTAACCATGCAAAATACTCCTGTTGCATGGTAACTTGCGCGCGCAATTCAATTTTTGCACAATTCCAATGTTTGGGGACATACGCTCGCACACATTTTTTTTAATAATATAGATTTTGGTTTTTCTTTTTAAGATCAAAAAACATAAAAATAGTTTGAGAAACAAATGAAAATCGTAATGAAAAATGCGTGATAGTAAATAATGAAAGTAATAAGTAGAATAAATATATTCTAAACGTAATATTTCAGATGATGTACCGTTATAAAGTGAAACATAGAAATTTTAAATTTCCATTCTTATTGAAATAGTACTTTATAAATAGGTTATTATCCTCAATAATAATATAACTTGCCACAATAATAATATAATTTATTTGCAATTAATTTGTAAAAATATTTACAATTATAAGTAATATTTACAACTTAAATCTTTATATATACAGTCGGACCTCGATATAAGGTCACCCCTTGGGACCTCGCGAAAGTGACCTTATCAGCCGGATGACCTTATAACTGTGGAAGTAATTAAAGTATGGTACTTTCATTTTGTTTTATTTCACGTTTGTTAATGATATGATATGAATGTTTTGTTTCTGATATCATGTGTAAAAGCGTTGTTATGCAGTTTTAACGCTACCACTCACTAGTTGGCGCTGTGTGAGGGAACATGGTTGTTCTGTTCTTGTAAAGGAAGATGATGTCTGGCTGAAGTTAGAGGCACTCGAAGATAATGCTTGATACCTCTGATGTTTGCCACAATTTGGCAATGTGATTTGCACTTGTCCGATAGCGGGAGAATAGATGTACGATTCATCCATTTTCATCAACGGCTTGGGATACAAATTGAAGTAGGCTTCGGCAGACATGTGTAGGCCTATCTGGGAATCTCGGTAAGCCGGCTAATCAACAAGTCCAATCTGATGCCAGCATCAAATTAGAGTTATACAATTTGGGCCGATAATTGTATATTGGAGAGAGCTTTACTGGTAATATCGTCTAGCGTCCTGAACACCTTTTTCTCTTGGTCGAATACTGAAAGTTGAATCGACAGACATGGAGATGGTTCGAACGCCGTTATGCCTTACGTTGCCAAGGGATGAAATTCGTGTTATCATCATAGAACTTCACTGATAAGGTAGGAAGATTTGAGTTATCTTTCACGACGGATTATCAACGAGTGAAGAACTGGCATTTTGAGTTTAATAAAGAGACAATCTAGAAAGTCGAATAAGATATGTTCGAATTATAGTGTTAATAGTAACATGTCATATGTTGTAATGTAAAAGCTAACCTAATCACAAGGAATTAGTGATTATTTAATGGATTCATTTTAAGAGAGCTTTAGATAAGATATAAAGTTAACTTATTGTTATTAATGTCACAGAGTTCAATTTAATGAAATGAGTAATTTGATGTGACACTAATGTATGTCAATTAATTTATTTCTGAGTTTTAAGATTCACATTGTAATCTTAATTTAAAGATAATGTCCTCAGTGTTTAGTTGAATAATAATTAAGCTCAATGATATTATGAATATTTAGTTTAACGAATTCATACTCTGATGAAAGACTAAGTATAGAATGAATTCCAGATTTTTATTCTGATAAGTTCAATCGAACATATGTTGTATCTGATATTAGAACATACATTATAGATACTTGTTGATTTCAATTATTTAATTGAATATAGCGTTAATTGAACGAATAGTATTTGATATGTGTAATTGATTTATGCTTATTTGAATTTAAAGTTAATGAATTCTCGTAGCAACTATTACTTAATAATTTCTCTAGTTTGAGATGTGTATTGATTACTAGTTTTGACAAGTATCTTGTTAAATAAATTATGTCTAGTATTTTGATGTCAGAATGTTTCTTTTGTGAATATCAAGGTTAATCATTTACTCGCTCTGCAATCATATTCATCTAGATTTCTATTATGATTAATTACTTTAAACTTTGACCGAGTTCCAACAATCGATCATTTATTAATTAATGTAATCGTAGTAGTTATCCAAAGTTTTTTTTTTTTTTTGGTTACTGAGACACCAGCTACCCTGCTATTGTAATATTAATAATAATAATTATTAAAGAATAACCGATTCATACGCATTTGTCAATAAATAACCATTTTATAAATACAGTAAAATTCTTTGTAAAATTTAATATGTACAAAACTATCAGTTTATTAGGTTATAATTTTTTAATTTAGTTGAACCAATTAAAATTAATGAAATCAGAAAGAAATCATTTTTTAAAAATTTAATTCGGAATAAAGTTGTATACAAATAGTACCAGTATGTTCAAGCAAAGTACTGATGTTGCTGCGAGATTTGCGCAGAACGCATACTTGAGAAACAGAGCGCCCAAAAAGAGTATAGCAAGTTTGGTTAAAATTTTAAAAAAATTTAATAACTGAAACATATGAGAGAATCAACATTATTTACAAAATGTAATTAAGGAATGTGATCACTATTTCCTGATAACAATTATCAATAACAATATATTATCCTTATAATCAATCACTAGTATTAAGTTTATATTTAACTTCAAAAACCAATATTTCTATAGCATTCTTCTATTAAGTAATTCATAGTTTACACTTCAATACAATTACAAAAAAACTACTTTACACTACTTAAGTAAATTATAGTTTTAGCTATCTAACTTTTCACTTGTATGTGAATAGAATTTATTTAATTTTAATAAACTCTTTTATTGATTGCACTCAAAGGCATTTTACTTTACTCTCTACCATACTAACAATAAATTGATTCACAGTTAATACTAAATGAAATGGTTTTTCACCTCTGTGAATATGTAACAATACTAATCTCAGGAAATACTAACTTACTAATCCGGGTAAGTGTATTTGTACGAATTAATCCTCTAATTATCAATTACAAATAAATTACACTAGCATCACATATTAACAACTCATAATCACTTTGAATACTAGTATATAGAAAGTACATTACTATGCGTGTATTTCTATACTTCTTATCTTCAGTAACAATTTAAATAGATTAAATAAACTTACAGTTGTTGTTTTCAAGATCCACCTACTTGTAGACTGCTCTCTGCCTTCTTGATATATCCACACTGATAAATTAAATATTTCACTTTACGAAAGCACTTCGGTTTCTCCTTGAAACCTTTAGATTTAACACTAACACTTTTCACTTTTTATCCCGTCTTCTATTTGACGTAAGGTGTTGGCTTCTCATCTTATGTGACTAAACAACACAAATATGAATAAATGAATATTCTTATATTCAATGTGCAAACTTCATTTGGTCTTCTTAATAACCGTTGATATCGGAACATAAAGCTGTATCACCTTTTCGAAGATACTTTAAGTTGACTTCGGCTCTCCCGAACTTTCCCGTTCCCTCTAAAGCGAAATGGGTCTTCCTCCGTCTTCAAGATACAGAACTTTTATTTGGCTGATAATAATAACTATTATTCTTAATAGCTGTCTTCGGTATCACCGCAACAATTGTGTGGATTTCTATTTATCTCAGTATACAGTCAATACTCGTGAACGATAATATCCGTTCCGTCTTCTTTATAATAAAATCTTCCGTAATTAATTCTTCTGAGAACTTACGATAATCCGCATTAATAGATTCAGTTCCATTATTATAATACTTTCGTGAATTAAACTTCGTCTTCTTAATAGCAACAATACTGGCAACTTACTGGTTACAGTTATTAGCATAAACTTCCAATTTCTCGTCTTACAATTTCACCGGCTTCGGACGACTTCTTCCCTCGAACGAATAATGTACTCGCCTGACTTCACGCATTAACTGTCGGATTTAATTATCTTCAGCTTTTGCTTAACTTCAACTTTATTCAAGGGATTTTTCCGGTTTCTTCTATTCCATAATATTATCCAGAATATGAATGCTAAGGAAGTTATATTCTATCATTCTTCAGTTGCTGTCGACGCAAGCTTATCACTCTCCATAACTTCAGGGAAAAAAGGGTTCATTTCTTGCTTCTCCCTATTAAGACGATTTGAGATTACCGCACATACTCGGAGCATTCGATTGGACTACATCCGTCCATCTCCTTAGAGCTCCACACTTCAACTGCACAATGCCAATTGACACGTCTCATCGATCACATGTCAACTCTCGTTACGTAATAAAGAAACATCTGCATATTCAAATTAGCACCAATGAGCTTTGCTCATATTCAATAAAAATAAAATAAATTTATTTTCAAGCAATTTCATTTTTTTTAATTAATTTAATTTACTACTTCATTGAAAATATTTCTCAGGGAGTAATAAATAATTTCATATCACCAACAGATGTATAACTGACCTTACTTAAAATTATCCATAATACAGGACTGTCGCGATTCTGGTTTCATCTTTTGTACAATGTTTTCTAAGTTTTGTAGTTTATAAAAATATTCTTCAGCTCCCTCATGGCTCGTAAAAAAATGTCTTACGACATTTAATGCTGTGAGCTTCTGCTTGTGTCACCGCTTCACTTTTAGTATCACTGTCGTTATCCTCACTTTCTAATGAATTGGAATCTAAAACTTGCGAAACAATTTTGGAAATCGAAGCTTGAGAAGTGGTAGTAATTTCATCATCAATTCTCACGTATTCATTTTCCCCTTCTATAGCACAGCCGCATTTCTGAGATCTTGTATTAACACAGGTAAAAGAATATCGTCTTCATCATCTTCATCTGTTATGTCATCCACACTATTTATAGAAAATTGAAAAACCAGCTTGTCGAAAGCAATTTGAAATGCATGGGTTTGACACCAAGCTCCAAGTTTTATAAATATAAAAAATTACATCTAACACAGACACGTGATTTTTTTTTCTCATCAATTGCTGAAATTAAGTCTTTCAGAAGGAGCTTTCTGTAATTCATTTTCAGATTTTGAATGACTCCCTGATCCAAAGAACAGGTAAAACACTGGTAAGATTTGGTGGTAAGAAAACAAGCTCAATTGATTTCAACTGAGGTATGTTGATATGAGCAGGGTAATTGTCTGCGATGAAAACAACTTTTCTTTTATTTTACAAAAAGTGTCTATCGAAACGCCGTATAGTTTTCTCAAATATGTTAGCATTCATCCAAGCTTTTTTGTTTGCATCATAATTCAAAGCTAAAGATTTAACGTTTTTAGATCAGCGTGGCTTTTGAAATTTTCCGATAACTAGCGGTCTCAGTTTTTCAGAGCTATCCATATTAGCTCCTAAAAAAATTGTCAGTCTTTCTTTACTTTTTTTCCCCCTATATATTTTTCTTTCTTGAAAGGAAGAGTTTTGTCGGGAAAAGAAAGAAAAATTCTTGGAATTCAATCAGTGTGGCACTGAAATCACAGACAAAAGTGACCTTTTATGCATTTACGGTATGTAAGACCTGACCATATATCCGATAATCCCTATCAAAGAATTCCTATTCAATGAGCCAGGACTTTAGAAAAATGACCTTATATGCGGGTAGCCTTATATCGAGGTGCGACTGTAATTGCCATTCAAAAATATACATTTCATTATATATCTATACTACTATTATAAAGCAGAAGATATTGTGTGTTTGAACACGCTAATCTCAAGAACTACCAGTCCAATTTGAAAAATTCTTTTTGCGTTAGAGAGCCAGCTTATTGAGAAAAGTTATAGGCTATATAACATCACGCTACATTCAATAGGAGCGGAGCAGTAAACATAAACATAAACAAATCTGTCAA
>JAFIDM010000002.1:35496412-35535681 GCA_023159025.1 Thereuonema tuberculata
ACTTTAGCATGATTTTCTCAGAATTAAGACTGAAATTTGTAAAATTTGATGAAATTGTCTTTATTTTTACAAAAGTCTCCAGATATTTTTGTAAATTAGATTCTGTTTTCAAGTTCTTATCAAAAAAAAAAAAATAACAACCACGCAGAATCATGACTAGAGACTTGTAAATTAAAAATCAAAATATCTTATTAGGGCTTTATAAAAAGAACTTTTAAGAACTTAAATTTATTGTTACAGATTGCTAAATGTACAGACTGTTTACAGACTGATTGCTGTATTACTTGAAATAACAAATGCTTGTTTAATTTACATTAGCATGATTTTCTCTGAATTAAGACTGAAATTTTCTAAAATTTTAATTACGAAATTGTCTTTATTTCTACAAAAGTCTCCTGATATTCTGAATCTAAATTAGATTCTGTTTAAAAATTTTACAATTTTCAAATTTTTAGTAATAAATTATAAAATACCAAATTTCGTGTACGCTCTAATCTCTTAAATATTTTATGCAGTATTTTTCATTATCTTATTGTAAAAGTAATAACTATTAATTACATCTAAGAATTACAAATATATTTTTTTTTATTAATGATATTTATTGTTGATTTTCAGTATTTGCTAATACGAAAATAACATAAGTAAACAAAAAAAATTATTTGGAAATAACTAAAATACATCACAAAATTTTGATTACTAAATAAATTTTAATGTCATTTTATTGAAATAAAGTATTGGGATAGATTTAGACGACAAAAAAATTTCGTAGGCTTGCTTAAGAGTGTATCAGGCGAAACAGTTTTATTTTCCAGCTGTCCTCCAAGGAAATAGTAACAAAAGAATTCAGAAACTGTCTTATTGTTTGAAGGAAGATTTCAGAAAACCTCCAGAGGTGTATCTTCAGACAGTGGATTGAATTACGGTTACAAAAACACTTAATGTTGAGCCTGAATCTCTAAGAAAGCTTACCGATCCGCGAAGCACTCGAAACCACACGCAAAAGGAGCTCGAATTTTTATTTGGTAAATCCTAAAGATTAAATAGATAAAACTTAACATATTAGTACAACTGAATTTTAGAGATTACCATTTATTTCATTAGACTTACAAAAATAGCAAAACGTTTGGAGTAATTGAATTTGGCGTATAGTGAATATTTTCAATGTAATTTTCAATATATTTCCAATGACTCATGTTAGAGAAGTATATGCTGTAGTAGCCTATATGCTGTAGTGATGATTAATTGTTACGTAAACAGGTAATAAGGAAAGTAAGAATCACCTACCGTTAATAGCAAATATTCAGACTAACTTTATTTCTGTTATGATTTGGCTTTGGTAAATAATTTACTAGGTATATTAGTATAATTACAAAAATTGTTAGTTCTCATTGAGTGCTACATAGAAAATGCGTCTCAAATAGCATTTTCCCCAAGACGTGCTTTTATCTAGCAAGTTCGACTTAATAGAATTATAACTCAGCCAGGAATGTATCTAAGCAATTTAATCAACAATAACCAATGTAGATTTTGTTCTCTAATTATCTAATTCTATAATTATTAATATCTAAGACTCTAATTATAGAGTCTTAGATATTAATAAAATTTTACTATTTTCGATAATTTCAAAGGATTTCTTTAGTATTTGAAAAAGCTTGGCAAGATAAGTAAGTTGCATGTTGATCGAGAAAACTGAATCGGTTGGTTCAAAAACGATTTGCAAAAAATTAATCATTTATCGAGCGGGAGTCATTGATTCTTTACTTGTATCTAAAGGAAGACAGCATCGGTCGATACATTAATTTCGTTATACTCATCCAAATATTACAACTCTTATCATTGAACGACATGTCAATATCTTAAGATTTTGTCCATTGCTTTTGATATTCTCATCTGTAGGCGCAGTTTTCCTGGCTTTGTTTCAAGCAAATACATTTAGAATAGTTGTATTTACCATGGTAGGATTGCGTTAAACATTTTACTGCAAATAGAAACAAACCCGATAGACATTAAAGGATTCTAAACTTTACGTTCAGTGCAAGTTTTTACTATAGCATAGATAACTTTTATTCAATTCAGCATTGGCTTATCTGGAGTTGACTTATTTTGTCCATTTTTTTTTTTTTTGTGAGTTTAAGCTTTTCAATGAGAGATGTATATAGATTAGTTTCTTCTTAAAAAGTATAAAAAGTGTAATGATACACGAATTTAAAAACAGCAGTTAAATTCAATTACCAAAAATCGATACAATTTTTACATATATCTTGGGAATTATATATAGCTAGAACCAAATATGATACGTTCATCATTTGTTTTTTTAAACACATGATTTCAGAAACATTCCTGAGTATGTAAATGCAGATTCATAAAAAATATAATAGTCAAACAGTTGATGTGGCCAGCCAGTAATTTATAAAAGCCAGTTTTGTTTTAAGCACAATATTTTTGTGCTTTGAAAAATAAGAAATTGATACTTGCTATGTCCCTATTGCCTTCACAATACCCAAGAATGTGCCCTGTACTCTCCTCTTGTACACTAAAAAAAATCAGGCTGATAGAAGGTTTAGGTAAATATTTATGCTGTTCCCAATCATCTCTCAATTTTAACAAATAAAATTGCCTGGGGGCTTATTTAAAAAAAAAATGTTTTTTCACTATTTCAAATTAATACTTAAAAGTCAAATCATTTAATCATGATTAGCATAAAAGGTTGAGTGTTTTTTTTTTTCAGTGTGGTTCCCCCTTAAAAAATACTGAAAACATCTATTTTTGCTTTGAAAAAATATTTATTAAAAACATTACATTTTAATTGTGTATTTATACAGGGTGTTTCAAAAATACACGGCATAATTTCAGGTATGTATTTCCCACATGTAGACAATCAAAATAGTTCATTACAACATATGTCCGGAAATGCTTCATTTCCGAGTTATGGCCTTCACAACATTGAAAATCACCGGAACGTTTTTCGTTCCACCAGGAGAGGTACCCACAGCGACAATGTCCAGATCGGAAGACATTTGTAAGTCTCCATCACCGTCTGTGCGAGTATGGAAAATTTCACTCTCCTGGATTGGGAAGGGGACGACCAAGGTCTACAACTCCAGAAGAACAGGAGGAGATTCTGGAGACTGTGAACAGAACTCCTTCTGTCAGCACACGAAGGTTAGCGTTGCAAGTGAATGTTCCCCATACGACTGTCTGGAGACTGCTGAAAGAGCATCAATTGTATCCTTATCATTTGCAACGTGTACAGGCGCTGTCACCAGCAGATTACCCTGCACGAGTTAGGTTCTGTCAGTGGTTCTTGCAGCAGTGTGCTGCAAATCCGAACTTTCCTGCCTTAGTATTATTTACAGATGAAGCACAGTTCACACGAGATGGCATAACAAATTTCCACAATCAGCATGTATGGGCGTATGAAAACCCAAATGCAACTGTTGTATCTCATCACCAGGTGCGGTTCTCCCTCAACATGTGGGCCGGTATCATTGGTGATCGATTAGTTGGACCCCATGTACTTGTAAACAGACTTACGGGGCAGGCGTACACAAACTTCCTGGAAAACACCATACCTCATGTTTATGACGACACTCCACTGATCGATCGTCAGCACGCTCACTTCTTGCATGACGGCGCTCCTGCACACTTCAGTCGTACGGCTCGCCGGTACTTGGATCGAACGTTTCCTGATCGATGGATAGGTAGAGGTGGCCCAATTGCTTGGCCTCCACGCTCACCTGATCTGAACCCTCTCGATTTCTACTTGTGGGGCCATTTAAAATCATTGGTTTATTCGTCTCCGGTGCCTGATTTGGAATCCCTTCGGAATCGAATTGTGGCACGTTCTGAGGACATACGCAACATTCCTGGAGTGTGGGATCGTGTTCGCAGGTCATTGAGACATCGATGTGAGGTCTGTATTCAAGCAGGAGGTGGTCATTTTGAACATCTTCTGTAATGGCAACGACCGGCGGAACGAAAAACGTTCCGGTGATTTTCAATGTTGTGAAGGCCATAACTCGGAAATGAAGCATTTCCGGACGTATGTTGTAATGAACTATTTTGATTGTCTACATGTGGGAAATACATACCTGAAATTATGCCGTGTATTTTTGAAACACCCTGTATACATTGATGTCCTAAAATTAAGGAATCTTGCAAAATGAACTATTCTGGTTGTCCGGTCGGGACCAAACTTTATAGGGGGTGCAGAAGATCTTCCCAATATCATCATCACACAAAAAGTAAAGGTGACAGCACTGCCTCTAACAGGAGAAATAAAAATATCTGAAACGTCATTAAGATAGAAGCAACTGGAGTTTTCAGTTTTTTATTCAGGAATTTCTGGAAGGCATAAAGAGAGTTCAGTAGACTATATGGTCCCCCCGCACAGCTACGCAAGCAATGCAACGTGCTGGCGTACTCAAACCAGAGTATAAAGCAAACTTTGGGGGATTCCATCCCACTCTTCAACCAATGATGTCCTCAGCTCGGATAGAGTTCATGATGGCGGAATGCGTCTAACAACACACATTCCGAGAGCATCTTCAATTTTCGATTGGAGTCAGGGTCGGGAAACGTGCACGCCACTACAAATTATGGATGTCCTCAGGTTGGAAATACTCGTCCACCAGACGAGCCCGAGGCGGACGGGCGTTGTCGTTCGTGAACAGAAACTCTGGACCAACGGCATCCCTAAAAAGTCGCACATGTTGTTGAAGGACATTGTCTCCTTACGACTGGGCAGTTACGGATCCTATGTCGAAGATTTGCAGTTGTGTATGAGAGCCCAGAATAATGCCTGCCCACACATCGCACCTGCCACCACCATGCCGGTTGTGTTCGACGGTGTTGGCAAGATTTGTCTTTGTTCTTTACTTCCTCTAGTCGTGAATCACAGTCTAGACTGTACCGGGACTCATCAGAAACCATGACATAGCCCCATTTTGCCTATGACCATGGTGCGTGTTCAGTACACTACAACAAGCGTCCCCTCCGGTGAGCTTGGCTCAAGGGGATATACCTCATTCGTCTCCTGGCTTACAGACCAACTGCATGGAGTCGCCTGTGCTCTGTTGTCTGGATGCAGTGGTTTGTGTTGCTGCTGCCAGCGTACTGGCAAGGTGGCGCGCCTTGCTGCGGGGATTCCGCTGGCTGTTAGCGACAGATAGCGGTCTTCCCGGGGTTGGTTACATATGGACGTCCTCTGCTATAGCATCGGGTAATATTTGCATCCTGCTGGGAAAGTCTCCATAAGCGAGAGATGACACTGGTTGATACGTTCAGTGCACAAGACACTTCCACTTCTGACTGGCCTGCCTCAAGACGTCCTACCACTCTGCCTCTTGATTGCAGGTTCAAATGGACATGATGGGCCATGGCTAACAATTGACATAAAATCAGTAACAAAAACTGTCACACAAATCCGCACTGCCACTACACAGGTGACATTTCTGAACTTTCTTTAATCAGAACGGATTCTACCATTTTTTTGTGTGTAGGGGGATGGTATTGGGAAGACCTTCTGCACCCGTCTACCATGTTTGGTCTCGACCGGACAACCAGAGCAGTTCGTTCAGGAAGAACCCTTAATTTAAGGACATCAGTGTATTTACAAATGTTGTTTGAGCTAATGATGATCTGGCTGTATAGAAAGTTGCCTCGCCCCTCCTCCATTGTCACTGTCCGATTGCTACTATTTTTGATAATTAATTTCATACTTTGAATTTCATATGGTGTAAATCAGACATCAATCACGACCAGTCCTTTAAAAATGTTGGTAACTGACTCCAACTGATAATTTTAAATGACTTTTGCAAAACGATTCCCAACTAAACGTTTCAGACTGAAGTTAGTTAAGCCGCAATGTATTCACAGCAATTGATTATTCTAGGAGAGACCTGCGCAACAGGTTTGTTAAGGAAAGCTCTCATCTATTACTAATTAGATCTTCCAATTCCATGTGAACATCCAAGGGAACTATAGATGCGAAATATCAAGAGAATCAAATCGTGATTCCCTTCATCATTATGGAAAATTGGAAACTAATGAAAGAATTTCAAATAGCTTAAAGTTCTATCAAGGATCCGCAATAAGAGCTGTTTTTGGCTGACTGGTCACGACTATTTGTTAAGAAAAGCCTCCTCATCTGACATCTGTGCCAAGAAGAAAGGATGATGGGCATCTCTCAATTCCGCAATTCAATGACTTCAAAAGGTAATCACAGACAAAATACAAATTACACGAGCTTGAAAATTAGCTGCTGAACGTCGTAGATATTTCGTTACTACCAATCACTTCCTGAATGATATTCGCGCTTACTTTTTTTTTTTTTTTTTTTATTTATTCTTCAAAATATTACATTACAGTCCTACTAGGTTAATTGACCTGTGTTGTAGGTGCTGTGAGTTAAAATGATATCAGAAACAAAAATGGTCCTGTATACATTTAGAGTAAATAATTTTACAAATAAAATTAGAATAAGCAATATTTCAAAATTTGAAAATAAAAGTTATATATAAACTTTTATGATATCTTATAAATGCATAACTTATGAGTACATAATAAATGTAAAGTAAAGTACATAAAGTATACAAAATTAATCCTTTTTTTTTTTTTTTTTCAAAATTAGTCGACCCAAATAATTTTACCAGATATTATATCTCTATATATTATTTTTTTTAAGGTAGATATCTTTTCAATTTTTTTCATATCAATTGAAAATTGGTCGAATATTTTATTAATAAGTCTGTTTTTAATTCGTAATCCGAAGTTATTTCTTGGATTATCAAAGACTTGTTTAGTATATATTATATTACTTCTTGTTGTATGGATATTTTCTTCCTGCATGTTATAACATATTATATAAAATTTTTACATAATTAAATTAAAAATAACTCTTTGTTGAGGAAATAATATTTTATTATTTATTAAAATTTGATTTTGTTGTTCAATTTGCAGTTTATTAAAGTTAGGAAAAATGAAATTTATTATTTTTTTCAAGATTCTGTTGATATTTTTCATTTCATTTTTATTTATATAGATCCAATTATCTATACCGTAATTTATTATTGAGTCAATATATGATTTGAATAATATAATTTTTGTTTTTTTAAGAAAGATGTCTTTAATATGATAAAACATATATAAAAAGTAATTTAACCTTTTTAATATATGAATATAATGAGTATGCCATGTATATTTATTATTTATATATAGACCTAGATATTTATAATTATTTATTATTTCTATACTTTCACAGTTACAGGTGTTCATATCTTCTGGTTGGTTGTGTATGCAGTGGAATTCATGATATTTTATTTTTGGTATAATGTTGATTTTTTTATTATTTGAAGTAATTATCATATATTTTGTTTTATTTTTATTAATGGCTAATTTATAGTCATGTGTCCATTTAATTATATTAATAAAGTCATTTTGTATTTGTTCTTGTGCTATTGAAAAGTTTTTATTTGTGTTTATTAATAATAAGTCATCTGCATAAGCAAAGATATTTGAATTTGTTGAATTTTTGAAAATTGTATTAATATATATTATAAATAATATTGGACCTAAGGTAGATCCTTGTGGTACGCCTTTTTTTAAATTATATATTTTACTTATTTTATTTTGAATTTTAACTTTGAATTTTCTTTTTTTTTAAATAATTTGTTAGTATATTAAGCATTGGGCCTCTTATACCAATATAATTTGTTCTTGTAGTAATATGCTGTGATCTAAACTATCAAATGCTTTTTGCATGTCTATGTATATAATTAGAATGAAATTACTTTGATTTAAGCTTTTATTGATAATTTCATTTAAATCTTGTAATAATAATGTTGTACTTTTATTTTTTTGATATGCATATTGATTTTTATGTATTAACTGATATTTTGCAATAAAATTATAGATTGTGTTAAAAATGTAGGTTTCTGTAATTTTTGATAAATTTGAGAGTAATGAGATTGGTCTATAATTTGTTACATTCAGATAATTTCAATTTTTGAAAATAGGAATTAATTTGGCTATTTTCCATTTATCTGGATATATACCTTTTATAATAATATTATTTATTAATAAAGTCATAAAATCTGCTTTGTAATCTGTAGTCAATTATTTGAAACGCCACTTAATTTTAATGATACATATTTTTTCACATCGAATAAGTGTGCAAAAGCTAAACAAACTTCTCGAAATATTAAAACACAAATAAATTAACATTTTAACGCATTTTAATTTATGTGTGTTTTAATGTTTAGAGAAATTTTTTCAAATCATTTGCATATTGGGGGGAATATTGTTAATGAGGAGACTAGATATTAATTAAATTTAAGGAAAATCATAGTAATTATTAAAAAAGAAGTTTGAACTATTGCTATTTAAATTAAAAACATTTGCCATTATTTATCCATATTTTTTACAGATACTGTATACAATAATTGAGGATTCGTTAGGTAATCTAAATAACCCTCGGTTCCACATATCGATGCTCAGCTGTGTTATGATATAATTATTTCTGCTCTATTATTTCTGTTAAAATAAAGTAACTCAAATTAAAATAAAATTATTTCTCATAAAATGTAAACCTTTATTTTGAATTATTTTGTAATATTAATAAGAGATATGGAATGGTTCTTAACATATTCGAACGTAATCTAATGTTCAAAATTAGTCCTCAAATGATTACAAAAAAAAACTTTAAAATAGTTTTCTTCCGTATTGTTCTAAATAAAAATCATAAGGCGCTAATAATTCAGAAATTAATATCGCCAGATGGCGTTTATTGAAACTGAAACTTTTCCTGATTCCTTATGGCGCTTCATGGTTTGCTTATTCTGTTTTCGATGCGCCATTAACAAAACTAAATTTTAGGCTTGAGCTACCATCTGTTATTCTTTTAATATGGAATCTGGAAAAGATAGAAAAGAGAATTTAAGAAAAAAAAAGTTAGGTTTCTCTTCAATAAGTAATGAGAATTTAGGTTTTCCAGAAAATATAAAGTTTCAACTGATCGTATTCAGAAGATTAATTTAAAACTGATTTGTTCCTTTGTATAGTTTTAAGAACTACTGAAATTATTTTTTAAAATTTTTTAAAAAATCGGAAAGTTCCTGAGAAAACTTGAAGCCTACTTAAGGAAAGTAGGCTTCAAGTTTTTTTTCAAGTTTTAATTCTGCATCAACTATCAGCTAATAAATTCTTATTTAATTTCCTTAATGAATAGCAAATACGAAACAATTAGTTGCTGATTAAAATTAGTTTCCTAATTTACTTCATAAAATAATTTTTCTGTTACAGTTAGTAAAAATAAGTCGTCACACTGTATTAAAGGCATTAATTTCAAATGCTGTAGAAACATCTTTCTGTTTTCAATGTAATTAAGGCTGCTTTATAGGCCTACATTCTCGAAAACTACCCTCAAATATTCAGGCTGCTCGAAAACCTGACGGTGGATCGAAATAGATTAATAGATCTACGTTGAGGCAAGGTTTAGAAGCAAATTGATACTAGTGCGCCTAGTGGCGATACTAACTTCACGCTGGAATCTTCACGCTGTACTTTGTCCTTAGTTTTGTCATCCACTACCTTTGTCTTTTTAATGAATATTTTTTTCCTTTTTCTTTATCTCTAATGTGCGATGAGTTGAGACTTAACAAACAAACAATAAAGCTGCAAGTCTTCTTCGCTTCGCTGGCACGGCATTTTTAATTAAATATCAACAAAACAAGCAAGTCTCAAGAGCAAAAGAGACTGTCCTTGGGCGGATTTAGGTCTTGATATCTGGGGGTGCGAGCTCACCGGAAGGTATGAGGTATTTGTATATCAAATTGAAACACCAAAACCCAATTTAAATGTTCCGTTTTTAGGTCTAAATTAATAATCAATAAAATTATTATAACAGAAAACATTTTTATTTATCTGTAAAAAAAATTATCATCCCAAAAATCTGGGGGTGCGGCGCACCCCCTAGCACCCCCGTAAATCCGCCCATGAGACTGTCCACTGGAAATTCACTCGGTTTAAAACGACGCCGATATTGCCGAACTGCAACTGGCAAGTATCAAGTTTTCTAGTATGTTTCAGACAAGTTTCGAGAGCTTGTAAAGCAATCTTATGTTTTAATGTTTTGTGTCTTCTTATTTAGCAATTTCTCATTAAAAGTAATAAAATATGAAAGGCTGTAATTTCCAAATGCTTGGGGCTATGTTTGATGTTTCAGATTCAAAGGAAAAAGATATTTTTCAGCGTTTATTCTTATCCCGTCAGTTTCAGTAATATGGTCATTTCAATAAAAAAAGGCCTTTCAATTTAATACATTTTCATATTATATATTCCGCCAAATGAGATTACATAGAGCCCTCCTTTCTTATAAAACTGCTAGACTCCGCCAGCTATCGGTCATAAACTTCAACATCACTTTCAAGATGGCAAGACTCTCAGAAGATACGTAGTGATTCGACATGAGTGTTCAAGACACAAAACCGCTAAAATTCATTGTCAATTACTAGACGTGTAGGGATCCAACAGCATGTTTTCGTGTGGAATAAGCTTTGATGCCAAGCCACACAAAGCCAAATACCCCCGTAACTGGCCAGAAGGCTACTGGGGAAATAATTTGCTTCACAGCCACTTCACAGCCCAGACTTGAATCGAGTGATTTTCTTAACCATTTGGCTGAAAGGTAATTTGCAACTTAAGTCGAAGTTCAGTATGCCATAATGTCCTGCCTCCAGGAGCTATACACCGATTTTTTCCATGCTTCGATGGAAGAAGTGCTGAGACAAGTATGTAGATTATGTGGGAAAATAATGTAACTAGATCTGCGTTGTTGGCTATGCAAACTAAACAAACGTGTTTAAGAACAAAATGATTTCAAAACAAAAAAAGCCTATTGTAATATTCACTTCATGATAGTTATTACTATTTATAATTAACGATAGACTTATAATCACACATCGTAGTTTGTTTTTAGTATTGTTTTCAAGCTTTCATATGTTGTTAAACTTATGTTGTTGTGGATCCGTATACGTCTTCTAAACCTGTATGTAAGTATATTACAATATCATTATTCATATATTCATTGAAATATATTATTATTATTATAATAACGATTGTTCCCCTTAAGGAGAGCGATTGAACTTGAGTTCCTGATTTCATCTCTGCTTGTTGTTCCTCTTTTCCTCCCAGAATCTCTTCATCCACTCGGAATGCTCTTTCTTCCGTTCCTCCGTCCATTTTTTCCCAGGTTGTCGCGATGTTCCTTGCTTAAACTTTACATTCATGATTTTATTCCGGCACTCCGTGCGGTCATCGAGATTCTCTATGTTAATCTGTTGTAGGTCACTCTGGACCTCTTTCAGCCATTCTGCGCCACATTTACTCTCTGTTATGATATCGAGTAGTTTCTTTGCCACTCTGGAGTTTTCCATTCTGTAGATATGTGTATAGAATTTTGCTCGGCGTTTCCTGATTTCTTCTGTTATTGTGTTGGTCTTTTGATAGAGTTCGCTCTGAGGTCTCTTCATCCAAATGCCGTTTTTATTGATTGCCCCGTAAATCTTCCTGAGAATTTTTCGTTCTTGCTTTTCTATTTCCCTAATTTTGGAATGACCGTCGATTACCACAGTTTCAGCTGCGTAGGTTGCTTCAGGAAGGATCACTGTTTTATAGTGCCTTAATTTAGCGTCTGTCGAAATGCATTTCTTGTTTTAGTGAGTCCATGTTAGCTTGTAGGCCTTCTGGAGTTTGATGACTCTTTGTTCATTGGCGATTCGGTTTAGCCCTGAGGATTGTATGGTTTCACCAAGGTATTTGAAATGGCGAACTTGTGCGATTTTACAGTGTTTTGTGATTAAAGGAGATTTATTTTCTATCCGTCTTTCCATATATTGGGTTTCCTCGTAAGAGATTTGCAGTCCGGTTTTTTTTGTGCAATTTCATGTAATTTTTCCACTGCATGAATTGCTTCAGTTCTGTTGTCTGTGATCATTGCAATATCGTCCGCGAACGCGAGGCACTTGACCTTAAATCGATTCCCTTTCTTGATACCAATTTGGATGCTCTTTACTTGAGGTTCCCATTCCCTTATGATCTTTTCTAGAACAATATTGAAGAGGATTGGGGATAGTCCGTCCCCCTGTCGGACTCCAGTTTTGATTACGAAGGGCTCTGATATTTCGCCCATGAATTTCACTTTGGACGTTGTTCCTGTAAGTGTCTGTTCAGTGATTTTTCGGGTTTTCGGTCGATCCAGAATTCTTCCATGATTTTGAAGAGGGTTTCGCGGTCTACTGAATAATATGCTTTTCTGAAGTCGATAAATGTAATTACTGAATTTCTGCATTTCCTCATTTGTAATATCGCTTTTAAGCTCCAGACCTGTTCTATATATATATATATATATATATATAATTAATATTTGTAATATAGAGACTTCCGTGCAACTAAATCGACTCACCCCTTCAGAGCGCACAAAAAGGCGTATATCTTTTAAATGCCTCAACCGATTTTCAAAAAAATATTTTTTTTGAAAGCCTAATATTTTTACTTCACAATGACACCATTATTATTAAAATCTGTACAATATTTTTCAAATAAATGTGATCTGAACGTAAGCGTAGCAAGATGCAGTTTGAACGGAAACCACAAGTTGCGCGCCGCACTCCCCTATAAAATCCCACGTGGACCGATATTTCGTATCAGTCGCTTATCAGACGTTCATCTGTACACATCTCTGCAAGTTTAATTCATTGTTTTCACAAACCCATGGATACTATGCCACAAGTTGTTGTTTTGTTGCAAGCAGGCCACAATCAATGAGAAGTCGCTCGTGAACTAAACTTGAGCCAATATGCTTATTTTTGTTATAATTTAATTTTTAGTATCCACAATTTTTTTTTCTAAGCATGCATTTTGCTTGCGTTTTCATTCAAAATGCATTATAAAACAAAATATTGTACAGATTTTAATGATAATGGTGTCATTGTAAAGTAAAAACATTAGGCTTTCAAAAGAAATGTTTTTTGAAAATCGGTTGAGCCATTAAAAACATACGCCTTTTTGTACGCTCTGAAGGGGTGAGTCGATTTAATTGCACGCGAGTGTATTTTTAATACATACAATAATTAAAAGAAAAAACATTCGAATTTCGTTTTGTAGATTTCTATTATTATCTGATTTTTCCTACTAAAAGTTTAACAGCATATGGAAATTTGGAAACAATCCTAATAATAAACCACGATGTGTGCTTATAATTCTTACGTAATAACTATCATGAAGTGAATATGTTTTTTTTGTTTTGATATCATTTTGTTCTTAAAATCCGTTCATAGTTAAATTCTGTAGCTCATAAGATATTTTTATCAAGTTTTCTCTTAAATAATTGATGGACCCATTAGAAGAAGAATTTAAGAAGAAGATATATTGTATCTTTCTGTTACAGATGGTGGCTGTTATCGGAATTGCAGATTTAATCGTATCAGCAGAGTTAGTTAGGCTTATTTACGATTATCTATTTGTCATTATGATAATGGCAAATATTGGTTTATTAATGGTGTTATACCATCCTCTAGTTATCGCTGGCTTCAGTGTGTTTACAATTACACAAGGCTTGATGTTAAGTTTAATCATCAAAAAGACTTCAGTCGTAGAAAAATCCAATACTGTTCTTTTCATAATAACAGTTTGTGCTTTGTTGTATCTCATTCTTTTAATGGACTTACGAGAATTCATAGACAAGCTTCCATCAGTTGTGCTTTCATTTGCTACATTAATGACTGTTTCATTTATTCTGCTAAGAATCTCACCAGAAGACAAGTACTTTGGTTTCGGAGAAGCATTGGGTTCAGTTCTTGTTTTAGTAAGTGTTACCAGTTTTCATCTTCATGCAATGGCGCAAGGACTGCAGAGATACAATTTCGCTGGAAAGGAACCTTTCTTTGCAGTAATGGAGATACAGATTGACATGTTTTTCTGTATTCTATTGATTGCCTCATTTACTCATTTTAGAAGTATTTCAGAAATAAGGACAAGATTGGATTAGAATTAGAATTTATATGAGTCTCGAGATGAAGAAACTTACATAGGACTCGCAAATTTGACAATCTTTTACGCATTTGCTTCGTCGGACTTCTAACCTTTAAGTAATTCTCCAACTGAAAATGCGGAAATCTGATAAGAAATAATGAGGAATTAATATCTACAGTTAAACATTGCCCTTTTATATCCTTAATATAAAAGTTAAAGTTAACAGTAGTTTAGACCGTCTGCTAAGTAGTAAACCTAAATGTTTCAAACCATATCTTATAAGCTAATCATATTAAAAATTATATTGAAATTTAGGTAATTTTTAGGTTTCGTTTTATAAAATTCAAGTAAATCTAAACCTCAGCTACTTTTAATGCTTTATCTAATTTAACTTCTGTAGTAAGTTATTCTTTTTTTTCTTGTAAATTAGTCCTTCCTCTGTAAGGAACTACATTTATTGTTTCATTAGAATTCAAGATTGAAATATTAATCAAGTAGCAGATTTTGTTTGATTTAATTAGTTTGCTTTGAATATTTTGATTCATATTTAAAATAAAAATGTTTGATATAGTATATTAAAGCAATACTAAAAGCTATAATCCTTAATGTAATTTATTTACAAGGCAAATGAATGATAATATTTTTTAAGATATTTTCTTTAATCAAAGATTAAGAAACTAATTTTATAATAGTACGGAAATGTTGCTAATTAAAAATATTGTTATTTTTTTAAAAAAAATCATTTTATTGATCGTATCCTCAATAACAAGATTCATCTCTTATAACAGAAATAGAGTTATTAAATTTTAATGTCAGCTTTCACAGCTGTAACAGCTGAAACTAGTAGTAATCCTGTACAGAACTCGTACCACTAGTCACTATGCAATTCTTGGAGTCATGAAGATATCTGCGCAGTTAAAAAGGTCTCAAAAGTTTAAGTCGCTTCAATGATTTTGCCAATCAAATTGTATGAGAACTATTTAATGAATTCAGTTTAAATTAGAAATAGGTTGCATAGAAATTTCAAATAGTCAATAGGAGGAAACAAGTGAACAAAAATGTTTTATGAATAGCAATCAGCAGTAAACGATATTCAAAGAAATAGGAAACACAACAATACCAGTATTTACAAAACTCAGCAGACAATTCAATTTGTTGCATTTAACGGAACTGGGCTTTTTCTCTTATTAAAGTCAACAAATTTCATATGGGGTTGACTTCGTACGATTAAAATCTCTCTGAGGCTTGTAGGCTATAGTTTATTACATTATTTATAATATATAAATATTATGGAATTGGACTGAAAAAAACGTAAATGTTCCATTAGTAGGATGTCACTGAAGACTCAAACGGACTTAACTTTCTAACTAGAAGGTTATAATTTGCTGGATTGCATCACAGACATGGTACGCGTGTAATGAGATGCGCTGTAGCAGTTTAAAATGGCTTTGGATATTAGTAGGTTTTTTTTTGTGAGCAGAGTGTGTCCTCAGTCGAAATTCGTTTTTAAAATGTATTGCGGAGGTGTGATGTCAAGGCAACATGTCGCCAAGTAGTGTCATTTTACAAACTGGCAGGGAAACATGTGGCCAATCACGATCTCCGACTACAAAGATCAGCGGAAATAATTATTTCAATAATTCATGATTTTACACGCTACCGCATCTTTAAAATAAAAACAAAATACTTGAACCAAAATGAAATGTATTGAAGATAATAAAAGTATTCGTTATCTTCCTTCAATTTTGCATTTTCATAGTACTACAATAGAAATATTTCCTTAGATTTTCTTCTTTAAATTACATGCCAAATGAACTATGATTGTCTGAAGCACTTTTTTTTTTTAATATTATTGATATTTTGTTTTAAGGAAACTCCTGTAAAATATTTTGGTTGACAGTTTATTAGTTACACCATCTGTTTTTTACTAAATAGATATACTTAACAAATTATCACAAAGTCTGTATGTCATGTATTTGTTGTTTTAATTCAAAACAGTGATCTTTAGTATAAATGGA
The DNA here is from genome assembly GCA_023159025.1 of Thereuonema tuberculata. NCBI lineage: Eukaryota > Metazoa > Arthropoda > Chilopoda > Scutigeromorpha > Scutigeridae > Thereuonema > Thereuonema tuberculata. The sequence continues at coordinate 35,512,459 of JAFIDM010000002.1, forward strand.
AACTATTCTCCTTATTCGAAAATCCATTTGCGTCCCTTAATAATATTAGTACTGACAAATCATTTTCTCAAAATAACAAGCTATGTAATAACTTTAACAACTTACAAGGCAATTAAGCTTTTTTAACCCAACTTAACAATCAACTTTTATATTATCACCTTTAATATGTTTGTTTGTATTTATTTTATTTATTTGTTTGCAAGAGTAACCTTTGCAATTATCGATGTAATGGAAGAAAACCTAGAAGAACAACGAACTCCTTTGGAAAGAATAAGATTACTTTTGTTTATTTAAATACCTCATTTTTAACAAAAATGTTTATCTAGATTTTCTTAAAGGAAATAGCTACTAATTTCTGTGTCCATCTTTGCAGGAGACATTATCTGGATAATCGCAAGTCACTTCGTCTTGTGACCATACTGTTCCCGGTTTGCATGACAGACGAATTGGCTTCAGAGCAGCATCACATTCATAGAAAACACTGCAGCTGTCACTATCAACCAGGTAATCTCCTGGAGATCCACAACCTACGGCAAAAGAGAAATGGAAAAAGAAAATTAATATTAACAGATTTTTTTTAAAATAAACACGTCAATTCACAGTTTATAGCAAACACAAACCAAACGACACCGTATAATTAGCACCATTCGGACGGCCCTGAGTAAGTCGGCAGTGGCCTTCTTGAACCTGGAAGTGGCCGCATTGGGTAGACTGTATCAAATTCATTCGTAGCATGGTCCATTCAGTTTAGATAGATCCCAATTTCGACCAGTTATCACTATTGTCTTATCCCTTCAGTGTCCTAGAGCGGAAATACGATTTGACCTCAAAATTTTAAGCCCATGGGAAGTCCAGCGACGCGTGACTTTCTCTTTGGACTGTGAAGAGCATTACACACAGACACGGGAACCATAATAGCTCCTCCTAACGCTAAAAATGGTAGCTGAAAAAAGGTTTTACAGGTACGATAATCACTAATTGGATAGTAACTAATGCATTATTATTAATCTATCATAATTTCGTTAAAATTGTTTCATATATAACTGATAGTCACCATGCCACACATTATGTATGTTGGTACTTTCTTCGTGACGCCATGAGGAAAATCGTTTCTTAGCCAACATTCTATGCCTTTATCTCTTATTTGGTCCAGTCATATCTTTAATGACCAGAGGAAGTGCTGCTCATAGTGCAAATGTCAAGATTTATCAACCTACAATTGAAAACGTCCTTTTAATAACGATTCCAGTTAGTGTGTTCTGTAAATGGGACATCATTTTTTTTAGAAAATCATTAGCATTACATCTCGTTTTTAGTCGTTCAACTTTATAGTCAGTCCTTAGGAAATTATTGGCATTCATGGCTATGAAAGTACAGCCTTAAAAAAAATATTAAACGAATAAATCTGAACGCTATTACTTATGCAGCTATACCTATCGAATCCATAGCTGAACCGACATGATTAATTGATCAGCAATCCATAGAAACAATGGTATTAAAGTCCAAATAAATCTGACGATTTCCAAATAAATCATCATCTCTAAAATTCATTTTATAAGAAAATCCTGTAGGTTGCAATAATTACTGGGCTTTTACCGGGAATCAGGGATCTTAAATGATTAAAAAAAAACATTATTGTTAATGCTTACAACATTTAATGGAATAAATTGACGATGAACATTTTACAAAGCTTACAAAAAATTAGTTAATTTCTAATGCTATAATTAAGTAGAAAGTTAGGAAAAAAAAAACTTTTAGTATAGAACAAATGTAAGATATAATTATGTAGGCATATCAAGCTTACTATACTTTCTTCGTTTTGTTAACTCATATTCACACATTTTTACTAATTTACATTGTAAAATAAATCCAAAACTCCATAAACGAGTAGACGAGACAATATCATTAAAATACTTATTAACTTGAAAATAAACAATATATCATCATTTCTCTGCATATTCTTTACAGCTTTCTTAAATATGACGAGTTACAAAAATTTTAATTTAGAAAACTATTACAGTTGCAATACGGTACTTTTTTCATTATACAGTGCAATTTGGATAATTCGAAGCTGAAGGGACCACTACAAAACTTCGAATTATCCAAGACTTCGAATAAAACAAGTTACATCTTTTAACTTTAATTTCAGGTCCACTGAATGCTTGAAAAGATTATTCTGTCAATAAGTAAATATTTATTCAGAAAGATCATGGTATGAAAGACTTAAACACCATATGTATGTACACAAAATAAGATTTATATTACATAAGCTACAGTATATATTGTGGGCCCGGTAGCCGAGTGGGTAAAGGCGCTTGGCTGCAGGTTGGAGGTAGCGGGTTCGATTCCCGGCCTCGGCGGAGGACGGGAATTTTTCCACGCTTCTTTCTCCTCCAAACGGGCCCTAGGGTCTACCCAGCCCTCTATAGAATGGGTACCGGGTTTCTTTACCGGGAGTTAAAGGCGGGCGAGCGACGGGCCAACCTCCCGTCCTCAACTTTGTCCCGTAGGTTTGAACACTGGAGCCTACCCTCCAGTTGCATTGCGCGGTCCTCTGGACCTGATCGCCACTTTAACTTTAACAGTACATATTACATTCAATGCAGAAAATTATAGTTTTTCAAAAAATTGTGCAATGTCTGATTGTTTTGTAGAATTCAGTTTTGTAGAATTAGCAAAATCATCAAGCATGTTTAGTGAACGGAAAACAGCTTCACTGGTTTGTCCTTCAATGTACCGACGAAATTCGGCGCTATCCGTACTCGTTGGCGATTTGGCATTTCTTCTTCACACCCTTTTCCATCTCGCGAATGACGGCGACCTTTTCAGCGAACGTTAAATTCTTATACACCCGTGGTTTACTAAAAGACATGGTTTCACTGACAGCAGGAAGCTCGAATGGCGTCTGAAGCGTCACGTGTCGAATGGCGTCACGTGTCGAACGGTGGCGGGAAGGGGATTTCAGCTGTCACGTGTCGAATTTCTTAACGATGAAACGCCGAAAAATCGTTATGGTTCGAAATTTTTTTATAAAAAACTTCGAATTAAGGAAGTTGATCTTCGAATTATCCACGATTTTTTAACATTGATTTAATAAGAAATTCAAGGGACTAAGAGAAATCTTCGAATTAACCACGATTTCGAATTAAAGACGTTCGAATTATCCAAGTTGCACTGTATTATCAAAATATTATAGCTATTATTTTATTTCTGAAGCAAAATACAAGCTTCTATTATTCATTGTAATTATGAACTGTTTAATTTCCTTAAGGCTAGTTTCCACTAATGGACAAGGATTTTCTTGACAAAGTGTTCGATTAAACAAGAATAAAAATTTTAAATTCGAAAAGGTGACTTACTTCCTACAGCTGAAGGAAAGACTTCAGTCACTAAAAAAAAAAAAAAAAAATATTAAATTAATTTCCAAAACAATCAATATATTTAGTAAGCATTGGAGAGGGAAATAAAAGGTTAACATTAATGGGTCAAATTAATATTCTTACCACAGACAACAAGAAGAGCAGTCACTAATAACAATTTCATCTTGACTTTTCCAAGGAACTGAGTAGAAATTAGTTGTGAACTGAAAGAGTTAGGCAAATAATAAATCTTGAATAGTATTAAATTCTCATGACAGTAATTTTACAAAAGCATTATTTTAAAAAAACAATTGAGTTCAAATAACAGTCAGACTTTTATATCGGAAATTTAGATAATAGAAAGTACAATTGATATTGCAAGATATTTTCTTTTTTAAAGGAACTTAAGAAATCCTTAAAAATAAACTGAAAAGACCAAATAAATACGTAATGTTATGCCAAATATACGAAGCAAAATGTATATTTTTGAGACAATAAAAAGTATTTTTAAGCATAACCGATAATTCTTGTAACCTTAAAAATAACCCTAAACGTGATTTTTTTCCGAATGCAGTTCTTTCTTAATAGATTAATAGCAGAAAGATTTATTCCAGTCGTGAATTTTTAACTTAAACAGAAGCTTACACTTTACTTTTCAGGTAAAAAAACTCAATCAATCTGAACAAAAAAAGGGCTGCAAGTATCAGATTTGGTGAATTTCAAAGATTACAGTGATTCTGATTGTACCAAATTCAGAAATCACTCCGGTTTTTAGAAATTTTGAGGGTGATTTTTGAGGGATGGTAGGGAAGGAAACAAAAATAAATATACCTGTGTTTAAGAAAGATCATAAATAGGCAACAAATTTTAAGGAAAACCGCCCAGTCACTTTACCCTGGCACCCATATAAGTCAAACAATCAAAGAAGAAAAATGTTCAAAGGCAATAGTAAGACATTATATTCTTAGCATACTTAGTCAATAATAATCATCATAAGAAGAAGAAAAAGAAGAAGAAATGTAAGCTTAAATATACTGAAATTATTAGGCCATTATAAGTTGAAAAACAGTAACCGCAACAAAATTACTTTCACAATAGCATTGACAAAGATACGTGAACTTAAAAAGTAAATTTAAGATTAAGTTGATGTATTTAAATTGGCTGAAAAAATATTAAGAATTAATATAAAAGTAGGGGCTTAGTGTTTCAAAGAGTAGTTTATTTACATTCATTGGCTCTTAATAACTAAATAATTCTTTAAAAGTTGAGGTTATTAAGATTATAGACAAATACACAGAGTAAATTAATAACAACGTTACCTTTCAAATATCAGCAGTTGGAGTAAAAATCTATTTCTTGTTTCAAATATTTATATAATTTTTAAAGAGGCTAGATAAATGAAGATATTATTTTTTTGCAAGATCAATTATTGTGAAAGATAATTGCTGATACATTATCAAACTTCCCGTTGATTACCTATTACATTCTTCCTATAAACTGAATCATAACTTTATCTTTTATCACCAAGATTAAAAAAATAATGTCTGTAATTTTGGAAAGATAAAATATCTTCTAATAACTATTTGATAGCCTAAATGATAAATAATGTATAGGAAAATTAAATAAAACTAATCTGTAATAAATGTTAAGGAAATAGAAGAAAGTATTTTGGAAATATCGAAAGAGAAAGCATTATTAAGATTAGTAAAGTCAGCTTTTTTAACACATATTTCTCTTATCTCCATGATATGTAATTGACAGTCGTATCTAAACAAGTGTTAGTAGAAATATCTGTAGAGATAAAAATTAATAAAAAGTTCTTCATTTTTTTTATCCCAGTTTGGAAAGCGATATACTTTTTTCACCACCACCCACCTCACTTATTATTGATGTTTGACTCGACAACTAATATTGGTTTCAACCTTCTGCGTCTAAACTATTGTGTACATGACCAAATCAGTAACACTGATTGTTTTTTGCACCTTTATGAGCCGGTGATCACCCTCATTTCTTTGGGTTCGACAAATAAATAAAGGGCTTCCGAAACTAGTCATGTAACTCTGTTTTGTTAATTTTAGTGTGTTTTTTAAAAAACTTTTTATCAACTTTTAATCCTACGACATTCTGCACACATTAAATTTTACTCTTCGATACCTGTAAAGATAATTAAAATTATGAAAAACAAAATTAAGAATTAAAATTAAAATCTGTCCAGCTGTTAAAAGTGATGACCGTACAAGCAGAGAAGAAAATTGTTCTAGTGGAAAAATAAGATAATAGTTTTAATCTGTATTTCTTGTTTTTAGTTCAGATTTGTGGAGGTGCCATATTTATTTCTATTGCCACTTCTATTCACCTTCGTGTTAAGACCTTGTTGTTTACTGATGACTACTCAACAGATTATCGCCAATTAAGAGTGAAATAACTTTTTTGAGATGTCTCTAGTGACATCTGATCTCATCCTTTTGTGTGTTTATAACATTCTTAAACGCATTTTCTTTATTTTAATGCGCATAGAAAATTCCTTGCGGCTTTGGAAGCCAGTACATGACTTTTCTTTATTTTCTTTTTAATCTGTGTATTTCTTGTTTTTTGTTTAGATTTGTGTAAGTGCCATATTTCTTTCTATTGCCACTATTCACCGCCATATTGAGAGCTTGTTGTTTACTATTTTTTATTGTTTATTCTCTCTCGTTGTTTCATAAATAAAAAGTATTTTTTTAATTGCTTTGAATTGTAACATCTGTTACAAATATATTTGCAATTAAAAACGCAACTGGTTTCACTTAACAATATAAAGCCAACCAATTACTTCAGACGTTTAGAAAATTACAAAAGCATCAACCTTTTATACAATCTTCTCCGAAAATGGATTTACATAAAACTAAGAAATTGGAAATTTTCAGTGGAGTAACATGACGCATAGGAGTAGATGACGGCGAATAAGGGCGAATAATCAAGTTTTGTTAAATTCCATAAATCATCAGATTGGGAGTTTCTACGAACAAACGTCAGTAATCAACAGGAGGAGTTTCAGGGACCAAAAGAGAAACAAAAACGAAAAAAAATAGCTTAGATGACAATCCATCCATAAATGTACAAGTCTTTCCTACATACATAATCGTAAGGAAGAAAGGAAGAAAGAAGATATCGTGAGGTATGTTTCTATTTCTTATCAGCTATATCTATTTCATTTATTTCCATCTGTCAACATCCAACCCACTGCGAAGGCATCTAATACTATTAGAAATATTTTTTTTCTTCACGATTTACTTACATTGTATCTGGTCTTATATGTAAAAACAATGTCAGTATCTACATTTGGGAAACTGGACACCTCTACATAAGTATCTACATTTGGGAAAGTGTCCACCTCTGGACACCTCTACATAACACATTCTAGCCGTCTATAAGTAGGATCCAACGTACATAACAGCAACTCATGTTCAACTGACGGGCTGTGACTTGGACATCTATAATCCCTTAATTATTGCGAGATCCAAGAACTCCTATATCCGAAGATATAAAGACTCAGTTTATTTAACAATTGCGTTAAATAAACACTGTTACAATGACACGGTATTGGTTTCTCTTTGAGTCCGGAATATCTGGAGCCTCATGAAATCCCTGATGTTCCTCCTGTTGATTGTGGGCGGTTTGTTCATAAAAGCTCCCTACCTTAAGGATTTACGAAATTTACCAGAATGAAACAATTTACCCATTTGACCATAGATCGTTCACCATATGCATCATAGGATGCTTTGTTACGTCACTCGAGATTTCAATTTCTTTGTTTTATGTAAATCACTTTCAGAGTACCCATACCCGAGCACTGCTAAATCAACGATTCAGATTTAATTAAAAAATGGCGTCGAACTGGTTCGATAAAAATCAACGTACTGAGAGTGAAACAATATCTTGAAACCTTTTGAAAATCGGTTTTATGTTCGCCGCCTGTATATTGTACTTATCTAGCTGGGCTGCTAGACAGGTGAAGGGGCTCCCCAGGGTTCCCTCTGCCTTAGGCCAATGGCTGGCGCAAACCGTTCAGAGTTGCCTCCTCTTGGCGATAGATGAAACGGCTTAAAGCCGGCGAAAACTCTGGAATTGCGTGGGATAGAGGGTCCCCAAGTCCTAGGCCAACCTGGATTTGAAAATACCTTCCCTTACTTAATGCGGTTTACGAAGTAGAATGACTAGTATCGGACATAGAATTAACGGTAACCTGAGCCAGGGCGACTCGGTGACAGGGGAAGCAGATGGTTGTCCCTCAACGAGGGCCGCCCAGTTGGCATCTGCTCTCCCCGCAGCCAGAGAGGCTTTTTATATTTGAGTACGGCAAATTCCCAGCCGAAGGGATCACAGAGCGGGATCTCTTACCTCGCGAACAAAATCGATGCCATTATATGTGACATAGTATGGAGTAGCTCTACTGTCCTATCTTCCCGGCTTCTTGGCAACTCGGACGTGACCAACGCAGGACGGCCGGCAGCCTCCTGCTCTAAAGGAAGCCGGATACATACGGTCAACATGGTCTTTAATGGAAGTGCGCAGCTTCCGTGGTCTCCCAAGAGACATCATTTTTGCAGGGTAAGTTTTCAGAGATTTTCCCGAACCTCTGTGGCTCCCTCGCAGCCACCATGAGGAATTTGTGTTTTGTGTGTGTGATGTCCTTTGTATATGTCGTTGTCCGTTGGGTAACTCTATCCTCCTTGTGAACAGTCCTTCGCCACTTTCTCTCCTCCTCTTTCTGCGGGCCCATCTTTTCCGGAGTGGGTGGTTTCGTCCCAGCTTTGAGTGTAAGGAACCCGCTTAAACTCTTTTAAGAGTACAATGGTGTAACGACTTGTATATTGTACTTTTGATTCTACCAATGCATAGTAAGTATATAATATTTTAAGAAGTTTAGTTAACATTAGTTTCAGTTGCATGAATTTGTAGATTAATCTTTGTACAGAGCCGTGCTGGCCTGGCCGTGCGGTCTCGGCGGTGGCCAGTATCTGGGTTCGAATCCCGGCAGTGGCATGGCTGTTTCAATTTCCTTTCCTGTGTTGTCCAGCCTCTTCTTCACTTTCTCTTCGGTCTGACGTCATTCCTTAATGGCGTCCTGGGGAAGGCCACGGGAAACCACCCCAGTATCTTTCCCTTGAAATTCTAGGGAGTCTGCTAGGGGTTCACCCTCGTGGGAACACTAGCGCTCCCTGGAACACGGATGCTTCGGCTACGAAGCTCGCACTTCGGTGTGTACCGGCATCACCACCACCACCTTTGTACAGAAGTTCATTAAAGACGCATCGAACGCCTTATTAAGAATATCGCTAGAAAGAAAAATAAAAATAGCTAAAATATATTTTTCTCAAAAGTTTGTTTTATGGGTTCTTTTATTGTTTTACTGTAATTTATATTACGACAGAATTACAAAAATACATTAAACAGCATACTTCATAGTATTCTACGAAATATGTATATAATAAACCGTCTTTTCCTCCAAACGGGTCCTAGGATCTATCTAGTTCTCCGTAAAATGGGTATCGGGTTTCTTTCCACAAGTTAAAGGAGGGCGTGTGTCTGGCTGACCACCCGACCTCAACTTAGTCCCGTTGGTCACAAAACACCAGGAGCCTTACTTCCAGCGACCCACAGCCACATAGGCCTTTAATGGGAAATTTAACTTTTTTTTTTTTTTTAAATCGTCATTTCAGATTTAACTTCAAATGAATAACATTGCGTTTGGACCACTAAAGAAAATTCTACAACCATTTACTTTGTTGGACAACAGCCTCAGAATGGAAAAGTGATGTTTCATTTTAATTCTATAATTGTAATTGAAGAATTAGAACACGGTTCCTGTTAATTCTTTGAAACTAGATGACTAAACATGAGAAGTTTTACTATTCTCTTAATAATTTATCTGTTTTATTTGTCTAGTTGTCCTTTTGTCTGTTTGTACTCTAAAAAACAACGGAACGAATTTCCATAAATCTTGTTAAGTTGGTCCTTTGTCTACTTTTGAAGTATAATCAAACAAAATAAATTTGTATATTAATTAAAGATCCGTATTCTAAGTAAATATATTTTTTGTCAGATCCGGTAAATCTTTTACAATAAACAGTAGGAGTGGGCTTAGATTGCATTATTATTAAAATTTTATTTATTTTTTATTTTTAAACAGTAATCTTCCTTTTTTGTTTTTTTTTGTACAAAAACATTTTTATAATAGTTCGGAGGCTAATTTAAAATTTTTATTGTTATTATTTGCTCATTTTTAAGATTTTTTTTTTTCCAAAATTATTAATCTTTTTTATTTTGCTATTTTTTTTACTTTTTAAACTTTATTAAAATAAAGTTAGGAAAATAAAGTATTATTTCCAACTTTGTGAAACTCTTCCAATGTAATCACTTAATTAATAAAATATATGTTTTATACAAGGTCGCGTTTTACGGACTGAGCACAAGGAGTCCATTGTGAGGTTTGGTAAAAAGGATAGGTTTGAAATCGGAAAATTTTAAATGAGATCACAAGTTATTTTGTAATAAATTTCAAAGAATCCGCCTGGCCTTTTACACAACGGCTTTCGAGGCAATGTTGAAGTATGGGAGGGAACCAAAAAAAAAAGTTTTAATTTGAATCATAAATATTAATATTTCTGTGGCCTCATATGTAATTGGTAGTAACTCATAAGTGTGGGTGCGTTAACCTAGCGGCTTACTCTGGAATGCAAACAATTCGAGGATGTGGTAAGGGATTTTTCTACGGTTCTTACTCCTTATTCAGACCCTAGGGTTCACCCAGCCCTCTACGGTACGGGTTGAAGGCTGCTTAATCAAGGGTGGCGGGAATCGGAATGACCTTCCGACCTTATCTATTTCCGTGCGTCGAGTATCATAAGAGCATAAGGCTACAGCTCACTGAATGGCCTATGTGGCATTTAGTGTAACACCTTTACCTTTAAGTTAGAGATTGTTTTATCATTAAAATACATAGTCGGTCAATAAAGGAATCGGCATTTATCGATTTTTCCATCTAAATTTCAAACTGAAATTGAAGCTCTATGATAATCATACTAACAGATAGCAAACCATGAAAATATTTAAGCTGATTATATATTGTCCAAAGAGCAGACTTGTATTCTGACGTATCCAGAATAATTATGAATGATATTCTGACGAGTTTTTGAAATGGTATCATTAGACATTCAGTTTTTTTTAATTGCGTTTGGTTCAGCTTTTATTGTAACATTAAAATTACCATACTAAAATGTCAATCTACATTTATATTTATAAATCTACATAAATTTTTACATGTTATTGTTCGCCTGCTTTTCTAGAAAAGTGATAATCATCACATCACTCAGTCTGCATGTGTGTTCTCATGTATGTCTATTCTTAGAAACTTTTAAATCGCTGAAAGTCTGACAAAAATTCCCATAGAAATGCCCATGAATCTAAAATTCTCTCATATTTCTATTAATATCCGCGTTGAATATTACTTCTTAATCTATTTAGTATGCGTGAGATTTCATATGATTAAAATTAATCACTTTGAGACAAGTTAAATAATTTTAATTCGAATTTAACAATCATTTTAGAAAATGCAGTATTTCTATTGTTTTTATTTAGGAGATGCCATAATTTAAAAATAAACTTAGGCTTTCAATGTATGTCTTTTCAAGACTTAAATAGAAAATAAAGAAAAAAAATTGTCAGAAATAAGGTTTTAAGGAAAGTAGGCCTTAAGTTAAAAAACATTAAATACGCAATGTCCATAAAAAAATGGACATTAAATACGCTTTCGCACAATGAGCCAACATCAACGGGAACAGCTGTTTCATTCTTATTATTTATCAGCAGAATGTACCCTTAATGTTAGGCAGGGCCGTCGCATGGGCAGGGCGACCGGGGCGATCGCCCTGGGCGCCGCGGCTAAGAAGGCGCCGCGGCAACGGTAAAATGAGATTCCGTTTTTTTTTTGTTTTTTTTTTTTTTTTGTTTTTTGATTTGGGAGTTTGGGGGGGCGCCTGATGAAATCTTGGCTAGGGGGCGCCGCGGCAACGGCAACAGGAGTTTGTTTTTTTTTTTGGTTGTTGAATTGGAGATTGAGGGGGCGCCTGATGAAATCTTGCCTAGGGCACCGCGGCAAAGGCAACGGGAGATTCCATTTTTTTTTGGTTGTTGAATTGGAGATTCAGGAGGCGCCTGACGAAATCTTGCCCCGGGTGCCAACAAACCACGCGACGGCCCTGATGTTAGGCTCAGACTCCGCGAAAGTTAAAGAGAAACCATTCGCGCTCCCAGGAATGGCCGCCGAAATCAAAAATAATAAAATAAAAAATAATACTGTGAAATCCACAATATTAATCCCTTGTCCTTTCACTGAAAGGCCCTATTTGTGTTTTTTTTCTTGATTTAAAAATTATGATGGACGTTAAATTTAGCTATTTTTTTTTTTTAGGCCTTAAGTTTCTTTCGAAATTTTTATTATGTTACTTAAAAATTAATTAACTTCAGTTATTAGTTTAAAATAACAACTGCAAATGAATGTGTGAAAAAATGTATTATTTTATTGCACCAGAAAATAACAGTAAGAAAACCATTATGTTTATGGTTATATTATATATATTCACATAAATAAACTTATATAATAAGTACACTTAACAGACAGCATTGTTCGTTGTCTTCAAAAATATATTATTTAGCTTCTAACTCCATCGTGACATCGCACATTATGTTGAAAATCACAGACGTTTAATTCAGTATTGAAATATAAATTCTGCGGACAGAAAAAAGTTCCTGAATGTAGATTAGCGTAACACAGCGTGTATCTGGAACAGTCTTTGGGGTCTGCAATGAATTGTCCCGCAAATTGGCAAGGAGGATCTGAAATAAGGATTTCGTACTTTCAATAAAATTTTAAATATTAAGATGTGAACACTTTTAATAAAATAATTGTTTTTTTCATAAAATTTAGTAGACATAACATTACAAAAAACCAACTGTAGTAATACTCCGCTTTGCGAGAATTCTCTTTCCTATATTTCGTTTATAAGACAGTTTCTAATTGACACCATTTCTGATTTCCCGACACTGATTCGCCGGTACCATAAACTTGCGGTATGAAGCTTCCACGATCAAGATGGCGTCCGTTGGCTTAGAAACACAGTATGTGTTGCATCTCTTTGTGTTTTCTTCTGTGATTATCAGTTTCATTTTCTTTTCTTTTTTTTTTTCCTTGTTATTAAAATATATAAAAATGAAAACACTTAATAATGGCAGAAAAAAAATGAAGAAATCAGCTGTGCAGTATATGACGATTGAAATGCAGTACATGTAACGATAAGTGAAAAACAAGTCAATGTTTCGCAATCTGGAGCCTAATATGTAATATCGGAGTATGCCTGTTCATAAGTTAAATATTAAATCGCTCCGTTTAATCAACAATGACATACAAAAAAACTGCAAGAAAAATTTGAGCTACATTGTATATGTTTTTCTAAAATTAATATTTCAAAATTCTCGGACGTAAAGGGATCAGTATAGTTTTCTTTTTAAACAATTTACTAATTAATCAAGCTGCTAATACTTTTAATATCCTGACACTACTTAAAAAAGTATTGGTATAATCATCATTAGTAATAATAAAATAACTTACATGATTTTTCTTCGCTTTTAGCAACAGATAACCCAACAACTGCAATAAATACTAATAATGCCTAAAAATATATAAAAAATACAATAAATAATTAATAAATTATGTACACATAGCATTTATGAAATATATTCTATTTATATTTACAGCACTTTTTTCAACCCAGACTGAATAATTATTGGGACAAAATTAGAAAAATTGTTAAGTTACTAATAACTAAGCGAGCAGCTAACACTTGGGGATGTTATAGAGACCAATGAACAGGTACGCAGAACTCGACAATTAGAAAATCTATTACAAACTGATTTGGGGGGGGGGGGGGGGGGTAATTTTAGAAATTCAAATTAACTCATCGAAATTATAAATTTTTATTTTCAGTCCTCAGTAAATAATCTGATTTAAAGTCAGTATCACAGGATTCTTGAGATCTCACATTAAATTTTAATATTAAAAATTGTGTATCGAATTGGACAGTACGAGATTTAACAGACTTTACTTGCTTTAAACCGAATATTTCATTTCAAAGGAAATCTTTTAAAATCGACTAATCGATTTTGATTACCAAATATACCCCACCTACTAATTTCCCTAAAATTAGTATTAGGTCACTACAACAACAAACAATGCATTGCTACAGTGATCTAGCTTAAAGAAAACCTACATAAATGTGATTGTTAGCCATTTAACAGTAGAAATCTCAGATAGACTATATAATAAATTAAAATTTTAACTTTGCTCGCAATCCATTTTTAAATTCCTTATGTTTTTACAAATGATTTAATTTTTAGATAGTTAAAATTATTATTTTTGTGAAATCTATAAATTTTTAATTTTCGTGGTTCATTTCTAGAAAATGGGCCCTGTACTCCACTGGGCTGTGGGCTAGAGGAGCAGGGTTCAGTTCCCGGCAAGGGTCGGCGATTTTTTTTAACGCTGAATTCTCCTCCAGACAAGTCCCTCGGTTACAAGGAGACGTGCTTTCTTTACCGAAGGTTAAGGCGTAAGAGTTCTAAACACACCGCCCAATTTCAACTTAATCCATGAAACATCGGTAGCCGAGATGAGGTGCGGGAGATGACCGCGACAGCAAAGGGCTACATGCTCCTGGAGTGGGATTTCATTTTTAATCTAACATTTTTAGGAAATATTTTAAAATATGAAATATCAATTTGTAGCACATTCAAGTGGTTTGATTAGAATGAGATAGTGGAGATAAAGTGAATTTTTTTTTATTTATCTTTAAGAAGACTTGTTAGATATTAGGAATGCTTGTAAAGAAAACAATTATATCATAAAAAAAGAAATTATATTGATGTAAAATTACTAAAACAACGCTAAGTATTAATCAATATCAAAACCTCTATTACGTATTGTATAAATTACATTCTTACTTACCGTAAAATTCTTCATCCTTTTTGGTGATGGTTTGAACTGCAATATTTTTCAATAGTTTTCGTATTTGGAATGCTGTGATTTTTTGACTGATAAGTGAATTTCAGTGAATGACATTCAAGAACTGAAAGTAGCTGTTATCTGTTTTATATGATTTATTTATCTTTAATCAATTTATAGGGGAGTGTTACTTCTACGAAAATTTGTTTAAATTTGATAAAAAAAAATTGTTCACTGTTATTTGACGTAATGTGATGAAATCAGGACGTCAAGTTGTTTTTTTTTTACAAGATTTGTTTTTTTGCAAGATTATTCCAAGAAAAAATTAAATTAATGATAATAAAAAAAATGGTGAAATTAAATTAAACAGAAAAAAGTTGTGAAAGGTTTGTATTATGTAACGGGAATTCATTCTATTCTTTTCTTTTCTATTTTTGGATTATTTTCTTTTTTATTCTTTTTATATTTATTATAATTTTTTTATTTTAAATTGTCTGATAATTTCTCTTATAACTATTAAAAATATAAAAGCAAACATTTTAGTTATTGAATTATTTAAGTACTTCAAGAACGTTTTATGGACAGTGCTAGAAGGTTTAGTCTGTATATTTACCCAGAGAAGAGAAGCATATATCAATATAGATTAAAATACGAGCTGTATCCCGCGTTAAATTCGGTCCTTCTCGGTAATGTTCGGTTCTCGTCGTGCGGCCAAGCCACCCCGTCGCTGCCGCCGCACCTGTTGGTTGACGTTTATGTTTACTGTTCCGCTCCTATTCCGTAGCGTGATGTTATATAGCCTATAACCTTCCTCAATAAACGGGCTATCTAACGCAAAAAGAATTTTTCAAATCGGGCAGTTAGTTCCGGAGATTAGCGTGTTCAAACATACAAACTCTTCAGCTTTATATATTAGTATAAGATAAGATATATCATTTTGGAGCACTGAAATATATACAGCTCTAAAACAAGAGTTCCTAGGATCCTTGGGTCCATGAACTTGGATGGGAAAAATGATTTTTTTTTTATTTTCACTAATCTCCATGGCCGGCTTGAGGTGATAGCAAGACATCTTGGAGGCAGTAAGTAAGGGCGCCACCGTTAAGATAGTCCCAATCACTTGTGTTGGAAAAGCAAATCCCTGCAGAGGGCGGGATCCTACAATTCCAAGCGTTTTCCGTGAGAAATGGGTTGCGCTGGCTAATTGTGGCAGTTTCTTCTGTAATCCTATGTATTTTATTTAATACATTTCAAAATCTTATTCAGAGGAAAGGTCCATCGACTTCAACAGATTATCAACGGGGTTCAAGGCACAAAAAAGGTTAAAAAGCCCTCCGCTAGAAGGCATCTTTTACGGTGAACTGAGTTAAATGTAAATAAGGCATATCCTTACATTTACCTTTAACGTTTTCAGTAAAATACAGATAATGCAGAAGAAGATAGATATACTGACGAACTATGTTTAACAACAAATTCACTAAGGTGCTTGTTTGCAATTTTTTTAACTATTCTACAAATGAAAAAAAAATAGAAAAAACTGTCACAGGAAGTTAATTTCTATGTACTAAAATATAACAGTTAGTACAGTTTAATACATGTGAATGAATAGTCAAGAATTGTGCAGATTGTAAAAATTTCTGCCTTATATTTGGCAAATAAAAGCTTTGGGTAAATATGCCACAATCATTATCTGTCACTTGGACATCATAGTCGTATTTAGAACTATTTCATGTCAGAGGAAGATTAAACTATCTTGCTGTTCTGTTTCGTGAACTTGCTTGTTATTTTTTATTTTTTTTTGTCCACCAGCATCCTTTCTATTTATAGTCGATAAAGCATTACTTCGTTGTTTCGTTTCAGGCAGATTTGCTTCAGACAGAGAAAAGCGCTAGATATGTTATGTATACTTTTTTTCATAAGCCAAAGCAAATCAACTTCAGAGAATGTACTGAATGATATCATTGCATATACTGTATTATCTAGTCAAAATAATGGATTAAATGCACATTCTATACTATTAAGAGATTTAATTGTAAAGTTTCATTAATGTAATACAGAGTTACACTCACTCATTCATCCGCACTTTGTAGGAAAGGTGAAAGATGTAGGCAAATAGTGAAGCAGGCTTTCCCACCTCTGCTGCATCATTTCGTCCACTGCTCCTTCACAGAGCGTTCTGCCTTAGGCATTTCAGGAAGAATTTGTTTCCCTAATTTTCAATGGGACTGTTTAGGCCTCTTGTACTCACACGTCTTTTAACCGTACGGCGTGTTAGCCGCGCCGGCGAAAAAAACGCGTGACCTTGTACATGACACGGCAAACCACCGGACGAAACAACGGCGAGACGGCTCAGTTGTGTTTTTTCTGTGCCAAGCTGCAGACGTGCGTACGAATTCTTGTAAGAAAAAGATTATTATTGCGTATTACGTGTATAGAAAACTCAAAAAAGAAAAAAAAAAGGAAAAGAAGGTTTTTGGATATATCCAATTTAAAAAAAAAGGGAGGAATTTGGTGCATTTCATACAGTTATCAACAATCAACTGAGGTAAGACTTATTTTATATTTATTGATAGTCTAATCCAATATTACAGGCCTTTCATGAATCAATGTAATTAAAACTTCTTGATTTATCTCCATTTTCAAAGAAAATCAGCGTTCGTAAGCTGCGAGAATTATTGTCGCCGTGAAAACATCCGGTGAAAAAAACGTGTGTGTACAAGAGGCCGTAGACTACAATGCAACACTGTTGCAAATCTCGCCGTGCGTTTTTACGGCGCGCCGGGGGAAAGCCACGGCGAACTCGCCGTGCCGTGTTGTGCCGTGCCCGTGTACAAGCTTCCACAGTGATCTATACAACACTGTCGACCGTGCCTACGAACGGCGAATCAACCGTAGTTTTTCACGGCAAAAAAAAGTGTGTGTACATTTCTTTGTTTATAGTTTGCGTTACTTAACGGTACCAACAGCCAGCATCGGGGATGGGGGGGGGGGTGTCTTCATGATTCTCAGAAAGTAAGTTTGTCGGTTGCCGTTTGCCTTGTCTTTTGTGACTCGCTCGATAACATTACTTTAAGTGTCCAAGCGGATCATCGTAGACCATCTTTTTGTTTTTTTAATTTTAGGTCAAAACATTTCTGTATTTAACCATTCCGCCATTAGTTACATATTTTGATCATGAACAATATCTTGAATTTTTTTAAAACAAAATGAATATTTTTTATAACTTAATATGAAAGGTTTATTTTATTTATTATTTATTTACCAAAATATGATACAGTGCAACATGGATAATTCGAACGTCTTTAATTCGAAATCGTGGCTAATTCGAAAATTTCTCCTAGTCCCTTGAATTTCTTATTAAATCAATGTTAAAAAATCGTAGATAATTCGAAGTTCAACTTCCTTAATTCGAAGTTTTTTATAAAAAATTTCGAACCATAACGACTTTTCGACGTTTCATCGTTAAGAAATTCGACACGTGACAACTGAAATCCCCTTCCCGCCATCGTTCGACACGTGACGCCATTCGAGCTTCTTGCTGTCAGTGTCACCATGTCTTTCAGTAAACCATGCATGTACAAGAATTTAACGTTCGCTGAAAAGGTCGCCGTCATTCGCGAGGTGGAAAAGGGTGTGAAGAAGAATGCCAATCCCTTCATCGTCGGAGGCGCTTTTTCATTTGGGCGAATTTCGTCGGTACATTGAAGGACAAACCAACGTAAGTGAAGCTGTTTTCCGTTCACTAAACATGCTTGGTGATTTTGCTAACCTTAAGCGACTGAATTCTACAAAACAATCAGCCATTGCACAATTTTTTGAAAAACTATAATTTTCTGTATTGAATGAAATGTGTACTGTAGCTTACATAATATGAATCTTATTTTGTTTACATACATATAGTGGTCTTTCATACCATGATCTTTCTGAATAAATATTTACTTATTGACGGAATAATGTTTTCAAGGATTCAGTGGACCTGAAATTAAAGTTAAAAGATATAACTTGTTTAATTCGAAAACTTGGATAACTCGAAGTTTTGTAGTGGTCCCTTCAGCTTCGAATTATTCAAGTTGCACTGTATAATCCTACGAGGTACAAAAATACCTGCCTGCAGCTTATCTATTGTGAATAAAACTAAATTACATAGTGTAAAAATATCAAATAACAAAAGTATTGTAAGCAAATAACATACTGTATGTAGATTTTAGTATATTTACACAAAATTAAGTTATCTCTTTTTAATTATATTGAATACTTTGAATTATTTTTTTTCTTTTTTCAAGTATAATTTTTAATTGTACAGAATCATAAATAATCATACAGCTGAATGAAGAAATTTAATGTATAATGAGAAAATAAGTAAAAATAATAATAATAATAATAATAATAATAATAATCCCTAATTATTCTCGCACACGTCTTTACACTTGGCAGTATGTGCTTTGGTACTTGACCCGCCATATTGTTTTTGCTGGGGAAACCCAAGGTTTGAAAAATACAAACATAATAATAATAATAATAATATGCAGAAAACTCACGCTGACAAGATAAGTAAATACACAGACCTAGCACACGAGCTCCAGAAGCAGTGGAGGCAGGACCGAGTACGTGTTGTAACCATCATCCTGTCCGCTACTGGTCTGGTGCCTCACACATTGCATCACAGCCTCAGCACACTAGGACTTCATAAAACCCCTTATGCACAACTCCAGAAGGCTGTAGTACTCAACACAACAAGCATAGTTCGGAAATTTATGGACACAAGCACACATCCCTAACTATTCTTCCAAATTTTTTTTTTTTTTTTTTTTAATACACTTGACAATATGTGCTTTGGTCCTTGACCCGCCATATTGTCTTAGCTATGGAATCCCATGGTTTGAAACTTTTTCGATAATAATAATAATTATTATTATTATTATTATTATTATTATTATTATTATTATTATTATTATTATTAATATTGTACTATTAAAGAGTTTGCATTTTGTAAAAATGAGGTGGTATTTTCTTTTTTTAAAAAGATGTTTTTTTTTGTTTATTATTGTTGTTGTTGTAGTATAGCTAATAAACATCTTTAACTTGTATATTTTTTTCTTGTTTTATCTGCATTTTATAAACAAATAAAACTACACATTTTGCGTTAAACAAACTGATAATTTTTCTTAATGGTTAATTGCTATCTTAAAGGCAGCATCCTACTTCTGAATTTCAAGAACATTGAAGAGATATTGTAATATTCTAAAACGTTGAAAAAAATCAGTCGTTCGTCATCTATCAATTGTTCACATAATGTCCAAATTTTTCCCTTTACTTTTCTTTTTTTTTTTTTTAAATATCTATAGATACTAAAACGTATTTTCCGTTTCTTTCCATTTTTTTCTTCTAATACTGAAGTTAACTATAACACAGATACAATTATGGGTGAGAGCGATTTGTTTACCAGATGATATCCTGGAACAGCTGTTCCACGCTCTTTGGCGATCATCAGCCAGGAGCAGTCACCAGTAAACATCGAGGTCTCCGTACTGAGGCTAATAGGAATGGTCGTCGGAAGCGCACTAGTGCCTCGTGCCACTCAACAGTGACAAGGAAAGTCTACCAAAACCCCCGTCACTTTAGCCAAGGTCAGGGATTCCTGACGGGGGTTTCTCTCAGCCGCCACCAGAGGACACACCTGATAAGAGTCTGATCTCCCTCTTTTTAGTATTTTGGGAAAGATATTGAGATAGTTTCTCATCTGCCATCCTCAGGAAGCCGTTACGGAATTGCGTCGTACCTGAAGGGAAAGCTGAAGAAACAAACACAGGAACAGAAATAAACATCCATGCCGACGTCGGGATTCGAAACCAGGTTCCGACAAATCTGTCTTATGAAAGGCCGCCGCGTTGACGGAAACGAAAATAAAATAAAAAATTATAACGAAAAAAAAAAAAAAAAGCGGAATATGACGAATTAAAATATAATATTGCCTTTACGCAAGAATATCATTTTAAATAGATATTCTTTTCAAGATTTTAATAAAATATTATAAGTTACAAATAACAAAAAGCTAGTAAGTAGATAAAACAATAAATTCAAAGTTAATTCTTTTAATATAAAAGTTTTTCATAATTTCAGTTTTCTATTTTATCTTTAAAAATTTTCATATCGGTTTTTTAATTAGCATCTTCACTAGAGTAAATAATGAGTAAAGATTGAATCCTATTCATACTTATTATGGTATTAATAAATTATCAATAACGAATTGGATTTATTAAGTTTTAATTTATTTTTTTATTTTTTTTTTGTTGTCAAACGATAATCTTGCGCCAAAAGTTGACAATTTTTTATGAGTCTAGAATATTAGATCAGACCATTATCTTTTATCGGCAGCTCAGTATCAACATTGAGTATCAACGTTCAGCATTGAAAGTTAATTTATCAGATTTACTGATAACAAATAATCTTAAATTGTCCAGTTCGCAACGGAAATATTAAGAGATGTTGACTTCCAGGTTGCTAGAGATATTTCAAAGTTCAACATAAAAAAAAAAAGAAATTATATCCTTCCCTTTTAAGTGTAGTTAATGATAATAATATTTAGGCTAATACATGTGTTTCAAAAATTGGATGATTTTTTTTAGGTGTTTTAATCTAAGAGCTTTCCACTCTAACTTCTTTCGCGAATCACAAGTGGTGCAAGTAAATTGCTGCTCACGGGAATATATTTTGCATCGGTTTTGCATCTCAATTAGCACAAAATGTAAATAAAAAAAAATCAAGCTTTATAATAATTTTCTGGGTATAAACTTAGAATCCACTAGGGTAAAACGTAAGTTTAATCAAGTTATGAAGAACAATAACACACTTTTTAAACATGAAAAAATTAAAAAAAAAGCATTGACATGTTTCAGGTACCCATTAAACAGGTAAATATATTCAGTTTAAAAATACAAAGGAAATAAACATTTCAAGTTTTCAAAAGCAAGCAGCAACCAATGATTAATCCCGTAAGCCACAGGCCATCAGGGTTTATGATAGGCTTTTTTCTGATTGACCAAACAATTGGCGGATTCGTTTACAGTTGGTCAACCATTGGTCCAAATATCTTGGCGACACACGATTACCAAGGTCAACTACCACTCGGGTGTTATTTGTTGACAGCGTGGACCATTATATAATTGAGGATTTTACTAAAAAAACAAAAAAAAATCAGAACTAAACAATATACTAATAAAAACACCTAATTATAAACTAAAAACTAATAATAATAACAAAATTAATAATTATTAAAACAAAAATAATAGCATAATAATAATAATAATACACTATCAGAAATCAAAAAGCAGAATAAAAAAAATTATAAATAGACTCTTAATAAAAAGCCAACACATATATGATATGATAAAAAACAATTAACACATTAAAAACCGACATGTTTCGATCAGACTAAGCTGATCTTTCTCAAGTAAATTAATTTATAAATAACAATAAATAAACAACCTAATAACAAAAACACCTAACTATAAACTAAAAATTAATACTATTAACAAAATTAACCATAACAAGAACAATAATAAATAAACCACAATAATAATAGTAATAATAATAATAATAATAATAATAATAATAAGCCCCCATGGACCCTACCTCCTCGCGGTGGGGGCGGGAACTATACTAGCTTTAGGGTAGGCTAAAGGGTCCAACCATCCATGATGAGAACTCGTTCTAATATAGATCATGCTGCATCGGGTGTGGCACAGGATAAAGTCACCCGCGTTCGGGGGTTAGGCAGAGACCTCCGTTCGAAAAATATACAACAGTCTCCCGCAGGTGGTGGTGGAGAAAGTGGCACCCCATCCTGTAGTATGGCTACCACAATGCCCGGGCAACACCATCCAGCCCGAACAGTCGGAAGTGTTTCGTCTGTGTCAGAGCAGGCGACCACCAAGGCTTGGAAACCACGCCAGCGCATCCGATGGTCATCGCAGATGAACCAGGATCTTATGCGCGACTTCTATACTGTTATACAGTTAGGAACTCAACTCACAGGATACAGACAGGCACTACACCATGCATTCACCACACGTTATCCATCGTTAGGGCTTAGCGAACAGCGGGTAGCGGATCAGCGACGTTCTATAGTAGTAAACAATCTTATTTCTCCATGTATACTTACACAAATTAGGGAAGAGGTCGCTGAATCCAACCACAGGACACCACACCCCACCCCACCAGAAGACATTATCTTTATGGCAAACACAGAAGCAATCTCTACCCCTCAGTCCACATTCCCCAACAATACAACTAATGACATACAACAAGCAGCACACGATAATTTCTACACCGCACTAGCACAATATACAGGCACAGACCCCACACTCAGACCTCCACTCCCCCAAGTACACACATCAAAACAACTCGCCGAAGTCATATACCATCTCAACACACACACTATCCCACAACACCTTGACAATATCCAAACAATAGAAGACATACATACAACACTCTAATGCGCGGCACAGGAACCATTCGGGCACTTGGAATCAAACAACACCACATAACTACCACTGTACGGCCACAAGAATACATCCCCCCTTGGAGACGTCGCCTTGAGGGCCGCATCAGCGACCTTAGAGGAGACATAGCCAGGCTCACACAATACTGTGCAGGAAACAAAACAAAGAAACTTATGTCTCAGGTCAAGAAGATATTCAAGCACAGAAACACTCGCCCTTCACACTCAAACCATCATAACCAGGTTCAGGAACATCTCGATACACTAAAAACAAAAACTCAGTGCACTTGCAAAAAGATTACAAAGATACAAACAGTGCACTCTAC
>JAFIDM010000002.1:35550681-35581423 GCA_023159025.1 Thereuonema tuberculata
TCTTTTTAATCACTACAACTTAAGCAACAAACGTAAAAGATTTTATTATCATCTTAAAATTCTTTCAAAGAAAAGAAAGGTTATAGAATACAGCAGAACTTCTATTATCAGAAGTAAAGGTAGTGGTTGGGTGAATGTAGGAAAATACACAGTTTGTGTGAAGCAAAGTAATTAGGCCCATAACTACATTAGTGTACGGAAAGGTTATTAGTATTTTGAAAATCAAGAATTAAAAAAAATTAATTTAGGAAATGATTTTTAACTCCTGCAATGACATTGTTGTAATGATTACGAATATTTTTTTGTTGATCTGCAGATTTTCGAATAAATAATCGGAAACGAATGCATAAAGCGGCACGAGAAGTATTTCAGTATAGTAATAAGTTCAGTAAAAAGTAAATATTTTTTTCGAGAGGGCGCACATAATTCGGATAAATATGATTCTGCTGAATCACGAAATCTTTAATTAGGCTACCTGCTAATGATAATTTTAGTTGAAAAAAACATCAATTTGAAGCTTTTTATAGAATATTCTTTGAATAACATTTAGTGACTGTTTATTTATCCAAATTTAAGATAACCTTCTGTGGTCTGTGGATTTGTTTGCTGAGCTTCTTCCTACGGCAATTCCTCTGAAATGGTTTTTGACTCCGACTGTTGGATTTTGGGAAGCCCACATTAATTATCTCCAGAATATCTCAGAGTCATTACGTAAGATATAAATACATTTTGCTACTAACATTAAGGTATCTTTTAAATAAAAACCTAGAAAAACGAAACATTTAAGTAATTTTTGTCATAAGTTCATTCGGAAGAAAATGTTGGAGTTGAAGTGGCAACGTAGTGGTGTTAGATATTTCCAATAAGTATATTCCTGTTCCATTTTTAGCTTGCTTTCATAAGACAGTGAGATTTATCAGATCAGTGACTGTATATGTTTATGAGTAAGTACCCTCTAATAACTTCTGAACCGCTGGATGGATGTTCTTGAAATTTGATATGCCTATTTAAGTACAGATGCTCCTCGACTTACGATGGGTTACATAAGTAAGCCTATTATGTTTAAAATATCCCATGATAAGTCTAAAATATCGCACGTCCAAAATGCATTTTATTTACCTAACCTTTCCAACATCATATCTTAGTGTAGACTATCTTAAACGTGCTTAGAACACTTAGAGCACATACTGACTGTCTCATGTAATTTATTGAATACTATACTAAAGGTGAAAAGGAGAAAATAACGTTCACAGCTGAAAGCACACCTGGCCTAAAGAATGTGAAAAAAGGAAGTGATTGAGTGGCTGATTTGGAGCTGCCACTCGCTGCCTCTGCCTTCATCACGAAAGAATATCGTTCAGCAAATTGCTAGCCCAGGAAAAGATCAAAATTCAAAATTCAAAGTTCAGTTTCTACTGAGCATGTATTGCTTTCGCACCATCGTAAAGTCGCAACATCGTTTGTCGAACCATCGTAAATCTCTACTAACTTTTCTATTAAAAACTCTCTTCGAATTGAGACCCATTTGAGAAGGCGACAAAAATTCCATAGAAAAGTATTGGAATCTCAATAATACATTTCTATCCTTTATTTTAACACTGAATTTTAATTCCTTATTAGTGAATCCATTATTCCAGAAAACCATTTGATATGATTTAATCCGACCTTGACAACTTTATCAGTAATGAGGATTTAAGTGTTTTTTTGACAATGCAGAATTTGTAATGCATATATTCAGCAGATATTAGAATTTGAAAAGAAACGTGTTTCGTCATTGTCGTTTTCACGATTAAAAAAAAAATAAGGAAAAATATAAAGAATTGTTAAGAATTACATTTTAAGGAAAGTCAGGTTTAAGTTATTCGAACTTTTTGTTAAATTCAATATGATATAGTTATCGATCGTAGAGAATGTTATGGTAATCTGAAATACTGTAACAATATGGGGCCTGTAAACGAGTACGTACACCAATAAAACAAATTATAGAAGTGGAAGTTTTTTGGTCGTTAATACTCGATAAAAAAACAATAACAACAATTATTATCAATCGTGTGTGCAACCTAAAAGTTTCGACTTCTATGGACCAGAATGATAATAATAGTACTGTCATTGTGATCTAATAACATAGTTACATGGTATTTAGTTTAACCAAAGAAAGTTGGCTTAAGAGAACATGGTCCTATCTTTTTTTCTTCACTGCTTAAGGAAGTAAAGTGATTTTTATGTGGCTTTCAACCATCCCTGATACACCTTTTGTCGAATAGTAAAAGTGTCATTCAAATTGGTTTAGTAGCTTTTTAGTTTTAAGCTAATAAACATGCAAACATCTTTTTTGCGCTTTATAGATATATATATAAATAGAAGATAATTATTTTAATACATCTTGCCAGTGCCAATCTAATAAATTTCCAAAAATTTATAAGCAAAGAGTGTAAGCCTTTTTCAGCATATCATTCTAATATTTTTCTATAGGTGCTGATATTATTTATCTAACTTTTATTATTAACACAATTGTTATTTATTTAAAAATTGAAATAATTGACTATAGAACCAATGTCAACACTGGCGTAGCGCGGGGATGGGATTAGTAGGGTTGTAACTCCTCCCATTGCATTCGAAAAAGTAAGAAATGAAAAAGTAAGAAATCTAAGATTTTGGACCTGGTTTTTTTTTTGGTTGGAAAGTTCATCGATTTGTCCCCTCCCCCCATCCGAGAAAAGACACGACTTTTTAATCTTGGTTGAACGACTACGACGACCATCATAATGCCTCCCATTCCAGACCCCTGGGTATAGCAACGAATGTGAGATATAGCAAATGGTAGATAGCCTATATAGAGTGATTCAAAATTCTCCGAGTGATTCAAAATTCTCAAACGTTTTGTACAAACTTTCCTGTACTACAACAAAACCATATTGCCTCTGACGCTTATCTCGTCGCAACAGTCACTGAAGCAGCTGGATGTATAACTCGCATTTTTGCACGTTTCGCAATCCACGCATCGACATTGTGAGACATTTATTATTGTTGGCGGAAAGAACTTTGAGTACCTACTGTGAACCTGTAAATGTACACCTCACGTCCACATTATAAACATAGGGCTAATAAACATATTGTATACCAACCTTGTTGTCTTTTGTTTCTGAATGTTACTGTACAGTACCTTCTAGCACATCATCATTCGGGTAGCGTTTGCGGACATACGTTTCACTATGAATTTAGTTTGAATTTGTATTCCTGACCTACCTGTAAAATATGTACAGGAAATTTTGAATCACTCTGTGTATATAACGTAAACTTAATATAAACAAAATTACCCTCTGAGAATTGTTTTTATAAAGGTTTTGCAAAGATAATAATAATATCACTAGCTTCGCCCTGACATTGTCCGGTTGAGCTAGTTCCGTGGCCCCTAGTTGGCCAAATTCGATAAAGGAAGGAAGGAAGGAAGGAATAATAATAAGAAGAATAAGAATAATAAGAATAATAAGAATAAGAATAAGAAAATGAATATTCACTATTTTAGGACTAAAAATTATTGATATGCTTTTCACCCACTAAAATTAGTATATTTTGACTTAGAGATATTTTCTTTAAACTGTGAAAGAAAATCCCAATTAATGAAGAAACTTAGAAATACATATACCTAATTAGGAATTAACGTTAAGTTTCCCCAATGTTTTTTTTCTCTATTAACTACCTCTCTGTTGTAAATAATATTGTGAAATAGTAATAGTTACAATTATAATTCTGTACTTTACAATCATAATTTTGATAAATTACTGTATTTATCTGTGTAAATGCTAAGCTTTTTAATTCTACATCTAACAAAAAAAAATTGTATTTAATCTTCAATATTTAGCTGCCTCTAGTTTTTTCTACTTTTCTGTTTGTTTTCAAATTAGTTTTTGCATCTTTTCTACTTTTTCTTAAAATTTATCTAAAAAAGACTTGAATCATTCTTAACTTTGGATTATCCGTGAAATTCATACTGAAATTCAAAATAATCGAAGACAGAACAGAAAAAAAGTAAACTATAAATCTCTATTGTAGCTGTTTTTGACTATATAAGGATGATGTATATAATCCGTCTTTGCGAAGTGTAGATACTTCACGATTTGTATGAAAGTTTCGGCTTATGTAATTTGCTTGGCCGTCAAAAAATCTATTTCTGGATGGATTGATAACGGGAGAGGAAAAGTGAATATTACTTGATTATTTAAAATGAAAACGACATTGAGTCCAACCAGGAGAGGCTTCTTAAACCATCGCAAAACCAGAATTATATTCAAAGAAGATAATGCTCCATTATCTGGTCGGACTGCAAAATGGTATTGGATTATAAATTGCTTAAATCCGGAGAAGCTGTCAATGCAGCTAAATAGTGTTAATTCCTAAATGCAGATGATATTTGTCGATTTGTATATTTCAGAAAATTTAATAATGAATAATGAAATGAAGATCTTTAATATTTAATAAATAGAATTTTAGTTAAGTGTGGAGGATTTACACTACAATCTTCACTATTTCTTGAAATGAAGTAGATCTCGTTCTCAACTTTGTCTTGAATGTCATCAGCCCTGGCTTATAAGCGTCAATAAGTGCAAAACAGCTGTCAAAGGATGTCACTTGTGAACATACGATCTCTATTTATTAATCAGATTAAACTTAGGTATTACTTACGAAAGATTAGAATTCCATGTTTTTTTCAAGTTGATTATTGAAATAGCATAACCACTTATTCGGAAGATTAGATTCTGGACCCGTGTGAAAAAGGAGAAAATAGCTTTTTCTTCAACTTGCACATGCATATAAAACCTAGAAAACGTGTTTACAGTATTAACTGATTAGATCGAGGCCAAAAAAAAAACGACACAAAAGTGAAATGACAAAAGTGAAATGACATACATACTGCTTCCCTTAAAATAGTTTCGGCCTTCTTTTTGCGTCCGATCATTACCATAAAATGGTACCTCACGCAACTCTGATTCAGATGTGGAGCGCTTTACGTGGAAAAATCGTATAAAGAGTTGACAAGCAGCGAACGAACACCGATATAATTAAAAATCGCTGTATTAGGAGGAACTCCGAAAAGGCTGGTGACTAGTAGTCCAGGCAACGAAGACCAAAAAAGGCCGAATAGGGGAAATAATTCGTGTAAAAGCCAATTTTGGCACAGTTGTAGGGGAAGGTGTCCTGAACAACATATTAAAAGTACTGATAAGGGGGGGGAGCTAAGGGGTGGGTGGGGGTTTAAAGGTCCCTTTTTAACATTTTCGTGAATAACTCGAAAACTGCGGCCTATAGCAAAAAATGTCCAGATATTAAATTAATCTACATAAAATTCTCCACAAAAAAAATCCGATACACTTTTTCGTTGGGATTTATAGATAAAGAGATATGGAGCGGGGAAAATGGACAATTTGTAAAAAATTCAATATTTTTGTTAAAAATGGCACATATATTCCTAAAAATGAAATCCACATCAATTGTCGAATGCCTAATTATCTTCGAGATCTACACTATCATCATCGTTAAATGAATGGTGGGACAGTTACTGTTAACCCTCTGACAAGTTTCCAAAGAACTCATAGCAAAAAAAGAGCGGCGAAGATGTGACAGAGCTGTTGACTTATGAATTAACTCCATTCCCTCTGGCTCTGTTCCTCGAGGTTGGAATGCGAAAAGGGAAGAAGTCATCCCTCTACGATGTTTTGCCAGTAGAGAACAACGAAACTCTCGATCTCACCCAAAGCACCAATATAGTAGATGGTGGTTGCCCTCTTCACCGCATGAAGTGGAAACCGTCCTCTAACATTTCTTCAATTTGCCATCGGTACATTGCCTACGGACCGAAACATTACCGGTCAACATTGTACGGTGGTTTTGGATGGTTACAGTGATGTCAACAGCACAAAACGAGCAGCGCAGAAGCGAAGAGGGCTGACAAAAACTTCGTTTGACAATAACTGTAATGAAAGCACGACCATCACAGTTCAACAGGAGCAGTTTTTCGCCACTGAAAGGAACAAAACAAGACTGATCCACTTCCTCACCGAGAAAATAACAGTAGCAAGGATTGAATATTGCAATTGCTGATGCATGATGCTGATGGTACTATTGCAAGGTGTGGGTTGGATAAAGCTGCTGTACATCCAACTGTTGCATTAGTTGGGGAGGATGTGGACTTGATATTCCTCCTCATAGGATTGACTCCACCATCTACCAATGTGTTCTTTATGAAGCCAGGCTGTGGGAAAGTGGACACCAAATTGTTTTCAGTGCCACAACTTCAACAGCTTCCATTCGCCAAGAAGATCCTCCTCCTCCACAGCTTCTCCGGATGCGACACCACCTCAGCGATCCAGGGGAAGAGCAAAGTGGGAATTGCTAAGCTGTTCACAGCTAAACCTGATCTGACACAACAAATCTCAGACATTTTCACGATCTCTCAACATTACCTGCGGTATTGCAAAGGCTGGCGAGAAGCTGTTTCTGGCGATTTACCAAGCGCCAGCCCACGAACAAAACCTCAACAAACTCCGGTACTCGGCTTTTTTGACGAAGCCGAAATCTGATAAGGCCACTCTTCCTCCTACCAGTGGAGCTTCGAAGGAGCAGTCGATCAGAGTGTACCTACAGATATATCTATTTACATATCGTTGTCAAATACTGTTTTGTTTTCCTTATAAATATCTATTTGAGCTAAATACTTACGTTGGTCTTAGTAATTTCTTACAGCTACAACAATGGCTCGGCAACCCCCTACCACCCACCCAATGGCGTTGGGCCAGGGGACACAATGGCATCCTACAGCCGGTGACAACCAACGATCCTGTGGCATCTGACTCCATTTTCAAGACCATATTTTGCCGATGCGCGACTGGGTGTGGGGTGCGCTGCGGGTGCCGGAAAGCAGGCATTGGAAGCTCCAGTGTCTGCGGCGTATGCTTCGGCTCGTGCAGTAACGGAGCTCCGATCGAAGACACCATCAACGATGACGATAG
Organism: Thereuonema tuberculata; assembly: GCA_023159025.1. Taxonomy (NCBI): domain Eukaryota; kingdom Metazoa; phylum Arthropoda; class Chilopoda; order Scutigeromorpha; family Scutigeridae; genus Thereuonema; species Thereuonema tuberculata. Next base: position 35,557,689 of record JAFIDM010000002.1, read on the forward strand.
TTTCAATTTCGAAGATAGTTAGGACTTCGACAATTAAGGTGAATTCATATTGAGGAATATACGTGCCATTTTTTTTTTTAACAACAAAACAAACATTTTTTCCAAATTGTCTATTTTCCTCCATCCATATTTCCTTAAGTATACATCCCACCGAAAACGTGTATAGGACCTTTTTATTAGAGAAGTTTATGTAGATTAAAGTAGTATATCGACATTTGTTTGCTATAGGCCGCAGTTTTCTAGTTATTCACGAAAAAGTGAAAAAAGGGACCCCCCCCCACCCATCAGTACTTCTAGTATGTTGTTCAGGATACCTTCCCCTACAACTGTGCCAAAATTGGCTTTTACACGAATTATTTCCCCTATATTTCCTTCGTTGCCTGGACTAGAAAAAATACTATCGTTTTGAAAAGCAAAAAAACAATTCCTAAAAAGATTTTCTCTTCCATTATTCTTTTAAAATTCTAGTGTTTCTAACAGCTGAATAATGATACACTAATGGCAGTTTGCGGATGGAATTATTAACAAAATATAAATGATTCATCAATTTTTTGGAACTCACGAACATATTGAAACATTCATAGCAATGGCCCATATTTTGAATTTCAGATATACAAAATATAATATTAACAATTTTTATTTTATATGATTATATTATGTTACTTATTCAGTTTATTGCAAAATTTTTGAGATAGAATTTTATCTTTAAATTATTAAAGACTTGATTATTTAACTTCGTACATCAATAATAAACTCAAATTTTTTCTAAGTTTAAGAGAAAATTGAAAAAAAAAGAAAATATTACTCATCTTGATAATTCTTCTATTATATTTCTGTAGAAGTTTTGGAATTATACTGCATAGATGAAACCATTTCCAATGTCTTAGCCTTACTTATTGGATGTAGAAATCTACGAGCTCTGAAGTTAGTTGGAGAACTGCCCATTGGAATCATAGATTTTGTAGAGCAGTTAAAAAGGAAGCATTTCCACGGTAGTAATAGCCATTAAAATACTTTTGTTAATCCCTTGTTAAGTAAATAATCAAACATATGACTGTCAATAATTCTTTAATAAAGGAGAGTGAATCAGACAATATATCTAATAACATAAATTAGCTTTAATAGAGGCAACTTTCAATACCTTTTTGACAATAATTTATGAGTTTTACAATTGATAGATTTTTGGGGTGATTTGTTTTTCATTGAACTTCCTTTCTACTATGTATTCCACATACTGACGCTCATTAAGGGTTTAGTTTAAAAAAAAAAGCATAAAATAATCAAGAAAACAATTCTTTAACCTTCTCTGGTATTTATAAGGGTACCATCATATATTTTGTTAATTAAAGAATGCTCTTACTTTGTGATGATTGGAAATTCCGCGATTAAGGCATTGTAAATACCTTTGAAATATTCTCTTTAGATGGTTATAATGTACCAGATGGGTACTGACAGTACTAAAAGCGATGTAGAGAAGAATTTACCTAGATGGATCACAACGGAAATTGGTGGGCACTTTAATGGGGAAGAATATTTGCAAAGAATAAAAATTAGTTATTTTCAGTGACACCAGGTTGAATTGGCACAAATAGAGAAAGAAAATGGCAAGTTGAACACACACAACCTTTAATTGAAATGAAGTAACTCAGTATATGAATTATTCGTATGCAAAATATGCTGGGAACGTAATATGAAATGGTTCACAGTTGGTTGAAGCATGTCTCTGGGAATGGCTGCAACAGTCTTGGATTCAGATCAGTTGCAGTATAACCACAAATCACATGGGTTGAAGTTTAGGGATAGTAGTGGCCTAGTATTGGAAAACGATTGAGAAATTACTCTGTCCTCACCAAATATAGTACGCAAGAATTGCATAACTGTACGGGAAATCTTCATCCTGCACGAAGGTTATAGAGTCTCAGCAACTATTTTCCTTGCACAGCTGGAATAATCTTGCATCGGATAAGATCTGTATAACATGGTCCATTCGCCGATGGGCGCAAGGGGCCTTGAGGCTATGATCTCCTCAAAGAAAAATGGTCAGTTTATAAAACCGCAACATACAGTTATCTAGTCGGAGTGTAGGGTCTCAATAAGCACAGCATTCGAACGTGTGGGACCAGTGGTGAGTATTCACTGCTTGTTGTAGGGAAAAATGCGCCTGATAGGTCCATAAAGCATTCAAGGCCACATGTCGATCTGCATCCTCGACAGTAATAGCAAAGCAAAGTTATTCTGGATCACGTGGTTGCAGCTCCTGCACACACTGAATTTTTTAAGCATACCATTTCAGGATGGACTTTAGAATTTTACAGCCAATTGACCGCGGAACTTGCAGTTGCCATGATACTGGTCTAGCAACTAAGTAAGAAAATAAAACCAGAAATATTTTTCCAAAATTTAAGATGCCTGCTTGGAATAAAAATATACTGTACAAGTGTAACGTTACCAGGATTCATTTTCTTCCGATACTGACTTACAAATCGGAACATCGGTAAGAGTATGGATATGTTAGCAGGCATGTGAAATGAAATTCCAAAAAAGAAGATTAGGAGTAGCAAGATTAAAAACCATTAGAAACAACAGGATGAAAGAATATTGTATAATAACAGTTTCAGGTACAACAGAGAAATCAATTTGAGTAGGGAGTAACGATCAGGGAAGGTATTGTCAAGATTTTAGAAATAGGGGCGTAAGACCAAGTGACCAGATTTCTGAAGGAAGTAAAATGGAATGTAGCAGAAAAGGATTGGTAAAAATAAATGAAGAAAGATGGTCGGAAAACGAAGACTTGGAAACGGGCTTGAAATTGTTGTTTATTAATAATAATGATGATAATTACGAACTCCGAAGATTTAGCAACTAGAAATGTTATATTGGCAAATTTCTTTCATTCTAAATATATGTTTTTAAATAGCCCAGCTTTCTAAATATCGTGCTACATTTAGTGCTTATTTTCCACAGTTCTGATAAACACTATCTGGTATTTTCTTTTGAATTCTAGGTCTGAGTGTTGTTTATCTTCTTTTTGATGAGATGCTACCAGATGTCGTAATTAAACTAAAGAATCGAAGAGATTTGATTGACCAAAGCCTGAAGTGGACACTAAGGATATTTTCAAGTAGTGAGATTAACCAATACCGAGAAGCTTTGAACACAGTACTCTTTTAATGAATAGAAAGACAGTTAACAAAGTTTAGATTGAAGGAAAGTTGCCCAAATTGCTGTATATCGAGAAACTAATATTCGGTAATGTTTAAGAATACTGGTCATTAAATGAATTTAAGCTCCGAATGAATATATATTTGTTTGTCATTTATGTTTATGTTTTAATGATGTCGTAATATGTAAAAATAAAAACATCTTTAAAAGACTACTTTCACCAATTAATTTGGAAGTTGAAATGAGATGAATTGACCCTTGTGTAATATTCGATTAAATTTATAACATAAAAATAAAGGAAATGTAATTTGTTACGAGCTTGATTATATTTAAACTAATGTAAAATTAGAATTAAAAATTTCCAAGTAATAAATATATCTTACTGGAATTTGAATATGTAATGTAACTGTTAACATTTAAGTACACACTCAATTAAATCAGTTCCAATGATCTTTTGTATCGGCTTCAGTATGTTTAACTGAATGAGCATTTTTTTAAAACTCAATGCGAGTAAATTTTGATTCCTATAGAATCATAGTTTTTTGGCAGGAAATAAAAGCAGACATGTGGATTTGTCCCCTTATGATTATGTATTTTTTGATTGATATCATTTTGTGATCCATTTTATTCAAAATCCATGTAGAAGTGCAGAATCATGTTTTCAACAGTTAAAACTGTAAAATTTATAAGAATTACTTGTTTCTAAAAACTTGGAAAAAACCTTAAGTAAAACCATAAGAAAAGCGCCATTAGTTTTTAAACCGAAACAAAACTAAATAATATCTAATAATCCAACAGCTTTGTAGCATTAGTCTCTTCTAGTCCTTCAATCTTAACATGTATATATATATATATTTATTATGTAAGTGATTTTAATAGTGGGCGAATCTACTGAAAGTCTGGCTTTTTACTAGTTTTTAAGATTGCTCATCTTTACCTTTATCCGGAGACCATTGATTGGTGATACAGCCGTGAAATAGCTCGTCTGGGATGTCACATAGTAAACATTTGGTCGCGTTTATCGGTTATTGGTGGAATGGGCCGGCGTTGCTAGGGGCATAGGAGACAAAGAAATAACTATTGAAAAAGTGAACTTTTACACAACATATCTTTAATAATAGCGCCGATAGTTATCGAAATCGAAATGAATAATTTAAATTTTTTTGGTCGTCGAAAGCGTTATTGTGTTAATCAATCGATTTTTGAACATGGGAACATTAAATATGATTAAATCAGAACTAAACTTAACCAAAACCTATTCTACGTTGGAATTACTTATCCCGCCGAGTTTGGCAAATGCATATCGAACATACGAACAAATAACAGAATAAACAGCTAAGCTTTATAGATAAAGTATTATTGATAAGTGAATGTTTATATTTTCTTTCCCTGCAAAGAAAAATCTTATAATTAGTTTACTTTTATTTACTAATTATTGTAAGAACCTCTTTTGCTGTTACTTTTGGGAAATTATACGCATTTTTTTTTTTTAATTTTGTTCGTCAGTCTCAGTAAAGGCAAGCCTATTGAAAACAATTTTACACTTTTTGTTATATAAATGTACGTAGATCAGTTTGTATGGAATATTTATTACTTTTTCTTCATTTTTCCTAATTTAAATTACTTTTTATTTTGCTACTGACGAAACCTGAGGCTTAAATAAAGCTTAGTTTTAAATATACTGGTGACTTTACATAAAAGTTCTTCATGGCGAAGGAGAAAACAGTCGTTTTAATTAGAATAAAATTCAACTGAACCTTTTTACTATGTGGTGTTTTGAGGCGAAGTAAGTAACTTAAGTTCAAAAAAATATTCGGTGCCAAAAAAAGTTTGTCAGAAAATATAGATTTAGGATTTTTTAAAAAAGGCCAAATCTGTAACTCTACATTTTGAATCTATTTGTTACATATTACTAATGAAGAGCAGGATATAATAGTAAAATGTTATCTTCTTTGATAGTTACGCTATTCTATTATATAAGCGTTATTTTGTCTGTCATTGTCGTAAGACCTTACGTTTTTCCAATTTTGTGACCAAACTGTAAGAGATAGCTCATGTTCATGTAAATGAATAAAATGTATAGCTTTTTAAGACAAACAAAATATTACAAAAATCTTTCGGAAAAAGTTCTTGGTTTCCAAGATGGCGCCTTTTAAAGGGTCAAATTTTGACCATTTTCTCAATTTAAACGAAAAGTGGGAAGAGAACATTATATTGAGAAAATGTTGGTATTTGAAAGTTCTATCGAACGGTATATCAGTCATTAACAAACGTTTCTGCATTTGGAAGATACATAGAAAAATTAAAATGTTTTTGCGGCAACCCCCCCCCCGTGTGAGTGCCAATGCGCAATACAACTGAGTTAAGCGGAGAAGCCCACAACGAGCTGGGAAGTCGTGTTTTATCCGATTTCCATATTAATTTGCTAAGTAAATAAAGGTTTTCTTTTTTAATGCTATTCATGAAAGGCGAAGCGACGGTACCCGTCTAGTTAATCATAATTCTTACGACAAGCTAAAAGATATATTCTCAAAAGATGGATTTACTATGAATTAGAATCTGGTGTTGTCCATACGAAAAATAATATAATCGTAAAACTTTTTTTGTGCACTGGTCGCTAAATATGAAGGTTTTTATATATGGGCTAGACCCGACCTTACCTCTGCCTCGGGTCACTGAATCGTTTGGAGACTTACCTCCAGCGTCCCAATGGAATATATCTAACATGGGCTAGAGCAGCTAGGCTGAATACACGCCTAAGGTTCAAGATTTTTTCCTTATAGTTTTCCGGGACTTAGCGATTCTGACTTCTGAATTTAAAGATGGCCGAGCGTAGATGCTGGCTTGGATTTCATTCTATTATTGTTCCTAGGATTTCCTATATTCCGCGTCGCCTATTCTTTCTTACAGTTAAAGCCTTGGTAATTCAATCTTATTAAAAAGGGCTTTTTATGATCTGAAAAATGATTTAGATTTTTTTTTTTATCTTTTTTCTATTGATTTCACTCAGTGATGAAAGTTAAACAGAGTTAAATATCTCCGTTTACTATTAGGGGGCGCCCACTAGGGGGCGTCCATCGTGAGCTCAAAATGGGGGGAGGGCTCCGGCAAAATCTCACCAAATCTCATTTAAAGGGGGGAGGGTCAATGAAAATCTCTTGTCAACTTTTTAATTCAGAGAATATAAATATTATAACAGATTATAACGTTTTGTAATATTGTCTATGCCCGGGATTCCCCGATTTGAGAAAAGCCCGTGCACGTGTCAGATTTCATTCGGCAAAAGCTCACCAAATCTAATTTAAAGGGTAGGGGGTTAATGTGACCGGAGAACCGACAGCGCCGGAGCCTGGCGAACACGATGGGAAGTCGTTCGCACCGTTCCTGCTTCGGCAATGCCTCACGGTGTATCCCGAACATGCGGGGTACTACTGCCCATCTCTTTTGGTGAAAGATCAAACTATCCTCAACAGATGCTGCAAAACTTGCGGCATCTACTTTGCTTTCGCGTGTGAAGCTGCAGAAATACAGGTCGACGCTGCATGCAACCATGCCAGCACCTGTGTCAGGGTTCGACTAACGCGGGTGGTCACCCGTCAGGCTGAAACCTGAAGTGCGCCGTGGACGATAGGCTGGAGTGGCTGCACGAGGGTGATGTAGATACGTCTAATGACTATCTTCCTATACTACCAAAAGACATGGATGCCATGTGTCCAATCATTACAATAGAGGAAGCACATGAGTGAAGATTTAGGGAAGGTGGTGTCGCAACCTATTTTTTTACTTTTACTAAATTTAATTAAATTCGTTATAATGCATCTTAAACGCAGTATCATTTTTCTCCTATTCTTTCACTGAAAAATTATATTTCATAGAAAACATTAGTAAGGCTTTAGGTATTTCGTGGTTTGAAGCAAAATACATGAACATATCACATAAAGTTGATTATTTAAAAATTATAGGGGAATCTCACATGGGGGGAGGGGAATCCCATCACATCTTACCAAATCTTACCAAGGGGGAGGGGGGGTCCACATTTTTTAAAAAAACACCTCACATAATTAATGGACTCCCCCTAAAAGGATGTTCGCCATTGCCAAAATGAAAAAAAAATATAATTTGACCTTTTCTGCAACTGATATCGCGATAATATATGGAAATATTCATATTTAGGTATGAACCATCCAAAAAATTTCATGGTTCTAACTTCTAAGGTTTTGAATTTTAATAGGAACGATAAAAAGACAAAGTAGGTGAAAAATTTAATTTTTAGATTTTGTATTAAGAAATATATCAAGTAAGAGCTGGTTTATTATTAATTCTTGAAATTAAATTTAATTCCTTCAAAGTAAGATGAATAGAAGTGAATTTCTCTCATATATAATAATAATATTAAAATAATTTAATAATTTTAATCCATATTTAAATTATTTGGAAAGTTGACTTTTTTGAAAAAGTGGCTTGTTATTTGAAAACGTTTAACGCTATTACAACCAAGAAGTAATTTTAGAATCTACACAATACATTATAAATTTGTGCTCACTATTTGCCATTCATTTAAAGAAAAGAGTTGTCGATTATTTCTAAGTATTAAATGTTAAACTAATGTGACAGGCATAGAAAACAATTCCTCTCTCCAGCATACTCTTTTTGATGATGACCTCAGGCGCACAAGCAGTGACAGAGTCTCGCGAATTGGCCTAACTTTATTCTTAATAACCTTGGAAACTTGTATGTTTTGGTTCGCAAAATAACATCATTTAAATTAAAATTACCTAATTTATATTTCCAGTGGTATTATGTGTTATGTGTTCTCTCCTCCTTAGCGCCGTCAATTTCCTTTAGGTTTCACTTTCTGTGTAGATTATGCTAACGGCGCATCGAGATTATAAAAAGTAAAATTGTTAAGTAGGTGTTCTTGTAAATTCACAGGTAATCATGTTATTTTCAATGAATAAATTTAATTTCAAGAATTAAAAATGAACCATCTCTTACTTGATATATTTCATTTACTTCAAAACCTATAATTCAAAACTAAAAAAATATTTTTTTTCTATTATACCTTTTTATAGTTTCAAAAAAAAAATTAAAAGTATAAAAGTTAGAACCATGAAATTTAAAATTTTTTGGGTGGTCATACCACAATATGAATATTTCCATATATTATCTTGATATCAGTTGCAGAAAAGATAAAACTATATTTTCTTTTTTTTTCCTTTTGGCAGTTGCGAACATCCTGTTATAGATACTATACTTTTTGGAAGGTATTTTTCCCATCTCCAATAAAACAAACTTTCAAAATATTATTGAAGTGGGTTTTTAAATTAATATCATAATTTTTACAGAAAGGTCAAAAATTGAGTGAAGGAAACTGAGGGAGCGCCGTTATATAAATACTAATTTTTTAAAAAAACACTGGTGGCGCTTTTAGCAAATTATTTGGATTCTAAAATAAAAACTCTATTGTTAAAATAAGAATAATAAATATTAAAATAAAATGTTTTATTAAATTTAGGAACCATATTCATTATTTGTTTTAATCCATAAGCAAAATATTTTTAAATTTATTGTCCGTTGCTACAGCGCCATTTTAGAACAAGCAGCATCCAAAGGTTCGTTGAATTTATTGCCGAAGAAGTGAGAGTCAATCAAATTTTATTTACGATAAAAAAATTAGGAATTTCTTTTCCATTTTTCTTCAGGTAAAGAGATTTAAAATACCGATATTATCGTTTGAAATAAATAAGAGACGATTATTTTATGGAATAATGAAACTGCTTGAAACTGATAAACGTTTAAAGTTTCCTCTTATAATAATTGGAATCTTTTTTTTCTATTTTGTTTGGTTTTTACATTTTTCAATTTTTATTTTTTATTAATTTATTAAAATACAAAAAGATCTCAATACTAAAAATTTATTTTTTAAAAAATGAGATTGATCAATTATAAAAAATTCGACCGTTTTTCGAAATAGTTTTCTTTTCATCTTTATTTATAAATTAAAGAGTGATTACATTTTTTTTAAATAAAATCTAATTTAGTTTCTTTTGTAAAATGAATTTTACATATGGGTTATCAATTTAAAATAGGTGAATTATTCTTACTGATTAGCGAGATAGTGTTAAATGAATATTTCTTAAAATTTTAATCTTAGTAAAATAAAAGAATAAAAATAACGAATAATTAATTAGTATATATTTCAGTTTAAGAATAAACTTATGCTTATCCTATTAAGAATAAACTTATCCTATTAAAATAACCTCCTTCTCTTATGCATCCCTGTAGAGCTTTGTCTATAGATATAGACGTGTGCTTGAACTACGCATGTATATCACATTAAATATAGATAGAGGTGTGAATTACAAACGAAAAGTGACATAAATAGTTTATGGCGTTGTCATTATAATAACAGATATACAAGATTTATAAGTTCTAGTTACTAATAATTATATATTCTTTGTCATTCTAAGTAAATCAAAAAGAAATAATTTTCAATCCCGGCCGGGAACTATTTACTTGGGATAACTTTTTAATTTAGGTTTTAGTCATCAGTACTCGATTCTTTTTTTATATGTTTTGTTTCATATCCTAAATATCTTCTCAATAACTTCTCTAAAATCAACATATAGTTCTACTGACCAATAACCGGCCTTAAATCAGCACACAATGAATCAGGAAACCAAGGTAATTAAATTCCTCCTACAGTAATAAAGGGCGATAACTGAGACTGTCTTTGCTTTAGAAAGCTACAAATTCATATTTCTTATTCCTCCGTGCTTTATAGTGAAGGTCTCATGTCGGCCATGTTCATCCGTTGTTTAGAGAAAGAGCTCAAAGTAAATCTAAAATGGGGAAAGAATCATCGCTTTTTTATTCGTTTAATTCTCAAATAACTGCTACATACGTCTTGATTTGCCACGGTACTATGATCTACACAAGGATCAAAGGTGATAAAAGAAAATCTTTCCACAATTTCAATGGTTTGTATAAAGAAATGCTAGAATTAAACTATCATATCTATGAAATTTTGGTATTAGGATATTATAAGAAGTAATTCAAACTCAAATATTTCCCTAAGTCTCGATTACTAAACTATGCTTAAGGTCAGTGAGGTAAGTCGCTTTGAAATTAATGAATTAATGCTGTAGGATTTATTATATAGGCAACAAATCAATCAACCATTTCGAGTTCATTGCAGTGTTGTTAGTATAAAACCGGTAAAACAAAGGGAAATATGTAGGTTTTCATATAGGAATGAGCTTTTTAACATCCAGAAACCCTATTTTGAATTCTATTGAAACCCCGTAAAACTATTATAAATGCGGCAAAACAATATCGTAACGAAAATGGATTGAAATAAAGGTGGAAAAACCAAATGGGATAGTTACAAATATTATCTTATCAAATCTGCTCTTAGGAACTAATAGTTCTTGTAGGAGTACTACAAGGTCATCTACAGATTTTCATTTATTTATAAAAAATTACAAGTAAGAGCCATTATACATAGGGTATTCAGAGTTTGAAGGATGTTGAGTTCATTTTCTGAAACGTTTTGACGACATTTTCCAGATAAGGATGATATACAGTAGCTTTAAAGCTTTTTTTATTATTTGTTTTAATCTGAAATAAACTCATAAGTACTAACCTTCATCCAGAATTCAATCTGAAAGCAAAGACATATAACCTTGATCTTTGGAACAGTTTAATTTATTTATTTGATTTATTAAAAATACTGGTAAAACTAAGTAAATATTTATTTCCATTTCAGCAAATTCGTTAACATGGGTAAAGCCCATTGGGGTCATCTGGCTAAAATTCGAGGCATGGTCTATGTTCGTTTGTCACCATTTGAGCAAAAGGCTTTTGCTGGTTTAATCTCCCAAGGCTTTCCAAATGCACTGAGAAGATTCAAAGAGAAGGCTTTGATTGTGGCCCCTCGTAAGTCTTTTGCTTCTATTGTTCAATAACTAATTACTACTTTTCAGTAATCACTGGAAATTTACGAGTTGATTTAAATTATGGAAATCAAACTTTTTTCTCGAATAGACTTTTCTTGTAATAAAACAATTACTGTATTTAAAAACCGCTAATTTAAGAAAATAATTGTCTTGTCATTTGGTTGTCAGCTTTTACGCCATGATTTGTAATAACATGGTTCACTGATTTACATTAGAATTTCACTTTTTTCCCGTTCTGGCATCTAAGAGAGAAGTCAAGATAAACAGAACGACGATATATTTCTACCCATGATGAGAATGTGAAAATTTTTAACGGAAAATAAGCTTTAAGTAAAAAAAAAAATCTCACTTTTTTTGTTTTGCTTCTTAAAGAAAGAGCAAAGACTTATTTTAGATATACCGCTATTGTACATCAAATACTATAAAAAAAGCGAATTTAATTGTGGTTGTCCTCAGATTTTATTATCAACTCCTATAATAAACAAAAATATAGGCCGACACATCGTTCTTGACGATCCCGAATTTTCGCGATTTCACGTGATTGACGCGAGAATAGCCTCTATCCATGTCTTCTCACAAAATGGCGAGAAAGAAGGCTTATCGACTCTGGGGAAGAAGCGGCCACGAGCAAGCCCCATTACTGATGTCGACGATTTTGACCGATGCCTTATTCGCCGCTGCATCCATCGCCTCTACTCTGAAGGTAAAATTCCAACTTTAACATTTTTTCTCTAGCATTTTCCTAGTGACAGACATTTCACAATACTACATTCCTTGAGACCTGCTGAAGAGGCTAATGGCCAAATCTCGTGATTTTCGTGATTCCCGCGCAAACGCGATCATCAAGAACCATTTGTCAGACAGTAAATTTTGTGTACTTGAATTTTTCCAGTGCTTTGGATTCAGATTGAGATCTTTTTATTGTCAAAGAGTGGCTAATAAATAAGCAAATAACCAATAAAAATCAGAACTGAGTCCAAAGTACAGAATAAAACTCAAGTGGACAAAATTATTTAATTGTTGATAATTCAGGCTGATTTTTACTCCTTATAAAGGGATTTTTTATTGATTAATTTCTTAAGACATTTTTTCGTAAGATTTCGTAAATTCAAAATTGGTTTCATGTTTAATTCGAATATAATGTAACTATGGATTAAATGAAAATTTATTTAATTTTTCTAACTGCAGAATTATTCTCAAAAAATTTATTCCATTTTACTATTATAATTCTTGACCTGGTTTTTGCTCTGTTAAACTGTATTTAATTTTTACAATTTTATTAATTTATTTATTTTTTATTCCTTGAAAGATTAAAAGAAATCCTTCCTATGAGGAAACAATGAATTTCTGCTTCAAAAATAAAGCAGTCTACCTAAATAAAAATCTGCTCCTTAAGTCCTAATATTTGTTTTTGGTATATCCTTGAAGATCATAAATATATTTTAATATTATTTCTAAGATAAAGTATCAAAATTTTTTAAAAAAATGACTCATCTAGGTTAATTTTTTTCTCTGATTTTACTGATTTCTTTTTCTTTTGTAGCATTTATTTTTGCCTTCAGCCTTTACACATGGGGTGATTATATGAATGTGAAATTGAAGCGCAAAAATCCTGCTGATTATGAGAATGACTGCTGAAGATACGATTCTTAGCTCGGACATTGTAATGTAAATACTGTTCTGACTATGTAGTCGTTGCAAGTTCATTTGTTGAATTGTAATTTAAATATCAATAAAACCTTGTAACTGAATATTTTTTGTGCATTACCCGAAAAGTAAACTACTAAAAAATGAGCAGTAAATTAAATAGATAATTATTTTACATAGCAATAGATTTTATAGAGCACAGTCTTTTGGCTACCACAAAATACTAAAACAATTATTAAAAGAGGTGATTCCTAAAGTTTTTGAGGTTTCAGTCTTAATGAAATTAAAAAAGTGAATATAGCTTCGAATAAGTGTGCTTTATATTTATAATATTTGATTATAGATTTGGAATACATATGTAATTCTACCGAAGAGAAGAAAAAAAACTATTTGTTCTAAGTCACAAAACAGGTAATTTATTTATTTTTATTCACTTATTTTTATTTATTTATTAGTTATTTGTTACTTCGTTGTTTCTTTCTAGTTCATCGGACGAAAAAGAGATCGTTTCTTTTTGTTTGTTTTTTTTGTTGGCTCAATGGTTGAATTTTTATAAAATATACGAAATTTGGAGATTTTTAGCTGCATTTCAGAGATTTTTTTGAAGAGCCGGCCAAGGAATTCAGATTTTTGAGTTGTCAGCATTTTTCGCTCTTTCGTTCGTTTCTCTGAAACTAAGTTCAGGCAGCTTGACATCTGGCGGTCTTTAGCACCCCAAAAAGAAACCCGGTACCCAGAAGGTTAAGTGAACCCTATGACCGTCTAGAGACAAATTCAGCATTGGAAGAAAGACAAACCTCTGCCGGCAATGAAACCAGCTTCTCCAGCCTGTAGTCAATCGCGATATCATTTGGCTCTCAGCCCACATCATTCGTATGTTAGATGTAGCACACTGGGACCCATTGGAGCGCTTGAGCTAAGACTCCCAGGGTTTCAGTTACTGGAAACTTAGTTTGGAATGGTCAGCGCAACGCTTATCTGTCTGAATCCCCGGGAAGAAACCCGGTACCCATCATACCGGGCTAGGTAGAACGCAGGAACTATTTGAAGCAGAATGAAGTGGAAATCCCCGCCTCCGGCGATCGAACCTGTCTCCGTCAACCATCAGCCACTCAGCATCTTACCACTCAGCTACCGTGCATCATTCGGAGTATTAATATATATTACTTGTTTAATAATGTTAATATGTTGGTTATATAGCGAAGAAAAATTTTTAAGAAATAATAAAGAAATATATATATATCTTTAAAAAGAAAAGAATTACTTTTCATGGATTTTTATCAGTTATAATTTACTAAACTGTATTTCTATAATTTCTACAGATCCCTACTAAGAAAATATTACAAAAATTTAAAAAATAGCTGCTTCGGAAAGAGACAGAAGAATTTATTACTATAATTTTTTTATAAGATTTCGGCTTAATAAAAAATGTTAAAAGTAATTTAAATAATTAAGAAGTTAAAGATGCCATCAAGCTTTTAAGTATTAGCTGGAGAGACCAGTATTTACAGTCTGCCTCTGTAGATGGCGCAGCCTTCAACTGTAATTTATTCTATTATCCCTCCCATAGATTATCTAACTGCCTAATGTATCCTCTCTATTAGTCTCTGGTTGTTCCCTGTCAGACTGGGAAGCAGAAGACTCTTTAAGAAGGAAGAAATTGTCAAAACGAATGCCTCGGGGTGTATTTGAAAAGTTGAAAGTAGTAGTTTCTTAAAATGTTCCAGGGTTTTTTTTTTTCTCTCTAAATAGATATTTTCAGGAATTAAGATATTTTCAGGAATTATTGAAATGGCAATTTGAATTAAAATGTAATATCGAAAGTTGTAATATTGAAATTACTAAAAATTTATAATTCAAAAGTAAAGTTGAATCTGTATTTGATGCTTGTGCCTTCAGTCTTGCTGAAATAATAATATTCTTTCTTTTATTAAAAAAAAATAAGTTGTTTTCGTCTTTTGAAATTGTTACGATATCTTTTTTTCTTAACATCAGATATTTTATTTTAATATCTTTTAACAACTTTTATAATAAATTATTCGAAATATTATACAAATACTCAGTTTTCAAGAATGAAGATAAACCTATTTGTAAGAGGATTAATCTATATAGCAATTATACTTGAAGCATATTATCCGCTACTTCTTAATAACTTAATGTCAATAAATTTCTATACGTATATTAAAACCGGTTTAAGTCGGATTTCAACTTAAACTTTTCAAATTCTGCAGTATCGTAGTAAAATGTATCCGGGGTCCAGGTTCTTGCATACTATCACATGTTTGCAACGAATTCAGCGATAACATAGTAACAAATTAAAGTTTTATTAATTAAAATTTAACTAAAAATATTTACAGTACATGTAAATAATTTGCCGTCCTAGGCTGGTTAATATTTTTGTTTATAATAAAAACATTAGATATAATGACAGCTATTGTAAAATATGTATGACGTCACAATATAAAAAAGAAATATCAATTACAGTAACAAAAAAAAATCGTACTAAACTAACTAATCAATTATTAAGTCAGTTAATTGAGAACTATTATTTATTGAATTTTTTTCCTTTGATTTATAACTAATTGTCCTTATAATCCCTTCATGAAGTTATAAGTTTACAATCTTAACCTATGCCTTCTTGTTTATCTAGAGCAAGATCCAATGAGATTTAAAATACTATAATACCTTTTCTTCAATTACAAAAACTAAGTCACATAACTCAAAAAAGAAAATTTATATTTAACAAAATATTGATCGATTGTGAATTTCCGTTTTCCACACTACAGATTCAACATTTTATCAAATTTCTTAAAGATCATTTCATAGGAGCCAAGAATTTAGTAGTTTATAATCTATATCTAAAGTCTTTATACAAACTTTGTTAGGTTATAGAAATAATCAAAAAAACAAAAAAACAAAAATAAATGTAATTTACCAAATCTTGCTCATGTCTGCTCCCACAAGGTTCAATCAATCATGAATCTGATACTGAAACCTTCCGATCTCTAAGCCCTTTAACTTGCTAAATTCCTCGTACAGTATCTGTATCGTCTGTAAAAAAGGAATTTCCTTCGCCAATCTCTTCATCTGTATGCTTTGTTACCGTATTGGCCCGAATATAAGACGAATGGCGTTTTTTGAGGTCCGATTTGATAAAAAACTATTGGTCGCGAATATAAGATGTTTTACCTATTAACGATGCGTAATTCGACAAATATTTCTAGTAAATTATTTAAAAAAAAAGTTTGATGACAAATTATCTTTCCACATCCAGTTCATGATGAAATCGTTAATACTTTTGGTTGCAGTAATAGGCTTAATGTCAGTAATATTTAGTTAAATCTGTGACTTCTAAGCTAGGCGAAATGTCATTTATGAAATTAAATCAAACTATTTTTGCAAAAAAGTACAACACCACTAAGCGTAGTAGAATATATTTTTTTATTTATTTTGGAGCATGTTGGTTAGGCCTACGATCGACTTCAGCCAACGCTACCAGGTAGCGTTGCTTCAGCGCTAGAGCACGCTTGGTTTCGGTTTCGGTTTCGTGCGTGCTCCAAGGTTGGTTGTGAATATAAGACGAAATAGTACTTTCGTGGATGGGATTTTGGACAAAAATGCCGTCTTATATTCGAGCTAATACGGTATCTTTCTCCTTCTCTCTGTTCTCTATTTTCGTTGTACCCCTTTTTGATACGGAGTGTCTTTTTTATATCCTTACCGTTCCCCACTATTTGGAAATAAATGATTTTTCCCTGTTTGTTACAGGGGCATTGGTCAGTGTTCCTGTAATTTTATTGTCAGTCATGTAGGCCCGCTAGCGGCTAAAAACAAAAACAACACTATTCCCAAAAACAGAAGAACTATAGAACTGATAAAAACAACATCCTGAATTTCGGTGAGCAAAACTTATACAAATATACATAAAAATAAATTGATACAATCCAAAAACAAATTTAAAATTTCTCTTATGTACAAAAATAAAATATATAGACATATATACCTGAATATAAGATTAGGTCCCATTTATTTTCCTCGGCAATCACTGTGAACTTTTATATGAGAGTTCACAGTATTATTTCTAAATTTTGAACAGATACATGAATCTTCGTAAAACTTGGCATGAAAGGACCACGATTTAACTTTTATATTTTCCATGTATTTCTATATAGTTCTTATCGAGAAAAGCGTGATAAGGACACAAAAATCCACTTAGAATAGTAATAATATCGAAACCATGGATTTCTATTGATGTCTTGTTTAAATGAACTATATATGTTATCACATATTATAAGAACTATATTATAATTCATACTAGTAATGAGAATTTAATTAATTTCTTCTGAAAATGAACAAAAGTTTATGCTTTGTATTCAGCAGATACGAAAATTAAAAAAAAAGGCACAATCGCATGCGACTTTGCATTTAAAATCTTAAAAAGATGAGAAATGAAAAGAAAGAAAAATATAAGATAACTTAGATCGCCTAATTAGGAGAAGAATCGACCCTTTCAAAAAAAGAAAGCGTAATTGGTACAGAAGTGAATTGGTATATTAAATATTTTATATATGTAAGATATAAGTAAATGCATAAAAAATTGTAATTTTTTTAACAATAATAATAACATAATTTCAATATTATTGCTTTTCACTTTGATAAAAAAAGAAAGCAATAAAAGCAAACCACAAATCTAAGTTATTTTAACAGCATTCTTTTAAACAATCTTCGATTTGATTTTATTTACTTATTTTTACTGTCCGTAGCTTCGCTCTGGAAGCCTCGCATATGTAATGGAAAAAATAAAAAAACCACAAAACATTTTATTTATTTAAAAAAAAAAATACATCCAGTATACTAAAAACTAAAAATAAATACATCCAGTATACTAAAAACTAAAAATAAATATATCCAGTATACTAAAAACTAAAAATAAATACATCCAGTATACTAAAAACTAAAAATAAATACATCCAGTATATTAAAAACTAAAAATAGTTAAGTTTAAATTGTTTAAAAATACATGCACAAAAATATAGAAATCCATTTGTAACAGTCGGAAATTTCCGCAGTTGAGTTAACCATGCAAAATACTCCTGTTGCATGGTAACTTGCGCGCGCAATTCAATTTTTGCACAATTCCAATGTTTGGGGACATACGCTCGCACACATTTTTTTTAATAATATAGATTTTGGTTTTTCTTTTTAAGATCAAAAAACATAAAAATAGTTTGAGAAACAAATGAAAATCGTAATGAAAAATGCGTGATAGTAAATAATGAAAGTAATAAGTAGAATAAATATATTCTAAACGTAATATTTCAGATGATGTACCGTTATAAAGTGAAACATAGAAATTTTAAATTTCCATTCTTATTGAAATAGTACTTTATAAATAGGTTATTATCCTCAATAATAATATAACTTGCCACAATAATAATATAATTTATTTGCAATTAATTTGTAAAAATATTTACAATTATAAGTAATATTTACAACTTAAATCTTTATATATACAGTCGGACCTCGATATAAGGTCACCCCTTGGGACCTCGCGAAAGTGACCTTATCAGCCGGATGACCTTATAACTGTGGAAGTAATTAAAGTATGGTACTTTCATTTTGTTTTATTTCACGTTTGTTAATGATATGATATGAATGTTTTGTTTCTGATATCATGTGTAAAAGCGTTGTTATGCAGTTTTAACGCTACCACTCACTAGTTGGCGCTGTGTGAGGGAACATGGTTGTTCTGTTCTTGTAAAGGAAGATGATGTCTGGCTGAAGTTAGAGGCACTCGAAGATAATGCTTGATACCTCTGATGTTTGCCACAATTTGGCAATGTGATTTGCACTTGTCCGATAGCGGGAGAATAGATGTACGATTCATCCATTTTCATCAACGGCTTGGGATACAAATTGAAGTAGGCTTCGGCAGACATGTGTAGGCCTATCTGGGAATCTCGGTAAGCCGGCTAATCAACAAGTCCAATCTGATGCCAGCATCAAATTAGAGTTATACAATTTGGGCCGATAATTGTATATTGGAGAGAGCTTTACTGGTAATATCGTCTAGCGTCCTGAACACCTTTTTCTCTTGGTCGAATACTGAAAGTTGAATCGACAGACATGGAGATGGTTCGAACGCCGTTATGCCTTACGTTGCCAAGGGATGAAATTCGTGTTATCATCATAGAACTTCACTGATAAGGTAGGAAGATTTGAGTTATCTTTCACGACGGATTATCAACGAGTGAAGAACTGGCATTTTGAGTTTAATAAAGAGACAATCTAGAAAGTCGAATAAGATATGTTCGAATTATAGTGTTAATAGTAACATGTCATATGTTGTAATGTAAAAGCTAACCTAATCACAAGGAATTAGTGATTATTTAATGGATTCATTTTAAGAGAGCTTTAGATAAGATATAAAGTTAACTTATTGTTATTAATGTCACAGAGTTCAATTTAATGAAATGAGTAATTTGATGTGACACTAATGTATGTCAATTAATTTATTTCTGAGTTTTAAGATTCACATTGTAATCTTAATTTAAAGATAATGTCCTCAGTGTTTAGTTGAATAATAATTAAGCTCAATGATATTATGAATATTTAGTTTAACGAATTCATACTCTGATGAAAGACTAAGTATAGAATGAATTCCAGATTTTTATTCTGATAAGTTCAATCGAACATATGTTGTATCTGATATTAGAACATACATTATAGATACTTGTTGATTTCAATTATTTAATTGAATATAGCGTTAATTGAACGAATAGTATTTGATATGTGTAATTGATTTATGCTTATTTGAATTTAAAGTTAATGAATTCTCGTAGCAACTATTACTTAATAATTTCTCTAGTTTGAGATGTGTATTGATTACTAGTTTTGACAAGTATCTTGTTAAATAAATTATGTCTAGTATTTTGATGTCAGAATGTTTCTTTTGTGAATATCAAGGTTAATCATTTACTCGCTCTGCAATCATATTCATCTAGATTTCTATTATGATTAATTACTTTAAACTTTGACCGAGTTCCAACAATCGATCATTTATTAATTAATGTAATCGTAGTAGTTATCCAAAGTTTTTTTTTTTTTTTGGTTACTGAGACACCAGCTACCCTGCTATTGTAATATTAATAATAATAATTATTAAAGAATAACCGATTCATACGCATTTGTCAATAAATAACCATTTTATAAATACAGTAAAATTCTTTGTAAAATTTAATATGTACAAAACTATCAGTTTATTAGGTTATAATTTTTTAATTTAGTTGAACCAATTAAAATTAATGAAATCAGAAAGAAATCATTTTTTAAAAATTTAATTCGGAATAAAGTTGTATACAAATAGTACCAGTATGTTCAAGCAAAGTACTGATGTTGCTGCGAGATTTGCGCAGAACGCATACTTGAGAAACAGAGCGCCCAAAAAGAGTATAGCAAGTTTGGTTAAAATTTTAAAAAAATTTAATAACTGAAACATATGAGAGAATCAACATTATTTACAAAATGTAATTAAGGAATGTGATCACTATTTCCTGATAACAATTATCAATAACAATATATTATCCTTATAATCAATCACTAGTATTAAGTTTATATTTAACTTCAAAAACCAATATTTCTATAGCATTCTTCTATTAAGTAATTTATAGTTTACACTTCAATACAATTACAAAAAAACTACTTTACACTACTTAAGTAAATTATAGTTTTAGCTATCTAACTTTTCACTTGTATGTGAATAGAATTTATTTAATTTTAATAAACTCTTTTATTGATTGCACTCAAAGGCATTTTACTTTACTCTCTACCATACTAACAATAAATTGATTCACAGTTAATACTAAATGAAATGGTTTTTCACCTCTGTGAATATGTAACAATACTAATCTCAGGAAATACTAACTTACTAATCCGGGTAAGTGTATTTGTACGAATTAATCCTCTAATTATCAATTACAAATAAATTACACTAGCATCACATATTAACAACTCATAATCACTTTGAATACTAGTATATAGAAAGTACATTACTATGCGTGTATTTCTATACTTCTTATCTTCAGTAACAATTTAAATAGATTAAATAAACTTACAGTTGTTGTTTTCAAGATCCACCTACTTGTAGACTGCTCTCTGCCTTCTTGATATATCCACACTGATAAATTAAATATTTCACTTTACGAAAGCACTTCGGTTTCTCCTTGAAACCTTTAGATTTAACACTAACACTTTTCACTTTTTATCCCGTCTTCTATTTGACGTAAGGTGTTGGCTTCGCATCTTATGTGACTAAACAACACAAATATGAATAAATGAATATTCTTATATTCAATGTGCAAACTTCATTTGGTCTTCTTAATAACCGTTGATATCGGAACATAAAGCTGTATCACCTTTTCGAAGATACTTTAAGTTGACTTCGGCTCTCCCGAACTTTCCCGTTCCCTCTAAAGCGAAATGAGTCTTCCTCCGTCTTCAAGATACAGAACTTTTTGATAATAATAACTATTATTCTTAATAGCTGTCTTCGGTATCACCGCAACAATTGTGTGGATTTCTATTTATCTCAGTATACAGTCAATACTCGTGAACGATAATATCCGTTCCGTCTTCTTTATAGCAACAATACTGGCAACTTACTGGTTACAGTTATTAGCATAAACTTCCAATTTCTCGTCTTACAATTTAACCGGCTTCGGACGACTTCTTCCCTCGAACGAATAATGTACTCGCCTGACTTCACGCATTAACTGTCGGATTTAATTATCTTCAGCTTTTGCTTAACTTCAACTTTATTCAAGGGATTTTTCCGGTTTCTTCTATTCCATAATATTATCCAGAATATGAATGCTAAGGAAGTTATATTCTATCATTCTTCAGTTGCTGTCGACGCAAGCTTATCACTCTCCATAACTTCAGGGAAAAAAGGGTTCATTTCTTGCTTCTCCGTATTAAGACGATTTGAGATTACCGCACATACTCGGAGCATTCGATTGGACTACATCCGTCCATCTCCTTAGAGCTCCACACTTCAACTGCACAATGCCAATTGACACGTCTCATCGATCACATGTCAACTCTCGTTACGTAATAAAGAAACATCTGCATATTCAAATTAGCACCAATGAGCTTTGCTCATATTCAATAAAAATAAAATAAATTTATTTTCAAGCAATTTCATTTTTTTTAATTAATTTAATTTACTACTTCATTGAAAATATTTCTCAGGGAGTAATAAATAATTTCATATCACCAACAGATGTATATGTAATGTAATGTAATGTGGTGAGCGTGGGTGGCTTGACAGCCAAGCACCGCGACCTCAAAGATCTATTGTGCTATCCCACGGAAATAAGGACAGACGGAGAGAAAGACTGAGAAAGGATGGTGTGAGAAATGCAGGGGAAACGGGAGAACCCCGGGAAAACCTGCCCAGCGCGGATCGCCACCATCAACGAAACCCACATGAGAACCGAACTTCGGTACTCAGAGGTGAGAGGCCAGTGTCTTAGCGACATCGCCAACCGCGCGGCCTTCAACAGATGTATAACTGACCTTACTTAAAATTATCCATAATACAGGACTGTCGCGATTCTGGTTTCATCTTTTGTACAATGTTTTCTAAGTTTTGTAGTTTATAAAAATATTCTTCAGCTCCCTCATGGCTCGTAAAAAAATGTCTTACGACATTTAATGCTGTGAGCTTCTGCTTGTGTCACCGCTTCACTTTTAGTATCACTGTCGTTATCCTCACTTTCTAATGAATTGGAATCTAAAACTTGCGAAACAATTTTGGAAATCGAAGCTTGAGAAGTGGTAGTAATTTCATCATCAATTCTCACGTATTCATTTTCCCCTTCTATAGCACAGCCGCATTTCTGAGATCTTGTATTAACACAGGTAAAGGAATATCGTCTTCATCATCTTCATCTGTTATGTCATCCACACTATTTATAGAAAATTGAAAAACCAGCTTGTCGAAAGCAATTTGAAATGCATGGGTTTGACACCAAGCTCCAAGTTTTATAAATATAAAAAATTGCATCTAACACAGACACGTGATTTTTTTTTCTCATCAATTGCTGAAATTAAGTCTTTCAGAAGGAGCTTTCTGTAATTCATTTTCAGATTTTGAATGACTCCCTGATCCAAAGAACAGGTAAAACACTGGTAAGATTTGGTGGTAAGAAAACAAGCTCAATTGATTTCAACTGAGGTATGTTGATATGAGCAGGGTAATTGTCTGCGATGAAAACAACTTTTCTTTTATTTTACAAAAAGTGTCTATCGAAACGCCGTATAGTTTTCTCAAATATGTTAGCATTCATCCAAGCTTTTTTGTTTGCATCATAATTCAAAGCTAAAGATTTAACGTTTTTAGATCAGCGTGGCTTTTGAAATTTTCCGATAACTAGCGGTCTCAGTTTTTCAGAGCTATCCATATTAGCTCCTAAAAAAATTGTCAGTCTTTCTTTACTTTTTTTCCCCCTATATATTTTTCTTTCTTGAAAGGAAGAGTTTTGTCGGGAAAAGAAAGAAAAATTCTTGGAATTCAATCAGTGTGGCACTGAAATCACAGACAAAAGTGACCTTATATGCATTTACGGTATGTAAGACCTGACCATATATCTGATAATCCCTATCAAAGAATTCCTATTCAATGAGCCAGGACTTTAGAAAAATGACCTTATATGCGGGTAGCCTTATATCGAGGTGCGACTGTAATTGCCATTCAAAAATATACATTTCATTATATATCTATACTACTATTATAAAGCAGAAGATATTGTGTGTTTGAACACGCTAATCTCAAGAACTACCAGTCCAATTTGAAAAATTCTTTTTGCGTTAGAGAGCCAGCTTATTGAGAAAAGTTATAGGCTAATAACATCACGCTACGTTCAATAGGAGCGGAGCAGTAAACATAAACATAAACAAATCTGTCAA